>QLOH01000632.1:0-589341 GCA_026901365.1 Sesbania bispinosa | reverse complement strand
TCCCTCCCCTCTCTCCTCTCTCTCTATAATAATAATTTTTTGTGGTAATTTCGATAATAATTTTAATATTTTTAACAATTTTATTTTTTGTAAAATAAATTTAAATATTTTTTAATAAAAATAAATTTTTATTTATGTGTGCTTGCTGAAAAGCAAAAAAATAATTTAAATTTGTAATAAGGGTAATTTTGTCATTTTAATATTCTTTATATCTTATCCTACCATAATTTGTCCATCTCAAATGTAGGATAGGATAAAATAATCATATCTGTCTTCTTATCATGGTGTACATCAAACATAGGATAAGATAAGAGCTTATCATGCTCTTATCCTATCATGTCACTATCCAACTCTCCTATCATATCATATCATCTCTTATCATGTGCACCAAACGGGCCCTAAGAGACAATAAATTTGTATGAGATATTTATTTGGACTACCTCCCCGCTCCCTGTCCCCGTCCCTAGGGTCCCTCGCCTTTTATCCCCACCTCGCCATTATTTCCCCATCCTCAATCCTCGTCTCGGGGTAAATTTCTCCCACATCCTCATTCCCCACATCTCCATGAGTCTCCATGGGGACCCATAATTGTAAAATAAATAAATAAAAATAAAATATAAAGAACAAAAATAGTATAAATAGTATAAAAGGGTTAGAAATTTAAATTTTAAATTAGAAATTAGGATAATATAAAAGTATGTTTGGAAACCTCTATATGTGTGAAAGTAAAATCAGTTGAAAATGAGCGTAGCTACATTACGCCACTGAAAGTCCCTGACAGTTAATGTAAAATCTGTGGAAAACGAGCGTAACTACATTGCGCTACTTGTAACGTCCTAATTCCAGAAATGTAGGAATAGTGCTCGTTGGAAGCACCTTCCTAAATTTTTGAAATTATTTTCGCGACGTTACCGATATCGTAGACATACAACACATATGAAGCTTAAGTAACCAAGTTTACTTAAGAAGGATTTACTAAATCATGCTATGCAGCGTTTGCCATGAACTGGATACATTTCAATAGAAACAACCAATACAGTTACTGTCGTCATTCCTATACACCAGAGTCTAGCTATCCTAATACACATAACTTCTCGAAGGTATCGTCCATCCTTAAACAACAAGTCTTTCCTTCCAGACCTCTAGCTGATCATCCTACATATCTAAAATATGCCACAAAACGTGTGGTGAGACTTACGTCCCAGTGAGTGTGATCGTGCAAAAGTGCAGGTGTACAGACAACACATATATGTACAGCGAAAATTCATAGACTCAGCTCATAGCAATTCATACATCAAACTTTATATTTAATTCATAACACTTCTTTCATTAGCTTTTACTTTTAATCTTTTGGTGCATTACCCAACACTAGTGGGGTCTTAGCACTTGAACCTCTGACCTGTGCTGAGCTCAATACCGTTCAAGGAACGTCTCCCTTAAGGCCAATTTAACCTTCTGTCTTAATTAACATTCACATTCAACATTTGGTGTATTACGCAACACCAGTGGGGTCTTATCACTTGAACCTAGGACCTGGACTAAGCTCAATACCATTCAAGGAACGTCTCCCTTGAGGCCAATTTAACCTTTTGTCTTAATTCACATTCACATTTACATTTAACATTCTTAATCCTCTGGGGTACAAGACCCCCTTTTTCCTCTTTGAACCGAAGTCCCCTTTTGTTTTCATTAAACATTCATACATTTTCATAAGCTAAATTCATAAAATAGGATTGTCCAGAATCAAGCATATCACATAATCTTTACCACATAGGGGTAAGGATAGGGGGTTTCACAATATTCATCCTTTCCCTCAAACCCTAACTATTTCAAACCCTACATGTTCATTCAATCATCTAGAAGAGAAATATCTCAAACTCCAAGCATTTCTAATCCCCATTACCAATATAAGTATATTCCCCCAAAAATCCCATATCTCCTAACCTAGGGTTTGTGCCTTAGAGGCAAAACATCAATCAATCCAAACATTCAACCAATCCAAACATATACATACCATTTCTAAGCATAACAATCAATACAGAAAGGAAATAGAGGAAGGGGATCATGTAAAAGGAAACACATACACAACCATTGAGTGAGGGGAGAACCACACTCGCCTTAAATGGAAGAAACTAATGAAAATGGGGAGAAGGGGAAGATGATCTCCAAGTTTCAAGGGGTGGGGAAAGCTCCAAGCTAGCTTTACTCCTCCTTTCTCTCACTTTCTCTCTCTATGATCCTTTCCCCCTTTCTCTAAAACCCTAAGGAAGAAGAAAAATGGAGAAATGAGAAGGCTCAGCGCGTTTAAAAATTCAGAAATGCGCTCACGCACTCAAGCGCGCATCAGGGCACTCAAGCGCACACCAGGGCACAAACTCTCTGAGTTGCGCAGGCTCAAGCGTGCATCAGGGCGCTCGAGCGGCCAAACCTTCTGTTTGGAGGTGCAAATGAGGTTGGAATACTATCGTATATCATATCAAACTGAAGCCCCGGATCTTAGCTTTCTAATGCAAGTGGAATCACCTCAATTAGACACCCTTAACTCTAGATATTATCAAATTAATGCACCAAGGTCATTAGGCTTAAAACCCAAAATTACGCAATAACCTTGGTTGAAGCCTAACGGGGCGTACTCTACATGAATCATGTTATAACTCATCCACTCACTCCAATAAGGATAATTTTAATGGTTCTAAGTGTCCATGTGACTATGCTCCTCTATTCCCTTGTTCCTTTCCATAAAATCACCTTTTATCCCAGTTCCTTGAGTCTACGCCTCTCCTCTTCCTTCCCGTCAATTCATTTAAGCTTAGTTCCTTCTGTTTTAATCTAATTCCCTAGTTCCAATGTCTATACTTCCTTCCTCACCTCTTCACCATGCTAGCCTTTCTACCACCGGGTGTGACTCCTCCTATGCTAACTCTACAGTCAGGTTTGACTTAGTTTTTCCCTTCTTGGTTCCCTTAAAACTCATAACTCTTAATCGATTCCCTAACTCTCATCTTATTTTCCCTTCTAGGCCCCTAAGTTCTCATCTTACTTCTAACTTCCCTTCTTGCGGTGGGATTCACAGTCTAAGGCTTCCCTTACATTTCTAGGCCTTAATTTTTGGGATGTTACACTACTGGAAGTCCCTGACAGACAACACGAGATTACAGTGAAAAATGAGTGTGGTGACGTTGACCTATTGGAAGCCTCTTTGTGCTAACGTAAAATTATTAGGAATTCACTGTAATTACGCGCAACAGACTTCTGCAGGATTGATTCACATGCGCTGATAGTATATAAATAGGGTCTTTTACCCTTTCAAAGGGGAATTTCTATTATTCTTTCTCATACATTAGAGTTGGAAAACATAGAATTCTCTCATTTGGAGAATGATGCTTAAAATCTAATGGATTCTACTTTAGACTTTGCTTCCCTTTTCTCTCTCTTTTTCTATTATCATGAATTTCTAAATCTCTTAGGTTAGGGATTGGGGAATCCTAATTCAAACCCTATGTGAATTTCTTTTGTTATTTCAATTTAGTGAGTTTTGATTTAATTCCATTATTTTCTTCTACTCGTAATGCTTCAATTGTTTTAGCCACTCAATTGCATGAACTTAGAGTGATTCTCACAATTGAGAAATTAGGGAGGAATATGGAATTGAAGTAAACAACATGATTGGCTAATTACCTAGGGATAGGAATTAGAGATTGTGTAATATCTATCAATTCTTGATCTTAATGCAGTTCTTTCTTAGATTCATCTAAGGAATTAAGGTTTTTGAATTAGGATTAGGGTTAAACCACCAAGGAATTGTGATTTAACTATATTTGTGAATTGGGTCATAAATTAAATCATAACCACAAAATTGGATATGCTATTGAATTCCATAGAGGAATAAACCCCTGATCGATTTTGATATTGATTTTCAAAACCTTTGTATTTTCCCTTGCATTCTAGACATCTTGATTTAAAGTTCATGGTTTTATTTTCTGCATTATTTTCTTATTATATTTGTATATTTGTGATTCTTTTATTCAAGTAGCCAAATTCTTTGTATTTTGGTACATGGGTTCTCAATCAATATGGAGACGATACCCTACTTATCACTTGTCTATTTCATAGGATTGGTACACTTGCAAAATCCTCATCAACATTCACATTACATTTGATCCAATGGTGTTGAGGGAACTCCCAACCCATATTTTTGTGAGTGTACATTCTGGTTTTTGTAACCTTATTCTTAGATGATTCAGCCCAGACGTGAAGGACTGTAAAGTAAAAGTTATTTCGCAAAATACTCAGATCAGAAATTTCAGCATCATTGAAGATGTAATTATTCTTGTCTTGCCATATAATCCACACAGTAATTGCAAACACAATTTCCCAAGTAACATGATCCCTCCAAACTCTATAAATAGACAAATTATCAATAAGCCAATCAATTAAGTTTTGGCTAAAGAAATTAGCATTGAAAGTTGTAGCACCCATGTTACTCCAAATTTTGTGAGATTTTTTTACAGTTCCTAAGAGCATGAATGGTGGATTTAGGAAGCAGGTTACATCTGTAGGAACACAGGGAAACACTAGAAGGGGGGTTGAATAGTGTTTCTAAATATTTTAGAAAGCTTTTCGCAAACAGGTGTTAAAAACACAGTTTCAGACAGGCTCTTAAAGGGTTGTCTGAAGTTTTCAGACGACTTGTAAAAACTGATTTTAAAAGATGTTTTGTGCCTTTATAAAATATCAGATTAATTACTCTAATCCCTTGATTAGTATAAAACGAATTGACAAGAGATAAGGGTAAGAAAACTTAGCCAAGGAATTTATCCTGGTTCACTCACTACCACTGTGAGCTACGTCCAGTCCCAATGCCAACTAGCAATTGGATTTTCTCTTAATCTTTCAAGATTACAAGTATTCTTTTTCAGTCAAGCCTCTTCAGGCTCTACAACCAAGTATTCTTTTACAGACAAGCCTCTCCAGGCTCAAACCAACAAGTATTCTTTTACAGTCAAGCCTCTTCAGGCTCAAACCAACAAGTATTCTTTTACAGTCAAGCCTCTTCAGGCTCTACAACCAAGTATTCTTTTACAGTCAAGCCTCTCCAGGCTCAAACCAACAAGTATTCTTTTTCAGACAAGCCTCTCCAGGCTCAACAAACAAATACAGAGAAGATAAAATGCTTAAGCTTACAAACTATATCAGTCTTGAAGCTTAAACAATTACAAATGTACAGAAAAACTGAGGTATGCTCAGGATATTACAATATGTGTATAAAGATAAATATTATCAGAGTTGTTACAGCGAAAAACTTGCAGAGTTTTAGTTCTTCACAAAATTCTTCTCTCTTCTCCTTTCCTGATGGTCTTCAAAGGAGGGGGTATTTATACCCAAACTTTAATCCGTTGAAATACCACCGTTTAGAGCTAGCATTAAATGCTATTTAATCCGTTGTGAGACATGCTTCTGAGAGCTCTGATATTTTTGACACGGTACAAGGTTGCTCCTGCCATAAAGCTGCTACAAATGTTGCTGCAGAGGCTGCGTTGCAGAGATTTTCTTAGTTGTGTATGAAATTCAAAAATACCAGGAAAGGTCTCTGTGTTCCTTGCTATAAACGTGTTTGAAAAGGTACGTGCAGCAGAGGTTCAGAAAAGTCTTCACAAACTTCAGCAAAGGGTGCCACGTCATTAATGAGACTTCAGACCACACTGATACTTCAGACGGGTTGAGCTACTTCAGACAGCTTCAACTCTTCAGACGAGTTCTGCTTCTTCAGACAGCTTCAACACTTAGTCTTTTTATGTAGGCTCATAGTGACTCTTGCTGAAATCATAGATAAAACATTAAAGCATATATGTATCTATGATAAATATTTTAAGTCAAATTTGTTAACCATTAAAACTTGGGAATCTAGTTGTCTTAAAACATCATAAACAACCTTATGATATTTTTGAGACTCAACATTCTCCCCCTTTTTAATGATGACAAATTTGGTTAAAATATACAAATCTGTAATCAATTTTTGAGTATAAGATAGCTCCCCCTGAGATAGAAATATCCTTTAACAGTTTCTGTTCAGGTTCTGTAACAGATTATTACTTATGTACTCAAAAGCTTATATACTCCCCCTGAGTCCTGTAATCACTTCAGATTTTGTTAGTTTTAATACTCCCCCTTTTGTCATCAATCAAAAGGGAATATCAGAGCAAAACAGTAACAGGGCAATATATTCAGACAAAACATATATATCATAGCACAAATAATAAACTCAAAATATGAGATAAGCCACTGATTGTATTTAATGAGTGTTCAGATAAAGAAATAGACAATCAGACACTTGTCATAAACATGTAAATAAACAAAGACAATGGCTAAAGCAACAATTTATTCCTTCTTTTTCAGCAAGGTTTCAGTCAGAAAGGAAATCAGTTCTTCCTTTGCCTTTTCTATTGCTGCTTCCACTGAAATTTTCAATTCTTGCTGACCAGATCTGATAAGCTGCTGTTCTTGAAGAATCTGCTCTTGTTTAGCAATAAGATGCTTAGTCTTCTTCTCTTGATCAACATATTTCTTTTCAAGCTTCTTAACTTTGGTCTTCAGCTTCAGATTTTCCTCAGACAAGTCTTGCTCATATTCATAGAAGATTAGCTGGATGTAGGGGCAAACAAATCTAAGCACTCCAAAGCCTGGCTTCAATCTGTATGCAGAAGGTTTGAACACAGGGCAAAAGAAGGTGCCAATGGGGTTCAGTACTACCCAGTCTTCATTAAAAGAGTCAGCAGGTGGGGGAAAGTGATCTCTCAGATAGTGATATTTGACATTGGTTGACTTTCCAAGTCCAACTTCAGAATCAGCATCCGGACCAGTTGATCCCGATGAAGATCCAGCATCTTCTCTGATTTTCCAGTAAGAGGACCACATCCAATCTTGAAGTAGATGATCCGGGCCTCCTCCTTGGTTTCTGATGAACTCTGGTAAAGATTCCCACTCTGATGGACTCATCATTTCAGACAGAGGTGAAGATACAGAATAAACTTTAGCTCCTTTGAATTTCTCACCCTGACCTTCCTTTAAGGGATACCTAGGAACTATTCTATCAGGTTTCACCAAGATTTTAGTGGTTGGCCTGATTGAACAAGTTCTAGGAGGCCTGTAGCCTCTCATCCCAACTCCCTTGTGCAGATCCCTCTGAAACAACTCAGACTCAGTGTTCAGCTGCCTCACAAAACTCCATTAATCACTATTCAGCTTGAGGGAGTCATATGAGAATGGATTGATGGGAGCCCAAGTATGTGCAGGAGGGACAACACCCTTCCTGATCTTTTCTAATCCTCCTGAAAGAGCACTGTATTGGTTTCTAACTTCAGCAACAATTTTTCTGATTAAGCCATGATGCAAGGATACAACAGGTGCTGGTCTGAAATACTGTAGCTCTTCAGACAGGTTGCCAAACTTAGGCAATGAACAGGGATCAGAAGGAAGGAGAGACAACTGTAGAGCTTCAGCAAGGACTTGCTCTTCTTGCAGAGAAGGTGAAGGGGATGATGGTGGTGAAAGTGTAGGTGGTGGTGGTGATGAAGGTAAAAGTGGTATCAGAGCAAGGTCATGGGTTCGTGGGGAAGGTAATGTAGGTTCAGAGAGTTGATTCTCTGAAGGTTGTGGTGAGGTAGGTTCAGAGGGTTTGTTTTCTGTTGGTTCAGAGGGTTCAGAGGGTAGGTTTTCTGTTTGTGTAGGTGGTGAAGGTTGTGATGGAGGTGAAGATGGTTGTTTTTTAGGTGATAGGAGTTTTGGTGAAGGTTGTGGTAAAGGTTGTGGTGTAGGTTGAGATGTTGGTTGAGTGGATGGTTGAGAGGGTTGCTAAGGTGTTTGTTTTTCTGGTGAGGAGGGTGGTGAAGGAGTTATATTATCAAATCTCACCTTAATTCTCATGTAGGGAGGCTTGGTTACCTCAGATTCTTTTGCCTTTGCTTCCTTCTCTTGTTTCTCTTTTGTGCTTGCTTTTCTTCCCTTCTCCTCTTAAAGTACTGTTGAGCTTTAACAAAATTTTGATACTTCTCAGCTTCATCTTCTGCTTCAAGCTGAGAAGCAATACTTCTTGTCACCCTAGGTTCAGGTGCAGTCTGAAGTAGCTTGCTTTTGGTTCTCTTTCTCTGAGGTGCACTTGACCTCTTCCTTTTCTTTGCTCCCTCAGTTATGGTTGCTTGCCCATCATCTTCAGCATAGGCCAATTGTGAAGCAATAGCAAGAGCTCTATCAATCTTCTCTTGCTCTGCTTTCCTCTTCCGCTCCTCCTGCTCCAAAGCAGTAGCCAATGCTGCCACCTGAATGAGTTCAGGATCAGATGGGCAAGCAGCTAATGGCTCAGCTACAACAGCATCAGCCACATCTGCCTCTTGAGCCTGTCTTTCCATTTCAGAAGTAGGTTGTGGAGTCTGTACAGGTTCAGACAACTGACCCACAATTTCAGATGGCCTTTGTGAAGCCTTCTAAACAGGTTCAGACACCTGACTCTGCACAGATGCAGATGCTACCTTAGCAGCACTCCTCACAGGTAGCTTCTTCAATTTTGCTTGAGGAGAGGGTTTTGATGGCTTGAACTCATGCCTCCTTATGTCTCCTCTGAGTTCATTCTCAAGAACCTCCATTGTTGTCTTCCTTCTAGTAACTTTCTCAAGAAGAAGGCTCTCTTTCATGGATGGAGAGGGAGGTCTTGGAGTCAGCTTCACTCCCATGCTCTTGAGGTTTGATTCACCAAACACAGGTTGTGAAAGGCGATCAAAGAGCCTCTCAATGGGAACCTTGAAGTGCAGCAAGATCTTGGTGATGATTGTGTTGTGTGGGAAGCTCCCAGCAGAGTCTCTGAGACGCTTCTGCATGTGGTACATTATGATGTTGGGGAGGTTCACCTTCTTCTGTAGTAGGTGAATCAGACAAAATCTCTCCAACTCAGAAACATGGTTTCTGCTTCCACTCTTAGGGATTATAGAGCACCCTAAGATGTCATGCAAAACCCTAGCCTTGTCTGACATATGCTTTGCATCCAAGCTTACTGGTTCAGAGGTGCCATACAGAAACTTTGTGAACTGCTTCTGTCCACCATTTCTTGCTTCCCAGCCAGGAGTGAATACAACTCCTTCAGTCTTGACCTCACAGATGTGAGCCAAGGATATCTTCATCAACAAAGACAGGGACACCACGTACTGTGGCCTTGATACTAGTGTAGATACCCTGAGGATTGGGTATTCCTCTGGCAGTAGCCCAGAAATCCAGCACACTCTGCTCATGCCACTGTGTCAAGTTGTGGTTGAAATACATAGTCCACCCAGCTGCATCGAACTCAGCAAATAAGTCCATTCCCAGAGATTGAAGATCCTCCACAGACTACACCCTTAGTCTTCACAATGTTGCTTCCAGCAGATTTCTTAGGTGCCATTGAAGAGTTTTCTGAAGAACTTGAGAAAAAAGTTTGCTTGTAGAAGAAGGATCTCAAGAGGTGAATACAGAATAGTGAACGGTAAAGTTCTCTGACCCACTAGCTTCTGTATTTATAGACTCATGAAGTAATGATGGCATGTACTGGCTGCGCAGACATAGGAAAACGTGCGAAGTGGAAGAGACAAAATAAATGGAATTAAACCGTCTCAGAAAGCCACGCCATTTGTTTACTTCAGACAAGTGACAGATTTCAGACACCCATATAGATTTCAGACAACCCAAAATTTCAGACAAGTCACTTGTTTCAGACAAGCTGAAATTTCAGACACATCATTTTCAACAGATCATATCACACACAATCAAAATGCATGTATGTTTAGATTATTTCTAATGAACTTAAATCTATCTTCAGTCAGAGGTTTTGTGAATATATCAACCCATTGATGCTCTGTATCAATAAACTGAATATCAAAAACACCTTTCTGAACATAGTCTCTAATGAAATGATGTTTTATTTCTATATGTTTAGCCCTAGAATGTTGAATGGGATTTTTAGACAAATTAATAGCACTTGTATTATCACACAAAACATGTATAGCAGATATAGTAATGTTAAAATCTTCTAACTGATACTTCACCCATAACAGTTGTGAGCAACAACTAGCTGCTGAGATGTATTCTGCTTCAGCTGTTGATTAGGAAATTGTGCTTTGCCTTTTGCTTGACCAGCTAATCATATTTTCTCCAAAGAAATGACATCCACCACTAGTGCTTTTTCTTTCAATTTTGTCTCCAGCAAAATCAGAATCACAGTAACCTATTAACCTACAATCCTTACTTTTCTTATAGCACAGACCAAGATTAGTAGTACCTTTAAGATATCTGAAAATTCTTTTTACAGCTTTGTAGTGAGTAATCCTTGGATCAGATTGAAATCTAGCACACAGACATACACTGAACATTATGTCAGGTCTGCTTGCTGTTAGATATAATAATGATCCAATCATTCCTCTATACAAAGTTTGATTCACTGGTTCTTCCTTCTCATCTTTATTTAAAGATGCAGAGGGATGCATTGGAGTTGACATGGGTTTGCAATCATGTAAGTTAAACTTCTTAAGCATTTCCTTTGTATATTTTTCTTGATGGATCCATATACAGTCAGAATCTTGCTTAATCTGAAGTCCTAAGAAAAATTTTAGTTCACCCATTAAACTCATTTCAAACTCTGATTGCATTAACTCTGAAAACTCCTTGCATAATGAAGAGTCAGTTGAACCAGAGATAATGTCATCAACATATATCTGAACAAGTATAAGATCTTTGTTAGACTGTTTTCTAAAAAGAGTTGTATCCACTTTTCCTCTTTCAAAACCATTTGAGATAAGAAAACTGCTCAGTCTGTCATACCAAGCTCTTGGGGCTTATTTCAGACCATAGAGAGCCTTTTTGAGTTTGAAAACCTGTTCAGGAAAAGCAATATCTTCAAAACTAGGGGGTTGTCTAACAAAGACTTCTTCTTCAATGAGACCATTGAGGAAGGCACTTTTAACATCCATTTGATATAGCTTGATGCCATTATTTACAGCATAAGATAAAAGAATTCTAATTGCTTCTAACCTGGCCACTGGGGCAAAGGTTTCAGTGAAGTCAATGCCTTCTTGCTGGTTGTATCCTTGAGCAAATAATCTTGCCTTGTTTCTGACTACCTTGCCTTCTTCAGACAACTTGTTTCTGAACACCCATTTTGTTCCAATAATAGTTTTGCCATGGGGTTTAGGAACAAGGGTCCAGACATCACTCCTAGCAAACTGATTCAGCTCTTCTTGCATGACTAGGATCCACCCTTCATAATGCAGAACTTCATCAATGTTCCTTGGCTCTATTTCAGACAGGAGAGCAAGAGAATTCAGATTCTTGAATTTTGATCTTGTCTTAACTCCTTCTGAAGTGCTGCCAATGATTTGCTCTTTAGGATGATGTGATTTGTATCTCCAATCAGGTTTCTGAGGAGGTATCAAATATGTTTGTTCTGTCTGAGACTCAACATTTGTCTGAAGAGGTTTAGTAACAGTAGGTACTTCAGACAGCTGCTCATCCTTCAAGCTGCTGTGGTCATTCAACTCCATTCCTACAAAATCATCCTCTAGATCTGATAGTTCCCTATCAGTCTCTTTGTTATCATTGAATTTAACATGAATAGTTTCTTCAACAGCTAAAGTTCTAGAGTTATACACTCTATAGGCTTTAGATGTTTCAGATATCCAATGAAAAATCCTTTATCAGACTTTGCATCAAATTTTCCAAGACCATCCTTGGTGTTGAGTATAAAACATTCACAGCCAAAGGTGTGGAAATATGATATGTTGGGTTTTCTTCCTTTCCATAATTCATAGGAAGTCTTTTTCAGAATTGGTCTTACCAATATTCTGTTTTGAAGGTAACATGTTGTGCTAACAGCTTCTGCCCAGAAGGGTCTTGGTAAGCTGCATGAGTTGAGCATGGTCCTTGCCATCTCTTGCAAACTTCTGTTCTTTCTCTCAACAACTCCATTCTGTTGAGGTGTTCTAGCCACAGAGAAATTGTGTGAGATCCCATTCTCATCACAGAACATTTGAAAGTTTGCATTCTCAAACTCTCCACCATGATCACTTCTGATAACAGAAATATAGAATCCTTTCTCATTCTGTACCTTCTTGCAGAATATTGTGAAATTCCTAAAAGTATCATCCTTGCTTCTTAGGAATAACACCCATGTAAATCTAGAATAGTCATCAACAATGACCAAAGCATATTTCTTACCACTAAGACTTTCTGTTCTAATAGGACCAAACAAGTCAATGTGTAAAAGTTCTAGTGGTCTGCTAGTTGAAACAACATCCTTACTCTTAAAAGAGTGTCTTGTTTGTTTCCCTTTCAGACAGCTTTCACATAAAATGTCAGATTTGTATGAAAGCTTGGGCAATCCTTTAACAAGATTGTGTTTTGCTAACCTTGAGATTAATCTCAAGCTGGCATGCCCAAGTCTTTGATGCCAAATCTATTTTTCATCTTCAACAGAAATGAAACATTTTACATTTTGACTTGCTAGATCCTCTAGATCAATTTTGTACACATTGTTGTGTCTCTTAGCAGTAAAGAGGATTTGATCAGAGGAGTCTTTGACTATGCATCCTTCCTTAGTAAAGGATACCACATAACCACTATCACATAATTGACTTATGCTCAGTAAATTATGCTGAAGTCTCTCCACTAGGAGTACATTTTTAATAAGGGATGAAGGAGATATACCTACAATCCCTATTCCAGTGATCTTCCCTTGCTGATTTCCACCAAAGGTGACCACTCCACCAGCTCTAGGACTAAGGTTTTGGAACAAAGACCTTTCTCCTGTCATGTGTCGCGAGCACCCACTGTCCAGGTACCATTTGTGGGGTCTCCTTTGTCCTCTTAAACACATCTGCAACAGGAATAATTAAGTTTTTAGGTACCCATATTCTTTTGGGTCCTTTCTTGTTAGCTTTGGGCCTTGTTTTTCTCTTATGTTTGCACTGAGTCACATTGTGTCCAGGCTTACCACAGTGAGAACACCCAGTAACCTTCTTTTTGCCTTTAGAAAAATTTAAGACAGTAGAAGGTTCAGACATGTTATGATCACAAAAGCCTAATCCAGTTTTGTCAAGGGAATGCCTTTGATTTCCAAGCATTATATTCAGATTTTTAGTTCCTTTGACAAATTTGGCCAGATCTTTTGTCAGTTCCACAATCTGCTCCTGAAGTTTCTCATTTTCTTCAGACACAGCTTGTGAACTGCAGTTTTTAGTCTCAAGAACTTTTTCTTTGAGCATAATATGTTCTATCTCAAGTGCCTCATATTTGTTACACATTTCTGTGTGGGCTTTGGATAGATTCTTATACTCTTGGAAAAGTTCTTGTGAACTTTCCACCAGATCATCATACATCTCTTGTAGAGTAAGAGGAAATACCTCAGCTTCAGAGCTGTCTGAAGATGGTAGACTAGCCATGAGACACAGATTTGCCTCTTCTGAAGTGTCTTCCTCTTCTTCTGAGGTTGATGCATCAAGGTCTTCCCATGTTTCCATAAGACCTTTCTTCTTTTTGAAAAACTATTTCTTCTTGAAGTTATTTTTCTTCAGTCTTGGGCAATCATCCTTCATGTGCCCTGGTTGCTTACATTCAAAGCAAATAATTTTATCAGTGTTAGACTCTTTACCTTGTCTTACCTGATTTGGATGATGAAGGTTGGTTCTTTCTGAACTTTCCTCTGTTCTGCAACATTCTCTTGATCTTTCTGCATAAAAGAGCAAGATCATTGTCATCTTCTGAGCTATCTTCAGAATCTTCATCTGCTTCTGAAGTTTCCTTAGCTTGCATAGCCTTCATGCTGCCATGCCTAGACTGTTTGGCCTTGGAGTTTAGAGCTAGAGACTTCTTGTTGTTGTCATCTTCTCCAAGCTCAAGCTCATGGACTTTGAGAGATCCCAACAGTTCTTCCATTCTTAGAGAGTTCAAATTTCTTGCCTCTTGAATGGCAGTGACTTTGGGTCTCCAGGACTTAGGTAGACTTCTTAGAATCTTCCTGTTGTTGTCTCCAGATTCATAGGTTCTTCCTAAGGACCTGAGTCCATTGGTTATGGTCTGAAACCTCCCAAACATTTGGTCAATGGTTTCAGTTTCTTCCATCTTAAACATCTCATACTGATGTATAAGCATGCTGATTTTGGATTGCTTGACAATTTCAGTCCCTTCATGGACTGCTGCAAGAGTATCCCAAATCTCCTTGGCAAAAGTGCATCCATGGACCTTCTCATATTCTGATTTATTCAAGGAACATATCAGATAGAGTTTGGCTTTAGCGTTCATCTGGACTCTAGTCTTCTGCTCCAGGGTCCATTCAGTCTTAGGTATAGGCACACCATTTTGCATAGGCACATAGTCTCCATCAGTGACTACATCCCAAACATCAATGTTGTTGCTCTCAATGAACAACTTCATACGATCTCTCCAGTAGTGGTAATCCACTCCATTGAATGTTGGGGGTCTTGTGATAGAGGCTCCTTCTGTGATGTATTGCCTGTTGCTGTTAAAAGCTTCCATTTGGATCTTTTAGTCCTCAAACACTTGTTAGGTGCTTCAACCCTGAGTAGAGCTCTGGTACCAACTGTAGGAACACATGGAAACACTAGAAGGGGGGTTGAATAGTGTTTCTAAATATTTTAGAAAGCTTTTTGTAAACAGGTGTTAAAAACACAGTTTCAGACAGGCTCATAAAGGGTTGTCTAAAGTTTTCAGACGGCTTGTAAAAACTGATTTTAAAAGATGTTTTGTGCCTTTATAAAATATCAGATTAATTACTCTAACCCCTTGATTAGTATAAAAAGAATTGACAAGAGATAAGGGTAAGAAAACTTAGCCAAGGAATTTATCCTGGTTCACTCACTACCATTGTGAGCTACGTCTAGTCCCAATGCCAACTAGCAATTGGATTTTCTCTTAATCTTTCAAGATTACAAGTATTCTTTTTCAGTCAAGCCTCTTCAGGCTCTACAACCAAGTATTATTTTACAGACAAGCCTCTCCAGGCTCAAACCAACAAGTATTCTTCTACAGTCAAGCCTCTCCAGGCTCAAACCAACAAGTATTCTTTTACAGTCAAGCCTCTTCAGGCTCTACAACCAAGTATTCTTTTACAGTCAAGCCTCTCCAGGCGCAAACCAACAAGTATTCTTTTTCAGACAAGCCTCTCCAGGCTCTACAACCAAGTATTCTTTTTCAGACAAGCCTCTCCAGGCTCAACAAACAAATACAGAGAAGATAAAATGCTTAAGCTTACAAACTATATCAGTCTTGAAGCTTAAACAATTACAAATGTACAAAAACTGAGGTATGCTCAGGATATTACAATGTGTGTACAAAGATAAATATTATCAGAGTTGTTACAGCGAAAAACTTGCAGAGTTTTAGTTCTTCTTCACAAAATTCTTCTCTCTTCTCCTTTCCTGATGGTCTTCAAAGGAGGGGGTATTTATACCCAAACTTCAATCCGTTGAAATACCACCGTTTAGAGATAGAATTAAATGCTATTTAATCTGTTGTGAGACATGCTTCTGAGAGCTCTGATATTTCTGACACGGTACAAGGTTGCTCCTGCCATAAAGCTGCTACAAATGTTGCTGCAGAGGCTGCGTTGCAGAGATTTCCTTAGTGGTGTATGGAATTCAAAAATACCAGGAAAGGTCTCTGTGTTCCTTGCTATAAACGCGTTTGAAAAGGTACGTGCAGTAGAGGTTCAGAAAAGTCTTCACAAACTTTAGCAAAGGGTGCCACGTCATTAATGAGACTTCAGACGACACTGATACTTCAGACGGGTTGAGCTACTTCAGACAGCTTCAACTCTTCAGACGAGTTCTGCTTCTTCAGACAGCTTCAACACTTAGTCTTTTTATGTAGGCTCATAGTGACTCTTGCTGAAATCATAGATAAAACATTAAAGCATATATGTATCTATGATAAATATTTTAAGTCAAATTTGTTAACCATTAAAACTTGGGAATCTAGTTGTCTTAAAACATCATAAACAACCTTATGATATTTTTGAGACTCAACAACATCTAATGCAAGAATCCGAATATGTGAGATGCCACTTATATTTGAGCTCATTTTTGGTGAGCCCTTCCTTGGAGACCGACCAAAGAAAGCAGTAGACTCTCTAGGGAAGATTATTTTTCCAAAGCAACTTCCAAAGTTTATTATCATTAGGATAGCCTTCCATAATCATATGATAAGCTGTTTTAGTACTAAACTATCGATCTTGACTCAGGGCCAAGATTGGCTTGTCTTCATCTAAGGCCATATTAACATCCCTTGTACCTTTAATTTTATGAACAATTTCTTGAGGAAAAAGGTGACTAAAATTATAGAAAATCCAATTTCCACCTCCATCTAATATTTCTGCAACCGTAGCCATCAAATCAGTCCTCCAGATCTTGGGTAATGAAAGATTTAAGAGCAACACCCGCTTTAAGCCAAGGATTAGTCCAGAATTTTATTGATGCTCATGTACTAATGTTCCATTTCCATGACATGGTGAGAAATTTCCATATTTTTCCTAATCCCCTGCCATATAGTAGATTTAGAACCTTTTTTATTAATTTTTAGAATAATATCATTCCCAACACTATACTTCTTGAGTCTCAAGACTTAATAATTTATTAAGACCCTTCATACCCAATTTTGATTATAACAAACTAAGTGCATGTATTATAGAAAATCTAACTTCTGCACTTTAAATATTTCAGATGATAGTATTAGAATTGTTCAGATTACTGAAATTGTCTGAAGCATCTTAACCATCTGAAGTATATCTACCATCTAAAGAGCTCAACCTTCTGAAGTTAATCCTGTCTGAGGAGATAAAATTTCAAACTTTGCCAAAATCAAAGTTAATTTGGCTCATGCAAGGAGTCTTTGTTGAAGATGGGAACCTGCTTTGCAACTCTGTGAAAGGTTCAGAATAGCGTTGCTTCCTCGCACTCAGTTGTCAACTTGTCTCTCAACGACTTCAATGCATTTAATGCTGCAAAACATCTCTGTGAATACTCTGATTTTCTTTATATAACAAACTTTCATAACATGTATTCATTTACAGTTATATATCCTTTGTACACACTTAGAACAAGAACTTATCTGAAGTTTAAGTTCAAATATTTGTATACAATTTTTAGAAGTTGTTGATCCTGAAGATGCTAGGTTGAAAATAATACTTGTTTTTGGTCACTGAGCCTGAAGAAGCTTGTAGCAAAAGAATACTTGTAATCTTGCAAGATTAGTGCATAAATCCAGTAGCATGTTCGTGCTGGGACTGGATGTATATCACAGTAGTAGCGAGTGAACTAGGATAAATCATCTTGTTAAGTTCTCTAAACTCTATCTCTGCGAATTTATTTATACTCTAACTCTAAGGGGTTTAATAGTGATTGTGAGACTTAACGTCATTTAGAAAAGCAACTTTTCATAAGAAAACCTCTTGTCTGAAGTTTCAGATAAGAGAGCATATTTTCAGAAAACGTTTTAAAACCCGTCTGAAAGATTTCTAAACCAGATTTTCATAAGTTCCATAAAAAATAAAAGTTTTTCATAAACACAAATCAACCCCCTTCTTATATTTACTTGTGTTTCTACAATACTTACTCCTAAATCATTTATAAGACAAAACAAACAAATTTAGAAGTATTTAATATTTTTTTTCTCATATTTATCTATGTTGAGCATTAAAGGTTTTAAATTGACACAATTATCGTGGTAGTGGAGTTTAATTTTGAATAAGGGTAAGCTTGTAATATTCTAGAGTATTTTTAAAAAATTAATATATGAATTACTTTTCTTAATATGTGTGATTTGGTCTGAATTTTCTTATCAGTAGAGATCTGAGTGAGTATTTTTCTTACATTAATTCCTGTGACATTGTTTTTGTATAGACCCTTTGTAATTAATCCCAATGACAAAATATGTTTCGTTATATATTACTAGTATACTTCAAAGACCAAATGCAGAACCAATTGAGGTTGGTTCAAGTGGTACATACTTGATTCCCCTTAAGCAAGGTGTCAGGTTCGTTGTGGATGAAAAAAATTCTCGTTGGGAAAGTTAACCCCACCATGATGTGGGGGTCAAAAACCTCTATCTCATTTCTCTGTCCCCCTCCCTATACCTTCACTTAAAATCTGACACGTGGATAAAAATTTACATGTTTCATGTATCCTCGAACATCGTTACTATTCCGTGGAGTAACACTGTAAGAACTTTTGAAAGGAAAGCGTTGTCCACGAAGGGAAAAGGAAACCATCTCATTGTGGTCTAGTTTGCGGGTGAGAAGATGAAAATGGAATATTTAAACCTTTCTTATATCATTTTATGGCTTCCATAGATCTCACCCTATTTACCATTTTTGAAAAATTATGACTTTTGTCATTCATCTGCATTATATCAATCCAAAGACTCCTTGCAGCAAGATCTATTCACACATTATAAAAACTGAATTTATTCCAAACGTTATTATTTTCATGAAAAATACTCATATTGTACTTAAAACATAAAATATCACACCAATTGTTTGATGATTTGTGGGACAATTTTTTTTTTTGTTAATTTGTAGGAATAACTTGCATCCATTGTTTCATAAATTTCTAATACACAAGAAAATGAGTATGACACATAATATAAGCTTTGTGACAGACATTTAGGAAGAAGGCATGTATATAACCTAAATATTTTTTTTTTCGAATAGTCTGAGATTTATATATAACATATGCCATACTACAAGTTATGTGAAAAGTTTAAGAATGTAAACATGTAGGCTTTATAGTTTATAGCTAAACACTGAGAAATATTATTTAGTATTTGTATTTTGAAATATCCTTGTAGTGTGTTATCGATCTTACTATTGTACTATCCTAACATCTTTGTTTGTAAATCTTTCCACATAACATTTATTAGCTAATTCATGCTGCAGCTTAAAAATTTGCTCACAAAAAAATGAATAAAAATCAAATATTTCAAAATAACATGGAGGAGTGGTTTGGTGCTTGAATCTTTTAAGATCTTTTGTCTTATGGACCGAAATATGATGGAGATATAGGTGACAAAAGTCAACTTCTTTGGTAGGCATTTTAACCTACAAGACATCAAAGTTTCTATTTCATTTTTTTGGTTGTGGAAGGTTAAGTCGTGACTGAGTTTTAAATAATTGATCAATTTTAAGTCAATTGTATGTGAAAAGTTTCAGATATAGCAGATTCTAGGTAAAACATTTTTTAATTAAAACGTTGCCATGCCTTTTGATATATGAAAGGAAAAGTTCTTTTCATGATTAAATACAATAATTAAAAAAATTTATGAAGAGGTAAAGGCATTGGAAATGCTAAGTTTGAAGATGGACTGTAAATATTTTTTTTCTGAACATTTTTTAGTAACCCTTGCATGTTGCAGTTGCACCCCTTGGTGTGAGTGGTGGCTAGATTTAGTAGAAGTGATTTATGTGTTGTCAATTGGTTATTGACTTACTAAAATTCTATCTTGAAAGGTTCAATTTCAACAGCTCCAATTATGAAACAGAGGAAAATTTAAGAGGATATATTTCTCCTTCCAAAATCTTTTCACATACAATTGATAAAAAATACTTTAATTACTCTAAACATAGTCATGGCTTGATATTCAAATAGCTAGAAAAAAATATACAAATGAGTAATTAATTATGTATGGTACTCATATTTTATCTTGCATGCATGAAATTCATCAAACACCTAGCTTGCATATATATCCTAAACAATTAAATTCGAAGTACAATACCAGACATCCTGAAATTTAATTAATTGTTGAAGATAACAACACTTTTGATAATTGATAACATCTCCTCTAATAAGTAACTTATGTTTGTTTCATTATTTTTAGACATTGCTCATAGCTGAGAGACTCAAAACACATAAGTTATATATTATAAAGATGATACATATAGGATAGGAGGAAAGTGAAGATGAAGGTGAAAGCCTATAACATAGACATGACACACTTCCACCATAATTCGAGTCCTAAGAGAGGTTATTGTTTTTGTTTATTTGTTTTAGTATGGAAGGAGAGGTTGGAAAGAAGAAGATGCAGAAGACGTGGTGACTAGTGAACCTGAATATAAAACTGAGGTGTTATTTTTTGGTGCTTGACTCATGGCTTTGGATGTATGCGGGTGATGGTGATTATTATTTCTTGTAAATTGTAATGGAGTTTCCTTAGTTTATTTTAATATCATGTAATATAATCCTTATTTCCTGTAAATCATTAAGTGTTGGGATCAAAATCCTCCGTCCCCTGTGCCTGTCTAAATTTCCTGTCCCACCAATTAAGTCTCAACACTTAAATAAAATTGACACATCAGCATTGAAGGTTCGCTAATGGCGTGTTTAGCTCTGTTACGCCACAACTCGTTTTTTTCTTTTGCAATCTGTTGCAGCGTTTATTGTTACGTGACAGAGTCCCTGTTCTATTCTGATTACGTTTTTTTCACCTCTGTTTTTTGCTCCGCGAATTCCCGGTGATTATGTTTCCCTTTTTATCCATTCTTGATTTCGTCACTATCATCTAAATAATGCTGCCACTGTTTGCTCTTCTTATCTATTCAATTTATTCTTTTTAGTTCAGTAACATTAATCTTAATTTTTGGTATCCTAATCGCCTTAAGGATAGAGTTGCTTGTTCCCAATTTTCAGAAGAATCCATCTGTAAGATATAACCAGGAAAATGTGAGGACACATTAAAGTGAATGAGGAACAGAGTATATTATGTATACATGAGAAATGGTATTGAATTAAATTAGAATATAGAAAGTGAATAGAAGAAAAGTCATTTGGCTTCTCTTTGGTTCTCAGCACACAGTGTCTTTGGGAGCTTTGTCACTAACTTTGAAGATTAAACAAATTAATATTCCTTGATGAATAATATTACAAATATATTTACATTATATAGACTAACATACACAAATTCTAATAATTTCTAGCCTAGAATTATAGGGAATAAAATATGTCCTAATAACAAAAATTATGGAAATAAATCTACACAAATAAAAAAGAAATAACAGAAACAAAGTAAGACATAATTGCACAACACAATAGCAATTTTCCCTGCAATGTTAATTGAACGGAGAAAAATAAAGGAGAACAAAGATTTAGAAAATGGTAGGGGTGGCAAAGTGGGCCAGCCCGCCCCGCCTTGGCCCGCAAAAAAAAACGGGGTGGGGCGGGTTAGCCCGCCAGAAAAAACGGGCCAGCATATACAACCCACCCCGTTTTAAGGCGGGTTGGCGGGCCGGCCCGCCTGACCCACCCAAAAAATTATAAAAAATTAAAATAAATTTAAAATAAATATAATACATAATAAATTTGAATTTTAATAAAATTTTTAAAAATTATTTATACTTTTTTGTCTTTGCATAACATTTTTCCTCAATATTTATAAAATTATTATAATTAAATACTAAATATAAATAAAAAAAGTTAAAAAAAGTTGTTAAATTTGGCAGGCTAGCCCGGCGGACCGGCCCGCCCCGGCCAACCTATTGGCCCGCCAGGTTGGCGGGTTGAGCGGGGCGGGCTGAGTGGGTTGGTGGGCTGGAGGGACCTAACCCACCCCGCCATTTTTGGCGGGTTAGGCGGGTCGGCCCGCCGGGCCCATCCCACTTTGCCATCCCTAGAAAATGGAGAATTGTCCATAAACATTCTTCTGTAAGGTCCACTTCTACTCACAGGGGTTTTTGGGAAAGGCCACATGCAGTGGACGGGAAGGAAGAAACCTGCCATCAATGGCAGCGCCGCTGCGCATCCATGATGCAACGAAGGAGATGCAGTGGCGTGGTAACACAACGCACACGGCGGCTGCGGTGCCACGATCGGAACGACGCGGTGGCATGGTTCAACTGGAGACGGGGTTCAGATCGGTGAGGAAAGGGAGTGGTTGGGTTTTATCAGACATGCAGTAAACGTGCGTAACGACATTAATTTGGTGTGTTGCTGACTTGTCTATTTTAATTGAGATGTCACTCAATGATTGGTGGGACTGGAATAGGAACATGAGAGAGAGACGGAAGATTTTAATCCTAAGTGTTGATGTGTCTACTTTTTATTAGTGACAGGAATTGGGACAGAGTGGAGACATGTGATTTTAATCCATGATATGAATATTCTTGTCTCGAGTAGCATTGTTACATATAAAAAATACCTATAGTTAGAAACAAAACCAAATGCGGGAAATTGATCTGACGTAATGGGAAACCAGATTTTGCATTTTGAAATATGACCAGCGTATAATGCCACATGGTTCCATGTGCTTTGACAACTTATCACTTTTTTCTGACTAATAAGATAAGATGTAAACTTTGTATAGACTATAGAGCTTGTCATAATGCTTATTAATAGTTATCACTAAGTTACAGTTAACATCATTGTTGAAATAAAATAACGGGTCAGTTCAATATATTGCACATCATATAATTTTTACCAAGTTTACGCGAATTGAGGTGCAGAATATGTCATCCAAATCTAGCACGATCTCATATTCACGTTTAATTAATAATAAAATATTGATCACTTTATTATAAAGTCGTGTCTTAGTTGACAACGTATGCTGAGATTGTGGAAAGAGTTGATCTCCACTAAACACATTTTTAATAAGAGTGAGAAGTCTTAAATGTGATTAAGCGCCAAATAAGATTACCCTGATAATAGGAGACACCTATAGTTTATATAAAAAAATATTCATCATTTTACGGGTAAAAAAAACAAATTGACATAGCCGCCCTAAAGAATTTATATATTTCTTATTTCATATTCGTTGCAAATATATATGCATATATTTTTTTTTTCCAAATATATGCATATATCTTATTGATCAAGACCCCACTCCGTTTTGAATTAACTAGGCCTTTGTGTGGATATCAAGGTTATAGAAATTAATTAGACCAGGAATCTAATGTAACGAGATTAGCAGCCCTAATTATATCTTACCAACGTAACGAGATTAGACCAGGACATTTTTTTAGTATAAACAACATGACCAATGTATCCTCCGCAAGTATCCAATTTTCTTTTTTTGCCATCCCTATGAAAGAGAGCTATTCTGTAAAAACAGAAACTATAATAGGAGAAATCTGAGAGTGAATGAAGAAAGTCTAAGTGGACTCCAAGTCATTTACCTTCTAGTGTATATGGTATTTAGCATTAGACTATAACATTATATCCTGCAACATGTTTCCTTCAACTATAGTAATCTCATGGATCATTTTGGCTTTCATATTCATCCTAGCAGCAACCCTGTTGCGGAAACAGAGCCAACATGACCGGAAACAACCACCAGGTCCACCAGCTCTGCCAATTTTGGGCCACCTTCACTTAATGGGGAAACTTCCCCACCGCACCCTTCAAACCTTGTCCAAAAGATATGGCCCCATCATGTCCCTGCGATTGGGACAGGTCCCAATCATTGTGGTCACATCCCCTGAAGCTGCTGAGCAATTCCTAAAGACCCAAGAATCTGTTTTTGCAAGCAGACCAAGAATTGAAGCCTCCAAGTACCTCTCTTATGACTACAAGGGCTTGCTGTTTTCTCAGTATGGTGCTTACTGGCGTAACATGAGGAAAGTGTGCACCTTGCACCTTCTAAGTGCTTTGAAAGTTGAGTCCTTCGCTCCTTTGAGGAAACAAGAAGTGGAAGCAGCAGTTAAATTGATTCAGAAAATGGCAATGGTAGGTGAGGTTGTGGACTTGAGTGAAATGGTGCATGGGCTTTTGGAGGATATTGTGTATAAAATGGTGTTGGGGTGTAGCAAGGATGATAAGTTTGATTTGAAGGGGCTTATCCAAGATGCATTGCTTATCGCTGGAAAGTTTAATGTCACAGATTATGTGCCTTGGCTTGGGGTATTGGATATACAGGTTTGAATAACTGAACCAATTACCAAATGTTAGTTAATTCCTTTAATTATTTCTTTCATTTGCTTTGCTTCAAAAGGAATATGCTTTTGATGAATGTTTCATTAGTAAACTAGCAAATTGGTACCTGACTTTTTTAGGGTCATACAGTTTAGTCTATAAGAAATAGAAAACCACTATATAGTCCTTGCATGACTTCTTATTTTTTTTTTCACTATAGTCCAACTGTGTGTTTCCCGTTAATTTTTTTATGACGTGTCACGTTTAGTGACACTCTGTCTCACTGTTTGTCACTATAGTGTCCACTAAGGTACCTAAACGATGTGGTTTTGTCAAATTTATAGCTTGAAATGCTTCAACTCCAACTGTTGTATGCTTCCCCATTTCCCCTTTTTCTCTCTTCTCCCCTTTTTCATTGGAAGGTCTCAACTCCAATGACGTTATTTTTGTGCATAGTATCATATAGTGTCACAAAACGTGACACATCATAAAAAAAATTTAACGGGAAACACACAATTGAAAAATGATAAGTGAAAAAGAGTAGGGAGATAGAAGTTCTAGAAAATCATAACTTATAAGAGCAGGGTGAAAAGAGATTTAAGAAGTAGAATTTGATTCTAAGGTAGTGTTTGGTCATGACAAAATAGAACATAAGTAACATAACAAAACAAGATGTAACGGGACGACAAATGTTTTATATGATGTGTTTAGTAACCAACAGAACGAGATAATGTGTTCGATTATATATATATATATATCCTTATTTTATTTATTATTTAATTAAGTATTAAAAAATTGAATATGAGATGTTAGGCGATAGCAATGAGGGGTGTGAGGCGGTGACAATGGCAATTTATTTTGAAGAAATATATATTGAAAACAAATTCTCCTATGATAGAAGCGGGAAGAGAAGTTACATGAATTGAAGAAGTAAATTTTTTGAACTTAAATGAGTATGCATGCCTTAACCATTTCATTCTATTGTTAGTTTTACATTTGCAGATGTTCTATTATATAGACATGGTTTAATCCCTCCCTTAGTCCCTTTAGAATTTAAATATTGACTCATAGTCACGTTTAATCCCTCCCTTAGTCCCTTTAGAATTTTAATATTGACTCATAGTCACTACTCACTTTGTTCTTTGTGAGGGAAGGGAACACATTTTTATTTATGTAGCACTTTTTGGTATCTACACAACATATTGAATAATTTATTTTTCAAAATTATGTTATCAGGGTCTAAGACGAGGCTTCAAGAAAACTAGTAAAGCACTTGATGAAGTGCTAGAGAAGATAATCAATGAACATGAACAAGCTTCCAATGCACAACATAAGGACTTCATAGACATATTACTCTCAATGATGCACCAACCAATCGATCCTTCTGATGATCAAAATCATACCATTGATCGAACAAACATAAAGGCTATTGTCTTAGACATGATTTCAGGGGCATTTGATACTTCTGCTACTGTTATTTTGTGGGCTTTATCAGAGCTATTAAGGCATCCAAAAGTGATGAAAAACCTTCAAGATGAGCTAGGTACTGTGGTAGGAATGGGCAAATTGGTGGAGGAGTCTGATTTAGTAAAGTTGAGTTATTTGGATGTGGTGATTAAGGAGACATTAAGATTGCATCCTGCTGGAACATTGATTACCCGAATGTCAATAGAGGATACTGTGATTAATGGTTATTACATAAAGAAAAAATCAGGAATCTTAATAAATTTATGGGCAATAGGACAAGATCCAAAGGTTTGGTCTGAAAATGCTGATGTGTTTTATCCAGAGAGATTCATCAATAATAACATAGACATTCGAGGATGTGACTTTAGGATGTTACCATTTGGTTCTGGTCGTAGAGGCTGTCCTGGGATGAACTTGGGTCTTGTTACTGTTAAGCTTATTTTGGCTCAATTAGTACATTGCTTTAATTGGGAGCTTCCACAGGGCATGACTCCTGATGACTTGGACATGAGTGAGGAATATGGATTAACAGTGCCAAGAGCCACACACTTGTTTGCTGTGCCAACATGTCGTCTTAGCACTACCCATAATTGATACTATGAGGTCCAATTAATGTAGTGTGATATATGATCACAAACTAGTATTTGTAGTGTGTGTAGTATAAGACACGCAAATATATACCAGGTTAATGTAGTATATGTGGCCTGAGTTATGATTTTCAATTTCCCATGTCAAAATAATATCATGAATCTATCCTTTACTAAAGTCAAAAATATTATTTTTGTGAATGTATTCGATTAGATTAGAAGTCAATATCTGGATCCTAGTTCACATACCATTTTGCATAACTCAGGATCGACCAAGATCAAGCTCGTAAAGCAACGCTCTTAGGTCCCATTCTTTTGTAGATTTCATAATTTTAGTTATATATATCAATTATAGTTATATTAAAAATATATAATTGATCCCTAAAATACTGCTAATTACTAGTTCTTGCTCCTAAAAAAGAATGAAAAAAAACCTAGTTAAGGAAAAACAGTACATCATTCTTTTATACGCTATTAGATACTGCCTCATTAAAAACCTTGTCAAGAAAACCCAGTGGTAGACCCATACATCATTCTATGATGCAGGAGCTTCGTCGCCAACCAACGGGAATGCCCCCACCTCAGGTGGTAGACCCATTTGTGCTTGGCCTTACGGAGTTCCGGAAGCATAGTCCTCCACCTTTCTTCGTGACCTATAACCCGAGAGCTGCGGGTAAATGGGTCAAGGATCTCAGTTGGATCTTTTGAGTCATGCGGTGTTCTGAGGAGCTGAAGGTGTCCTATGCATCTTACATGCTCAAAGGAGAGGCCGAGGATTAGTGGCACAGGGCGAGTGCCAAGCTGACACATTGAGGACTCCTATTCTTTGGGAGCATTTCGAGACTGCCTTCCTGGAGAAGTACTTTCCAGCCAATTTGAGGAAGCATAAGGAGATTGAGTTTCTTCAGCTCAAGCAGGGAAGTTTGACGATAAGCGGCTAGTATATGGCCAAGTTTGATCAGTTGTCCAAATACTTTCGCTTTCTCCAAGTCCATCCGGATGAGGAATGGAGGTGCACCCACCTGGAGCAAGGTTTGAGGCACGAGATCAAGATGGCAGTGGGGACTTTGGAGATCAGAGACTTTCCTACTCTAGTTAACAAATGCCTCATTGCTGAGAACATGAGGGAACCTGAGGCACCTAAGCCTGTGGACCCCAAGGGCAAGAAGAAATTGGAAGACCCTATTCAGGGCAAGGGCTCTAAGCCCAAGTGGCAAGGCAACACCAACTTGGTCATCTGCCCACTCAGAATCAAGGGGAGATTCCCAAATGCTCAAAGTGCGAGAGGAACCACAAGGGGGAGTGTTTTTTTAGGCAGCAGAAGTGTTATTACTGCCAAGAGCATGGCAACATGAAGAATGAGTGCCCAAAGAGGAAGGGTCTTGCCAAACTCCAAACCACCAAGAGAGTCTTTACCCTTAGTGGGGAAGCGGTTGCCAAGGCCGACAATATAATGCAAGGTACACGTTTATTTAATGAAAATCCTTGATTGTATCGTATGACTCTAGGGCAACCCATTCATTTATTGCTCTTGATTATGTGAAGGAATTAAGTTTGGGTGCCACCTCTTTACCTTTTCACCTAAATGTTATTACTCCGGCCAAGGAGGCAATTTCCACTTCTCTTGTGTGTTTAACATGTCCAAATGTTATACAAGAGAGGGCATTCGAGGTTGATCTCATTTATTTACCCCTAAAGGGCATTGATGTGATCCTTTGTATGGATTGGTTATCACAAAACCAAGTCATGTTGGATTGCTTCAACAAGATTGTTGTTTTTTCGCATCCTTCTCTTCCTTCGAGGGAGCGGCCAACTGTGTTATTTTCATGTTTTGCCCAAGTTTCTGAAAGCTTGTGTGATGGGAGTGATTGTTTTCTTTTAATGCTTTCCTCAACTGCAGGGACAATCTCTGACTTGAGTGGTATAACTGTTGTCAATGAGTATCAGGATGTTTTCCCTAGTGAGGTGACCACCATTCCACCTGATAGGGAGATTGAGTTTGTCATTGACTTGGTTCCGGGAACCGGGAGCACATCCAAGGCACCCTATAGGATGTCTCCACTAGAGCTTAGTGAACTTAAATCCCAATTAGGAATTAATAGAAAGGAAATTCATTAGGCCTAGGGTGTCACCCTGGGGAGCGCCTATACTACTAGTAAAGAATAAAAATAGGAGTATGAGATTGTGTGTAGACTATAAGCAGTTGAACAGAGTAACCATCAAGAACAAATATCCCTTACCTAGGATAGACGACCTGTTAGATCAACTTAAGGGAGCGTCGGTTTTCTCTGCGATGGATTTGAGGTCAGGTTATCACCACATTAAGATTAAGGGTAAGGATATACCTAAGACTGCCTTTAAGACTGGGTATGGGCACTATGAGTACTTGGTGATGCCATTTGCCTTAACCAATGCTTCTGCAGTGTTCGTGGACTATATGAACTGGATTTTTCGGACCTATCTAGATAAGTTTGTTGTCGTGTTCATCGATGACATTCTTATCTACTCCCAAACCATAGAAAAGCATAAGCATCATTTGAGAGTAGTGCTATGGGTCTTGAGAGAAAAGAAACTTTTTGCCAACCCGGAAAAATATGAATTTTGGATGGATAGAGTGCACTTCTTAGGACATGTGATATCTCGAGAGGAAGTATTGGTAGATCCTGCCAAGATGGAAGTCTTCCTTGAGTGGGAGAGGCCCAGAACCATAATTGAGATTAGGAGCTTCCTAGGCTTAGTAGGGTATTACTGGAGGTTCATTAAGGGTTTTTCCCAGTTGGTGTTACCCTTTATTAGGCTGACTTGTAAGGGACAATCTTTTGTGTGGGATGAGAAGTGTGAAAAGAGCTTTTCAGAGCTCAAGGAGAGATTGACCACCGTGTAGGGACACACGGTAAAACACTAGAAGGTGGGGTTGAATAGTGTTTTTATAAACTGGTCGTTTCTATGGAAACCTTTCCTAAAACTAAGTTCAACGGTTTCATACAGTAGTTCAGATACTATCTGAAGCTTAAGTACCAGTCTGAAAATTTCAGACGGAGGTTTTCAAAGAGCTTTTTGTAAATATTTTTCATAAGATTGCTTATAAAACTTAGTTCAAATTCCCTCTTCTTGCTAGAATAAATTGAATGTAAAGAGTTAAGGGTAAGAGAATGTACTCAGTCAATTTATCCCGGTTCATCCATAACCTTGGGCTACATCCAGTCCTCACACACCGTGAGATTTTCCACTAACTTATCAAAGTTACAAGTATTCTTTGTTATCAACTGCCTCTTCAGGAAACACAACAAGTATTCTTCTTACAGGACCTCTCCAGGCTCCTAAGTATTCTTTTCTATCAAGTCTCTTGCGGCTCTACAATAGGTATTCTTTGTTACCAGGCCTCTTCAGGCTCTTACAACAAGTATTCTTTGTTACCAAGCCTCTTCAAGCTCTTACAACACGTATTCTTTGTTACCAATCCTCTCCAGGCTCTTACAACAAGTATTCTTTTTCTTCCAAGCCTCTCCAGGCTCTTACAATGAATGAGATTACAGATTAAGATCAAATTCCTTCTTTGCTTCAGTTTTCTTTTCTTCAAGGATACTTCAAGCTTGTGGTCTTGGTGCTTGCTTTGACAACACATATGAAATTAGGTGGGTATGTCTCTTAGCTTGAGCATCTTCTGAAGTCTTCTTTCTAGGTGGTTGTTGCAGCGTTATGAAATCTTTGATTTTCATTTCTTTATCTCAGTTGCTCACCATTCCATTCTTCTATCTTTTTCTTTACCTACATTAGCAAGATTTGTTGTGCAATATTTTTTTCAAACTTTTCTTGCTGTAGCATGTTGCTGCTTTTGGAGTGAGTTGCTTTGCTCATTTAATTTTTCAGCATTTCATCATTCCAGAATTCATGCGCACATTTATGCAAGCACACCCGTAGCTTCACTGATACTTGTATTTATAGGCTTGAGTTAGAGCTATTTATTAAGAGAAATGTTTAGAGATAGCTTATTGCCCGTTTAGAGAGCTTTATGATGAAAGTACGATTTTGTAGCACCTTTCTAAAGGAAGTACAATTTTGCAGCACCTTTTCTAACTTTTGCAACCTTTGCAAGTAGTGTTTTCCTCTTCCATGCTTGCTTTTTGAAACTTAACCTAAAAGGTTGCCTTTTTGTTTTGCTTTTCTGATGTACTGAGGTTTTGTGTAGTTCTGATACTAGTTTTGACTTTCCACGTCAGACCCCCTTGTACTTTTGACAGACTTCATCTTCATATGGGAACCATCGCCTGAACTATTTTTACTTTAGACAGATTCGTGATCTTCAGAACTTGAGTCTTCAAAACTTGATCAACTTCAGATGTTAGCTTGACTTCAGACATACTTTCTTCAGAGGATCTTTGAAATAACAAATCTTCAAAAATATTAATTAAGCATAAAGTTCTGAGTTTAATTAAGTTTATAATAATCAAAACTAACTGTTGGGGTGTCTTAGACTTTTAGGTCTTGAGACTCAACATTCTCCCTTTTTTTGATAATGACAAACTTAAATATACAAAAAGGGATAACGTTTGAGAAATAAGAGCAAATATTAATATCAGAGTTACAGGTTTAAGAATTAGCTCCCCATAAAACATATTTTTCCTTTTTGCTATCAATGTAAGCATTCTGCTTTCATTAACATGTGTTATGTTCATATGTTATGCTCCCCCTGAGCTGTGCATATTTCTTCTACTATTACTGCATATTCTTACTCTATTGCACATATTTCTTCTTCTCTTCCTGCATATTCTTACTGCATAGTGTTTTTCAACACTTATCACAAATGTTAGTTTTACTCCCCCTTTTGTCATCCATCAAAAGGGTATAAGAGCATTAATGCAAAAATGCAAGTTCTAACAGATCATTTAGAATCGTTTCAGCTAAGTATAAATTAGAGCATTTCAGATAATATGCAATATATTGAGCATTCCAGCACATATGTATTTCAGATTTAAGTGTTTATATGTATCATTTTTCAATTCAAAATACGCAAATCAAAACATCAGAGCAATATTAAGGATAACAAACATTAATGAACCTCTTAACAACATCTTATTTTATTGAAACTGAAATGACTTTTACATCATAGACATGAATACATTCACTTTTCTCAGTTTCCTAATCTACTATTTGCAACGTGGTATATTCAGATCTGAGCATTTAAGCCTGCCCTTCAGGTTGCTTCTGTACCCATCCAGATTAGCTACTGCCTTCTTCAGCAGTCGGCTGGGGTTTGGGGTTTTGGACAATCCTAGAGCTAGGAGAAGGTCCAAAGTTCTATTACCGAACATGCTTCTGGAATAGGCAAAAGATGGTATCTTTTCCATCAAATGTTACCATTAGGTGTTCAAAAGATATCACCTTTATACCTCTCAGAGCTTTCTTAAACTTAACGCGATCTTGGTTAGGCTAAGGATCTGAAGGTTTTACAGGGAGAGGTTTCATGAAGATGATACCGAAACCCAGTTCATTCAATGAGCTTGCTGAAACATCTCTCTTGAGAAAAATTCTCAAGATCCTTCTTAGGAAGGAACATATGGTAGAGTTGTCCCTGCTGAAGATTGATTTTGCGTTTTTTTAAATGAAAAAACTTCAGCCTTTGGGAAATCTCCAGGGTCCTTCTCAAAGGTATTATCCCAGCTTGTAGCTTCGAACACAGGTACAGGGAATACTCCTTTGTTCCTGAGGAGGTAGTCTTCCATCAACACTCTTCTTAATAACCTTTGTAAAGAAAGAAAAGATATAACATAACTTCTCGTTGAAGGGTTTGGGTTTTTCATACAGAAGTGATGATAACCCTATACCATAGTTCTACTTTTCTGCTCCTATATATAGGCAATGAGAAAACTGATTGTCATCCTTAGGGTTTTGAACATACCTTGGAAATTATGCTAAGTTTAAAGCTTTACGTTACAAAAAATGTATAATTGGCCTCAGTTGTCACGTCACCTTCAAATCGTCATTTAATATTTAGATTTAATCACGTGTTCATATCATCGCATTGTCTCAGGCACATGCATTTCAGATGATGCAGGCATATTTTAGACAATATGAGTTCAGACAATCACATATTATTAGATAAGCAATTTCAAATATTCATTTTTTCAGAAAATGTATATAATTTCAGATATTATACTATAATCTACCTTTTACCAATAGCCAATAATATTCCCTTAGTTGTTGTAGCTATATTTCTTTTGTAGCTTCCTTGACGTCTTATGGTTTCCATATGGATCTTCTTCCTCGGAACGATCAAGTGCTCAACCCTAAGGTTAAGCTCTGATACCAACTATAGGGACACACATGAAAACACTAGAAGGGGGTTGAATAATGTTTTTATAAACTGATCATTTTTATGGAAACCTTTTCTAAAACTAAGTTCAAAAGGGTTTCAAACAGTAGTTCAGATATTGTCTGAAGCTTGAGTCTCGGTCTGAAAATTTTAAACAGAGAATTTCAAAGAGCTTTTTGTAAATAGTTTTCATAAGATTGCTTATAAAACTTAGTTAAAATTCCCTCTTCTCGTTAGAATAAATTGAAGGTAAAGAGTTAAGGGTAAGAGAAAGTATTCAATCAATTTATCCTGGTTCACCCATAACCTTGGGCTACATCCAGTCCTCACACACCGTGATATTTTCCACTAACTTATGAAAGTTACAAGTATTCTTTGTTATCAACTGCCTCTTCAGGCAACATACCAAGTATTCTTCTTACAGGGCCTCTCCAGGCTCCTAAGTATTCTTTTCTATCAAGTCTCTTCAGGCTTTACAACAAGTATTCTTTGTTACCAAGCCTCTTCAGGTTCTTGCAACAAGTATTCTTTGTTACCAAGCCTCTTCAGGCTCTTACAACAAGTATTCTTTTTCTTCCAAGCCTCTCGAAGCTCTTACAATGAATGAGATTACAGATTAAGATCAAATTCCTTCTTTGCTTTAGTTTTCTTTTCTTCAAGGATACTTCAAGCTTGTGGTCTTGGTGCTTGCTTTGACCGCACATATGAAATATGGTGGGTATGTCTCTTAGCTTGAGCATCTTCTGAAGTCTTCTTTCTAGTTGGTTGTTGCAGCGTGATGAAATCTTTGATTTTCATTTCTTTAGCTTAGCTACTCACCATTCCATTCTTCTATCTTTTTCTTTATCTACATCAGCAAGATTTGTTGTGCAATATTCTTTCAAACTCTTCTTGTTGTAGAATGTTGCTATTTTTGGAGTGAGTTGCTTTGCATATTTAATTTTTCATCATTTCAGCATTCTAGCATTCATGCGCACATGTATGCAAGCACACCTGTAGATTCACTAATACTTGTATTTATAAGCTTGAGTTAGAGCTATCCGTTAAGAGAAACGTTTAGAGATAGCTTATTGCCCATTGAGAGAGCTTTAAGATGAAAGTACAATTTTGCAGCACCTTTTCTAACTTTTGCAGCCTTTCCACGTAGTGTTTTCCTCTTCCATGCTTACTTTTTGAAACTTAACCAAAAAGGTTGTCGTTTTGTCTTGCTTTTCTGATGTACTGAGGTTGTGTGTAGTTCTGGTACTAGATTTAACTTTCCACATCAGACGGCCTTGTACTTTAGACAGACTTCGTCTGTGGATGGGAACCATCGTCTGAACCATTCTTACTTCAGACAGATCCTTGATCATCAGAACTTGTTCAACTGCAGATCTTAGTTTGACTTCAGACAATCTTTCTTCAGAAGGTCTTTGAAATAATAAAAATTCAAAAATATTGATTAAGCATAAAGTTATGAGTTTAATTAAGTTTATAATCATCAAAACTAAGTGTTAGGGTGTCTTAGGCTTTTAGGTTTTGAGACTCAACACACCACCCCAATGTTAGTGCTACCTGACCCACTAAAGACCTTTAAGTTCTACAGTGATGCTTCCGGGAAGGGTTTAAGTTGTGTCTTGATGTAGGACAGAAGGGTAGTGACCTATGCCTCTAGCCAGCTTAGATCCCATGTAACGTCCTAATTTCTAAATTCAGAAATAATGCCTGTTGGAAGCACTATTTCCAAACTCGTGAAATTCATTCGTTAATTTTGCGTATCGGCATACAACACATTCGCTTGAGTAACCCAACCATTACTAAAGCTCCAAACAATACATACATAACTCAAAGAAAATACCAATATAAGGTCACCATAAAGTCTCCAGTACAGGGTATTAAACTAACATAATAATTCCTAAAGTCGTACTAATCAACATGGAATACATCAAAGTATGTAAATACTAAACTACTATCCTCCACATGTCATCTACTGCTCGTCATAATCCTGATCAGTATCCTGCACCACTGAAATATTGTTCCCATGGAATGGGGTGAGACCAACGTCCCAGTGAGCGTAACAAGTGTGTGCAGTGTGGGGGAAAACAACCAAGAACCACCATAGCATACATATTAATTCAAGAAACATAATGGAGACAATTAAACATAACTGAACATATTGGAAATCAATGATTATGATGCAATGCATGACTGTGAGGTGTTGTTACCCGACACCCGGGGTCTTTTCTCTGTAACGTGACTGTGATGAGCGCTCGACCGTGTAACCAAGGACCGTCGTCCAGGGCTACCTATGATTAAGTCTTAAATAATGTTTAAATTTCATTCGGTGATTGGGGACCCTATCTCCCTCTTGGCCATGAGTTCGATGTGGTTACCCCGTCTTTCTTAATTAAATTGCCCGAAGGCCTGTGACGGTCAATGACCCTATGATAGCCCGTAGGCTCTGTGATGGCTATAAGCCCTGTGATATCTTAAATTCATAATTCTATGGCTGTGATAGCCAAAGGACCATGATTTCATAATAACATAATCAAAATTCATCATACATAATCATCCAAGTCATCTATCCTATGGTTTTGGGCAACTCAATACAAACAATTATCACTGCATTCATAATTCCTGCCATACATATATCATCATTCCATGAAAGAAAAGGGGAAGAAGAATGGGGAACATGCTGTGAGAACAATCAAGACAAACAAGTGAGAGTTACACCCACCTGAGAGTCGAGAAAAAGGGAGAGTAGGTAGCGTTTAAGGAGGAAAGATTGATGAAAGATTCGTTCTTGAAGCGTAGGAGTCGTTCTTGATCCTTGCTGGGATGTTCTCTCACTAGAACCTCTCTTTCTCTCTCTAAAAATGCGAAGGAATGGAATAGAAACTGAGCGAAACTGACTGGACTCGTATTTTAAAAGTGCAATAACTGACTAATTCACTTGAGCGAATTTGATGAATTCACATTTCCCCTTGAAATTCGCATGAGCGAATTTGATTCGCTTGAACGAATTTCGTCCAGAGAGCACTCTAATTTCCCTTTTTTTCGCTTGAGCGAATCGCTACTCGCTTAAGCGAAAATTGCAGAACGAACTTGTGCAGTTTTTGCTGCATAATTCGCTTGAGCGAATTACCTGATGACTGAAAACTTTATTTTTACCCCTATAAGCTTTTCTGTGCCTAATCTTTTCTTCATTCTACTTTATGTTATAAATCTCCTATGAATTAAGGTCTTAATTAGCGAGATGTTACAATTCTACCCCCCTAAAAGATAATTTTGTCCTCAAAATTGGTTTAAAAGTTAAATAAAGAAGAGAATGGGGGTAAAATGAACTTCCTTACCTTAAACGAATAGCTCTGGAAACTGAGAGCGAAGATCTTCCTCTTTCTCCCAAGTTGCGTCCTCCGGCGTCTGACCCTCCCAAAACACCTTCACTAACGGAATGGTCTTATTCCTCAGGGTTTTGACACTTCGGTCAATAATCTGTGCAGGTCTTGTGGGACTAGTCAAATCTTCCCTCAATTGTACTGATTCTGAACTTATGATGTGAGAAGGGTCATTAAGGTATTTTCTGAGCTGTGAGACATGGAATACATCATGGATGTTGGCCAAATGGGGTGGAAGGGCTATTCTGTATGCAAGGGGACCAATCCTTTGCAATATTTGAAATGGACCGACAAAACGGGGATTTAACTTTTTGGCTTTAATGGATCTTCCTATGCCAGTGACGGGAGTAACTTTCAAAAACACATGGTCACCTTCCTCAAACTCTAGGTCCTTTCGTCTCTTATCAGCATAACACTTCTGCCGGTTCTGGGCAGTTACCAACTTTTCCCTAATTCTCTTAATCCTTTCTGTAGTTACTTGCACCAACTCCGGTCCTAAAAAGCTTTTCTCTCCCACCTCACACCAACATAAAGGTGAGTTACACTTTCTACCATACAAAGCCTCATAGGGTGCCATACCTATACTGCTATGAAAACTGTTGTTGTAGGCAAACTCTATGAGAGGTAGGTACTTATCCCAACTACCCTTCTCTTCCAAAACACAGGATCTAAGCATATCCTCTAGGGTCTGGATTGTCCTCTCAGACTGCCCATCAGTCTGAGGGTGGTAAGCGGTGCTGAGCTTTAGCTTAGTACCGAAGGCTTGGTGTAAGGCATTCCAAAACCTAGAAGTAAATCTGGGATCTCTATCTGACACTATGATGGAAGGTACACCATGGAGCTTCACAATCTCCTTGATGTACAATTCTGCTAATTTGGTCAAAGGGTAAGTTGCTTTGATTGGTAAGAAATGGGGGGAGCCGGTCCACTATCACCCAAATGGCATCAAAGCCGGCAGGGACCCTAGGTAGTCCCATCACAAAGTCCATGGATATGGCTTCCCATTTCCACTTGGGAATTTCTAATGGTCTGAGCATACCTGAGGGCTTTCGGTGTTCTATCTTAACCTATTGGCATACAAGACACCTAAAAACAAACTCAGCTATCTCTCTCTTTATTCCATCCCACCAAAACATGCTCCTCAAGTCTTGGTACATCTTGGTAATACCCGAATGCACCGTGAACTTGCTCTTATGAGCCTCCTCTAAAATCTCTTCTCTGATGCTACCCTCATTAGGGATACAGACTCTCCCTTGGAAGAGTCTCCTGATTCGGAAAACCCTGTTTGTCCCTTCCGGGATTGGAGTTCTAAGTCTAAGACCTGAGCCTCTCTAATTCTAGTCCTCAAATCATTAATCACATCTAGCCTGTAGAGTCTCATACTATCTCCCTCATAGCTTCCCTCAAGTTTCAAATCTCTAAATTTTTCTAACAATTCTAACTCATGCACCATCATGGATGACGCATGCAAGGATTTTCTACTTAAGGCGTCAGCCACTACATTGGCCTTGCCGGGGTGGTACTTAAGTTCAAAATCATAGTCTTTTAAAAAATCCATCCACCTTCTCTGCCTCATATTAAGTTCTTTCTGATCAAAGAGATACTTAAGGCTCTTATAATCACTAAAGACCTCAAACTGCACCCCATACAGGTAGTGCCTCCACACTTTAAGAGCAAACACTACTGCAGCTAACTCTAAGTCGTGGGTCGGGTAATTTTCCTCATGGGGTCTAAGCTGTCTAGAGGCATAAGCTACTACTTTCTTATCCTGCATCAACACACAACCTAACCCCTTTCCTGAAGCGTCACTATACACTTCAAAGGATTTGGACAAATCCGGCAATACCAACACCGGGGTGGTGGTTAACCTCTCCTTGAGTTCCTTGAAACTTTTCTCACACTTCTCATCCCAAACAAAAGCATGACCCTTACGGGTCAGCCGGGTGAGAGGTAGGGCCAACTGGGAAAAACCTCTAATGAATCTGCGATAATACCCAGCTAATCCTAAGAAACTCCTAACCTTAGTGACTGACTTGGTCCTCTCCCAACCAATCACCGTCTCTATCTTATTGGGATCCACTGACACACCTTCACTAGATATAACATGTCCTAAGAAGTGAACTTTATCCAGCCAAAACTCACATTTCTCAGGGTTAGCAAACAGTTTCTTCTATCTCAACACTTCCGAAACCACCCTAAGATGTTGCTCATGTTCTTCTAAGGTTTTAGAATAGATAAGAATGTCATCGATGAATACAACCACAAACTTATCCAAGTAGGGCCTAAAGATACGGTTCATGTAGTCCATGAATACGGCTGGAGCATTGGTCAAACCAAATGGCATTACCAAATACTCATAATGCCCATACCTAGTCCTAAAAGCAGTTTTGGGAATATCCTTACTCCTAATCTTTATCTGGTGGTAACCTGACCTCAAGTCTATCTTAGAAAACACTGCTGCCCCTCTAAGCTGATCTAACAGGTCATCTATCCTAGGCAAGGGATATTTGTTCTTAACTGTTACCTTGTTAAACTGCCTATAATCAACACACAATCTCATGCTACCATTCTTCTTCTTGACGAGGAGTACTGGGGCTCCCCAAGGGGATACACTAGGTCTAATGAATTGCTTCTCTATTAATTCCTCTAGCTGCTTCTTAAGTTCACTCATCTCTAAGGGTGACATTCTATAGGGAGCCTTAGAAATAGGCCCTGTGCCCGACACAAGGTCTATGGAGAACTCAGTCTCTCGATCCGGAGGTAAGGTGGTCACCTCACTAGGGAAAACATCCTGGAACTCCCTAACAATGGCTATGTTGTCTAGGTCGGGCTTCGACATTACAGTTGAGGAAAGCAGTAATATAAAACAATAACTACCATCAGTCAGACATTCAGAAATTTGAGTGGAGCAAGATAAAAGGTATGATGGCCTCTCCTTCGGAGGAAGAAGAAGAGTGGGGAAGACCATTTCTTTATTCCAACAATCAAGCATAACCTGGTTACGAGATAACCAGTTCATACCCAGAATAACATCAAGTTTCTTCAATGGCAGACAAATCAAATCAACTTTAAAGATTCTACCTTGAATTTCTAAGGGACATGCAAGACATACTAAGGAAGTGGAAATGGCTTCCTTAGCCGGGGTGTGAACATTCAAATGAAAAGGTAAGGGAGTAACATGCAATTTCATCCTTTCCACACAGTCACAAGAAATGAAGGAATGAGTTGCTCCAGAATCATACAGTACAATCAAAGGAGTATCATTTAGATTACATGTACCTTGCATCAGATCATCGGCCTGAGTTGCCACCTCTCTATTGAGGGTAAAGACTCTCCTGGTAGCTTGGGGTTTGAGCTGGTCTTTCTTCTTCTTTGGGCAGTCCCCAATAATATGGCCTGGATCACGACAATAGAAGCACACTCGTTGTCCTTCCAGGCACTCGCCCCGGTGATTCTTGCCACACTTGGGGCAGGTAGGATACGCTGGAGTGGAGGGAATGGCGACCTGCTTGCCCTTTCCTCCCTGGAACTGAGGTCGAAATTTCTTACTGGTAGGTGTATCATCTCTCTTCCTCTTACCCTCAACCCAAGTCTTCGCTGTCGACCTGGGTGTCTCATCTACTAAACTCTACTCCACGACCAGACACTTGGTCACCAAGGCTGAGAAGTCCCTAAGCTGGAAGGCTGAAACAATCTTTCTGATCTCGGGCTTGAGGCCCGCCTCCAAGAGAGAGCATTTCCAACCCTCATTAGGATTGGCTTGCAGCAGGGAGTGATACTTGGAGAGTTCTTCAAACTTGGCCACAAACTGGCCCACGGTCATGTTGCCTTGTTTCAGTTGGAGAAACTCTAGCTCTTTCTGTTTTCTGACTTGCTCAGGGAAATACTTCTCCAAGAATACATTTTGGAATGCATCCCAGGAGAGTAAGGCTTCAGGAATGTTCAAACTGACTTTCATATTCTTCCACCAATTCTCTGCTTCTCCTTGTAACATGTAGGTAGTAAATCTCACTTTCAGGTCGTCCGTGCATGCCATCACTTCAAAGATTTTGTTCATGGCATTGAGCCATGAGTCTGCTGCTGTTGGATCATAAGCTCCATTAAAGGCTGGAGGGTGGTGTTTCCTGAACTCAGCTAATCCCTGAAGGAAGGGATCTACTACTGTCCTCGGTGGAGGAGTACCGGGAGACTGCCTTTGCAAGGCCTGGAGTACTGCGGCATTAGAAGCTGTTTGCTCCCCCATGATTTGAGTGAGCATTTGAAGGGCTACCGCCACGGGATCCTGAGATTGATCCTGTGGGGAAAGAGGTGGATTGGCACGAGGACGTCCCCTCCTACCGCTAGCCATGATCCTATACACATCATTAAGAAATATACAGGTGATCAGTCTATCAACTCCCTAGTAATGCATATAAGATTATGACTAACTTAAGGAATAACACATAACCACAGTCCAATTGGATTGAACTGCTCTGATACCAAAATGTAACGTCCTAATTTCTAAATTCAGAAATAATGCCTGTTGGAAGCACTATTTCCAAACTCGTGAAATTCATTCGTTAATTTTGCGTATCGGCATACAACACATTCGCTTGAGTAACCCAACTATTACTAAAGCTCCAAACAATACATACATAACTCAAAGAAAATACCAATATAAGGTCGCCATAAAGGCTCCAGTACAGGGTATTAAACTAACATAATAATTCCTAAAGTCGTACTAATCAACACGGAATACATCAAAGTATGTAAATACTAAACTACTATCCTCCACATGTCATCTACTGCTCGTCATAATCCTGATCAGTATCCTGCACCACTGAAATATTGTTCCCATGGAATGTGGTGAGACCAACGTCCCAGTGAGCGTAACAAGTGTGTGCAATGTGGGGGAAAACAACCAAGAACCACCATAGCATACATATTAATTCAAGAAACATAATGGAGACAATTAAACATAACTGAACATATTCGAAATCAATGATTATGATGCAATGCATGACTGTGAGGTGTTGTTACCCGACACCCGGGGTCTTTTCTCTGTAACGTGACTGTGATGAGCGCTCGGCCGTGTAACCAAGGACCGTCGTCCAGGGCTACCTATGATTAAGTCTTAAATAATGTTTAAATTTCATTCGGTGATTGGGGACCCCATCTCCCTCTTGGCCATGAGTTTGATGTGGTTACCCCGTCTTTCTTAATTAAATTGCCCGAAGGCCTGTGACTGTCAATGACCCTGTGATAGCCCGTAGGCTCTATGATGGCTATAAGCCCTGTGATATCTTAAATTCATAATTCTATGGCTGTGATAGCCAAAGGCCCATGATTTCAGAATAACATAATCAAAATTCATCATACATAATCATCCAAGTCATCTATCCTATGGTTTTGGGCAACTCAATACAAACAATTATCACTGCATTCATAATTCCTGCCATACATATATCATCATTCCATGAAAGAAAAGGGGAAGAAGAATGGGGAACATGTTGTGAGAACAATCAAGACAAACAAGTGAGAGTTACACCCACCTGAGAGTCGAGAAAAACGGAGAGTAGGTAATGTTGAAGTAGGAAAGATTGATGAAAGATTCGTTCTTGAAGCGTAGGAGTCATTCTTGATCCTTGCTGGGATGTTCTCTCACTAGAACCTCTCTTTCTCTCTCTAAAAATGCGAAGGAATGGAATAGAAACTGAGTGAAACTGACTGGACTCGTATTTTAAAAGTGCAGTAACTGACTAATTCGCTTGAGCGAATTTAATTCGCTTGAGCGAATTTGATGAATTCATATTTCCCCTTGAAATTCGCTTGAGCGAGTTTCGTCCAGAGAGCACTCTAATTTCCCCTGTTTTTCGCTTGAGAGAATTGCTACTCGCTTAAGCGAAAATTGCAGAACGAACTTGTGCAGTTTTTGCTGCATAATTCGCTTGAGCGAATTTCATTCGCTTGAGCGAATTACCTGATGACTGAAAACTTTATTTTTACACCCTATAAGCTTTTCTGTGCCTAATCTTTTCTTCATTCTACTTTATGTTATAAATCTCCTATGAATTAAGGTCTTAATTAGCGGGATGTTACATCCCACAAGTAAAACTAGCCCACTCATGACCTGGAGTTAGCAGGCATGGTGTTTGCCCTCAAGATCTGTAGGCATCACCTTTACGGGGTTAGGTTTGATGTTTTTAGTGACCATAAGAGACACAAGTACCTTTTTGACCAAAAGGAGCTTAACATGACACAGAGGTAGTGGATGGAGTTCCTTAAGGATTATGACTTTGAGTTGAAGTACCACCCGAACAAGGCCAATGTAATGGCCAATGCCTTGAGCAGGAAATCCCTACATGCATCCTTGATGATGGTCCATGAGCTTGAGTTGATAAAGAAGTTTAGAGATCTGAACTTGAGTGTGAGTTTCGGGGCTGACCGTTTTAGTTTGCACCGACTAGAGATATCCAGTGAGTTGAGGACCCTGATTAGGGAGGCCCAGAGCTCAGACTTAGAGCTCCAAGCCATGAAGGGTCAACTGGGTCTTTATGAATCAAGAGATGGGATAATCCTTTTTCAGGGGACAGTTTGTGTCCCTAAGGGGGGTAGCCTTAGGCAGCAGATCTTAGAGGAGGCTCATAAAAGCAAGTTCTAAGTACATCCTGGTGCCACCAAGATGTACCAAGACCTTAGAAAGATTTTCTGGTGGGAAGGCATGAAGAAGGAGGTAGTAGAGTTTGTGTTTAGGTGCCTTGTCTTCCAGCAGGTCAAAATAGAACGCCAAGTCCGCTTAGGGAATAACCATGGACTTTGTGGTGGGACTACCTAGGGTCCCAGCGGGGTATGGCTCTATTTGGGTCGTTGTTGATAGGTTAACCAAGTCAACTCATTTCCTACCCATCCGAGCTACCTACCCTTTGAACAAGTTAGCAGACCTATACATCAAGGAGATCGTAAAGCTCCACAGTCACCCTCTAGCATAATCTCGGATAGGGATCCGAGGTTCACCTCTAGGTTTTGGAAAGCCCTCCATCAGGCCTTTGGGACTTGGTTGAGTTTTAATATAGCCTACCATCCTCAGACTGATGGCTAATTTGAGAGGACCATCCAGACCCTAGAGGATATACTTAGGGCTTGTGTGTTAGAGGAACATGGGAGTTGGGATAGGTACTTGTCACTCATAGAGTTCTCTTGCAACAATAGCTTTCATAGCAGCATAGGCATGGTGCTTTATGAGGCTCTGTATGGTAGGAGGTGTAGGTCTCCCTTGTGTTGGTATGAAGTGGGTGAGAGGAACCTCTTGGGGCCTGAGTTGGTCTAGGTCCAGAAGACCTCAGATAAGATTAAGGTAATTAGGGAAAAACTTTTGACTGCTCAGAGCAGGCAGAAGAGTTATGCTAATAGGAGGAGAAAAGACCTAGAGTTTGAGGAAGGCGATCATGTTTTTCTTAAGGTCACCCCTATCACAGGCATAAGAAGGTCCATCAGGGCCAAAAAGCTAAATCCAAGATACACTGGTCCGTTCCAAATCCTGCATAGGATTGGTCCCATTGCCTGCAGAATAGCCCTACCTCCTCACTTGTCCAACCTTCATGATGTGTTTCATGTCTCTCAGCTCAGAAAATACATTCATGATCCTTCACATATCATTCTGTGAGATTTTTGCTCAAGCGAAGCCATTCTCACTTGGGCGAAAATATTAGTCAAATTGGGAAAATTTTCTGCTGATATTTTCTCAAGCGAGAGCGAAAATGCGCAATTGTAATGCTTATACCCAGGGCTTCGTTTGCATGATTTCAAGAATAAAAGGGATTAAGTTCATGTTAGGCTTCGGCTTCACAGGTCTAAGACCATCATGTTAAATCAAGAAACCAATATCATGTTTTATGTTTGATAATAATTGATTCAGGTAATGGCAGGACTATATGTCCCCAAGGAAGATGTTTCTTGTAATCTGAGCTTAGGCCTAGCTTCATTTCAAATTATAAGACCCCTGCTACTGGGTATAACAGTTCATGTTAAATTATGGTTCAAGTTATCAGTTATGTATTTATGTCCAAGTTATTATGATTATGATGTTGCATTCCATTTGCTTTAATCCCTACACTTGCATGCATTAGTTATACTCACTGAGACATTAGTATCACCACAAGTTTGTGGATTATATTTTAGTTTTTAGATGCCCAGGATCCTCCTCAAGACGACCATTGAGGGAGTTGGAATTGCTGGAGTGATTGTTATGTTTTGCATTACACTTGATATTGTATTTCTTTTGAGGATATTATTGTACATGTGCAACCCTTAGTGGGTATTTCTGTTTTGTTGAGAACACATGTATCGTATATATAGATTATGTCTATGTATTTGGTTATTCAGATCATGCTTATATATACGTTGGACTGCTTAAGAAAATCTTGTTTATGTTTTATCAATATCGTTAATGTCGGGAAAAATAATTCCCTAAATTCGGGACTTGTACTTTCAACGGGCATAAATCATGAGCTTACAGAATTAAGACATTACAATTACAACAACTACTACTAAGTATTCTCCCACTAGGTGGGGGTTAGTTAAATGGATCATGTCAACAGTAAATTTCAGTCATGTGTTAAGGGCACAAATAACTCATTTACATATAAATCTTTCTTAACGGTTTATCTTATAGTTTTCCTTGATCTCCCTCTATTTCTAACTATTGGACTATCCTTCATCTAGTCAACATTTCTTATTGATATTTCTACAAGTATTCTATATGTTCAAACGATCTAAGATGAGATTATATCATTTTTCTAAGTAAGAGCTACCTAACTTTCTCTCTAATGATTACATTGCTAATTTTACGTCGGATTGGGTAACCGCTCATTCATCATAACATTCTTATGCTAAGCTTACTTTCTAGTTTCTCTTTTTTGCTCAACACTCAATCATGTACAATATTTCAGGTCTTGATTTATCCTTTCACAATTATGATTTATTTACTATCAAAAGTAAACTAATTATATTTTTAATTTGTAAGAGAACAAGGATATTGCATGTGACACCCTTACTTGTAACCAGGTAAATATACATATACAATGAGATGAAGTGTCAAGTTGATTAATTTGTAAAACAATTTATCTATTATCACACACATATTTATTTAACATGTTATTGTAAGAATTAGATAGGGTATAATTTTTTAACTTTTTCAAACATGCTTAATAAGAACTCGTGGTGGGCAAGGACCCACCACCCGACTCGACCCGAGGCTTCCAAAAGAGAAAAAACTGATTAATTCGGGTTCAGGCAGGTCCCGATTTAAGCGAGTGAAAAGGAACGGTTCCATATGGGTTTATACGGTAGGGCTCGGTTTGAAGAAAAAAATTCGAGGAAATCCAATCCGACCGATGTACTCTAATTTACTGAATGACGCGCTATCCTCCTGAACTTAGTAAATGATCACATTGTATTGTAAATTTGTTACCCAACCCAGAGAGCCCCAGACCCAATGAAAGTGAAACTCTAATTTTACTCTCTCGGTCTCTCATAAGTCATTTTCTTTGCGTCGTTGTTGCCCCCCTCCCCTCACCTCTGTTCACCGCCTCTCGTCTTCCCTTCGTTCACCCCCTCTCGTCCTTCCCTCCGTTCACCGCCTCTCGTCTTTCAATCCGTTCACCGCCTCTGGTTCTTCCCTCCATTCATTGCCTTTGTCCATCTATTCGTTCCCCTGTTCATCGGCATCATCTTCATTCTGTGGAAGGCTGGAAGCCATTGCAGGTATTTTTTTTTGTACTCCAGTTGTTATTTGTTATTTTCTATTTGTAAATCTTTATTTGGTTTTTATTAAAATTGTTTTAGGGTTTCATTTTTTCATTGTATATATTTGTAAACCTTCAGCTGCTATTTTAACTATGTATTTATCTTCAATTTGTTGTCTGCATAGATACAAAATTATCTATCTTCATTGCCTTCACCCCACTAATACAGAGACAAAACATTTTATTCTTAGTAATGGAACCTATTTTGCTTTCTCTTTACATAGATCTTTGCAAATTTCAGTCAACCAACCCTCAATTTTTTTTTGTTTTTGTTTTGTGGTAATACACTTCTGCCAATGTGCTATATTGATTTATTATGTATGTGTTCACCAGTGCATCTTGGATATTCATGTAATTGATTAACATTTAAGAACCTGACATTAATAAAAAAATGTTCTTTATGAGATGATTTCTTAACACGGTTGTGCACGTAATTGATTAATATATTGTGAGTGAAGTTTGAATCCCTAGATCATGTTGCTTCTGTCGCAGTACAACATATAAAATTATTGCATATGTTCTTGCGAGAAAAGTGACAACAGTTAGGTGTTTGACATGATGATACCAAAACCTTAACAACCAACTAGTTAGGTGTTTGACTTTTTCCACCCATTTTCTTGTAAATAAGTTGAATTATATTTCAGCATAAGGTAGAGTGGTGTGTATGTATTATCCACCCTTCAAGATTAAAGGCATGTTTGTGAGATAAAACCGATTTCACGTAACAGTGTAAACTTTTGAGAAGGATGTCACTTTCTAGTCGATGCATAATTGCATATTTGTCTTCCTTCTAGGGATGTCAAAAAAACTCGTGCCCGTGGATACCCGCAAATATACCCACAATGGGTACCCGCATATTTATTAAATGTGTGGGGACGGATATTATACTACACGTCCCGTGGGTACCCGCATATTCATTAAAAATATATTTTCTATTAAATATATTAAAATATTAAAACTATATTTACTATATTTTGATGAGATAAAAATTATTTTTTTATTATTTTATAATGATATTTTTAATATATTAACACGTAATGATATTATATAATGTTAATTTATATTATATAATATGACATTATATTATAGTATAGTATAGTATAGTATAATATAGTATAGTATAGTATATGGTATTTCCTCTCTTTCTTTTTATAAATTTTGATTTTTTAAATATTAATGAATACCCGCTACCCGCATGGGTACATGTTAATTTTAACGGGTATGGATACGGGTAGTGTACTATCCGCCCCTGCCCCGCCCCGTTGACATCCCTACTTCCTTCCTTTGCTTACAACTTATTGTAAGGTTGATATCCCTTAATATTATATATATATATATATATTTCCTTTTGCTTTTATTTAACTCTCATATCTTACTCATGTCCTTCCTTACTTCCTGGACTTTTCTTTGGTGATTCTTCTTATTGAAGAATGTTGGCTATGTGGCTGTGTTTTGGCACTTAATAAAGTCGTTAGTCCAAGTTGTATATGTCTGCCAATTGGAATTGAAATGGTTTGATAATTATCAATGAATTTATACATCTGAAAATAAATTGACAAGATATTTAGATATGTAAATTACTACTGGTTCTACTAAACTCTAACATTTTAAGCTTTGGAATCCATTCTCTATTCTACCACTGATATATGAATTTTAAATACTTTTTAAGATTTAATGACTACATTTTGGATTTAGAATCCATTCAAATAATTTTGTTATCGTTCCATATGACAGAAGTTACATATGAAACGTCCTAATTCCGTGAACCTAGAAATGATGCCCGTTGGAGACACCTTTCCAAGTTTAAGAAATTATTTCGCTCCATTATCGATATCGACATACAACCATCATAACAATATGCTTAAGTAATCCAACGTTTACATAAGCGGAAGGCGAACATACAAATCAAGCGTATAATTAAAATGCCACTTAGTGGCTACAATCCAACTAATACAATTTCCAACACTATACGAATACAATAGGTCTAACTTATCTGAACTGAGTAACTTCTAGGGAAGCATCTCTCCCTTTATCCCTCAAGTCTCCTCCTTCAAGATCCAACTAGGCATCCTGCAAATCTAAAATGTTTCCACAAAGCGTGTGGTGAGACTTACGTCCCAGTGAGCATGATCATGCATACAATGTGAGGGAAATAGGCAGATGTGGATGCAACATAACCGTACATAGATTCATATTTTTCTATACATCACAATCTACCAGGAAGTCAGGCAATGCACATTACAATTCCTCTGGTGGAAAACCACCCATGCATTCATGCGGTCAAACATCAAGCTGAACCTCAGGTGTCAAACCCACACCAAGGGTGTCTTTTCATTGTTAACCTCATTGAGCGCTTGTCCATGCGACTAAGGACCGTCGTCCAGGGCCACCCTCATTAAGTTTTATTATTAAACATTTATGATTCATTTTTAATTTGAGGAACCCCATTTACCCCTTGGCCTAGGAGTAAATGTGATTACCTCTTTTGTACCTCACTGGTTCGAAGACCACTCATTGGTTCGAACACCCCTCTTTGGTCCGAAGACCCATGAATTACCTCTTGACCAAAGGCCCATGAAAACATGATACACGATCAGGGTTTCAAAACATGAGAGCATGATTCATGACATGTAAATATGTTATATATGCTAAATGAGAGTTCCATGACATTCAAATCTCATAATCAACACTTATCATGAAAACCCTAACTTCTACAACCTAGGGTTAAATCACAAATCAAGCAATCAAATCCAATACACATATAAACCCTAGATTAATCTCAACCAATCACAAGTAAGTAAAATAGGAAGGGGAAAGGAGAAGAGGGATCATTTAGGGACTTCACATGTGATGTAAAGTGAGTGGGTGGATCACACTCACCTTAAGGAACAAGAATAGAGGTGTAGAGGTGGTGAGACAAGCTCCCTGGGCCTCCTTCTTCCTTGAATCATCACTTCCAAGCCTCCATTTCCTCTTCTCTGCAAGCTCTCCAAAGCTCCCTCCCCTCTTGATAAGTGCCAATTATATGACATATTCTTGTATTTTTACTGCACTTATCAAGGGTAGAATAGTAATTTATGTCCCAAAATAATCCATTTTTGTTAATAATTGTAATAATTGTGTTTATTTATTTTGAATTTGATGCTATTTTAATTAGAAATATGTTGATTTTGCAGATTTATGAGAGAGATTTGAATCAGAAAAGAAGATAGCATTATTTGAGGATAGGATCTGCAGATTTGAAGTTTAAATGAAAGCAAATAAAGATAAGATCAACAGCCATTTAAACAAGTATTCTGCGGATAACTTCCCAATTTAAATTCAAAGACAAGATAAACACAGAATCATATCAAAAAGAGGAAACAAGGAAAGCCAAGCAAACAAGGATGAGATCAGGAAGAGATCAAGTTAAAGAGAGAGAGAATCAAGAGAAGCTGGAACGAGAAATACGCTCCACCTGCGTTGAGCGCAGGTTAAGCATAGCCATCAGGATTCCTCTCTGGATCCTGCGCTTTAGATGCGTTGAGCGCAGGTACGCGGATTTGTTTTTAGATCTGTTTTCAAAACAGATTCCTTCCAGATTAAAGATAGTTTTCCTTAGTCCATAAATAGGACCTTTTGTAAAGATCAAAGAAGTTTTTGGCATACAGTTTAGTAGAGAGTTTAGAATAGAGTTTAGGGCTCAAGTTCAAGGGAGACCCAGAAGGGCTGCCAAGATAGAAATACAAGGATTGAAGAAGGTGACAGATTCTTCACTGGTTTGTAATGGCTACCATGCGTAGCTAAACTCTCCAGTTGGATTGAATGTAGTTGATTCAATCCCCAAATGTATGTGAATTATCGTATTTAATTATGAATCCCTATTCTATGATATCGGTATTTTTATGCTTTACTTAATGCGTAGCTTCCGCCTTTGTGCCGGAGTTATAGGTTAATTCTAGGATAGTATGTGATAGAGATTTCCGGATTAACAACGAGTTTGGGGGAGCCTGTGCCAAAGGAAACTTGAACTCTGATTGGTAAAAATACTCATAGTAATTGTTATAGGAATATAGGGGGAATCGATGATTGAAGATGGAATGTGACAGCCTCTTCATAGTAGTCCCTATAGGAATATGCAGTGAATTGATAGTTTTAACAACTGACCCTTAGAACAATCTAGCAGTGGTAGTTTGTCGCCTGGGAGAACTCGCATGGATTACCGTCGAGTGTTTTACTACTGAGACCCCGGGGTAAAACAATAGAGTTGGCTAAAGTATCATAGAAATATATTCATAATTAATAAAGGAATTCACATATATGAGGGGTGCGATGATACGAAGTTCAATCCTAATCCAAGTAAAGCCATCTCACTCTATTTTATTTTCTCATTTACTTTATGCAAGTTATTTTCTGCACATTAATCACCAAAAAATAGTTTCCTACTTGATAGTCTGATCACTAATATATATGAAGTGAATTGTTCCCTGTGGATACGATAACTATCAAGTTATCAATTCCTATAGACTTCGGAGGTCTAACTATCAAGTTATATATACTCTATCTTTGGATTAGATTTTTTCTTTTTATTTTTTTTTAATTTTTAGGAAATTTTCTTTTTGTTTTTATTCTTTTTATTTTTTATAAAAGTTCTCTTCCACACTTACCCTTTTCAAGTTCTCTTGTTTATGCTTTTCAGAGGCCAGGTGTCCCCAAATCAGTTACAATTTGATCCAAAAATAGAAAGGACATCAAGGAGGAACAGAAGTAGAAACAGGAGGAGGAGAAAAAGGATACTTGTGGATGAACCCAAAAATATGGCAGAAGAACAACCACCAAGAAGAAGGACCTTGGGAGAATATGTCACGCATCAAGGACCACGCCAAATTTCAAGCATTGTCTTACCCACAACAGTGAAGTCCTTGGAGTTGAAGGCTACTCAATTCAATCTTATCAATGCCCATCAATTCGCAGGATTGGATCATGAGGATCCAAATACACATCTCTCAAACTTTTATGAATTAATTGGCACTATGGGTTTTGAGGAAGGTGATTTAGAGTCAGCTTACTTACGCTTATTTCCTTTTTCATTGATAGGAAAAGCTAAGGAGTGGCTAAAGTCTCATCCTGATGAGATTCTGGCAAGCGTACCAAAATTCTAGCAATATAATAGTAAGTATGAGTTTATCGTATCCACAGGGAACGGTTCGCTTCGTATTTACTCGTGATCAAATTATCAAGTAGAAAACGGTATTTGAGAGTTTGTGGTGAGGAAAGTAAATTTGCATAAAAGAAAGAGACGATTGAGAGAAGATAAAATACTTTCTTTGGATTAGGATTGAACTTTGTATCATCGCACCCCTTTATGCATGTGAATCCCAATATTATTTATGAATATATTTCTATAATATCCTAGCCAAACTATATTGCTTTACCCCAAGTTACCATGTAGTAAACCACTCGAAGATAATTCATGTGGGTTCTCCCAGGCGACAAATTACCCCGGCTTGATTGCTCTATCTTTCCGTTTGTTTAATACTATCAATTCACCCTATAGACCTATAGTGTCAGCTATGAAGAGATTGCCTAGTTCTTCTTCAATGGTCACTTTCTCCTATAACCCTATAGTAACTACTATGAGTACATTTACCAATCAGACCTTAAGTTTCCTAAGTATCGGTTCCCCTAAATTCGCTGTTAATTTTATCAAAACATCTGTCACATGAATCATAAAATTAACCTATTACTCCGGCACACAGGCGGAAGCTATGCATTAAGCAAAGATAAAAATACCGATATTATAAAACAGGGATTCATAAATAAATACCAAAATTCACATACACTTTGGGGATTAAATCAACTACATTCAATCCTATCGAGACGTTTAGCTACGCATGGTAGCCATTACAACCCAATGGAGAAGTTGTCACCTTGCTCCAATCCTAGCTCTGCCTTTGTCGTCTCTCTAATCTCTTTCCTAAATGCTCCTCTGCTATCCTCTGTAGATTGTGTAACAGCCTCCCTTACTTCTTTACAAAGTGTCCTATTTATAGACTAAGGAAAGTTATCTTAAATCTGGAAGAAATCTGATTTGAAAATAGATTTAAAAATAGATCTAAAACTAATCCGCGCAGTTGCGCTTCATCTGCATTCAGCGCATCTGTAGCGCAGGAAACAGTAAGCAAATTTTGAGTCTTCGCTTCACTTGCGCTAAGCGCGAATGTAGCGTGGAACGCGTAACTGATTGCTCTGTTTTTTCTTTTAACAGTTTGATCTCTTCCTGATCTTATCCTTGTTTGCTTGGATTTCCTTGTTTCCCTCTTTTTTATCTGATTTTGTGTTTATTCTATCTTTGAATTTAAATTGGGAAGTTATCTGCAGAATCCTTGTTTAAATGGCAGCTGATCTTATCTTTATTTGCTCTGATTTAAACTTCAAATTAGCAGATCCTCTCCTCAAATAATGCTATTTTCTTTCCTCAATCAAATCTTCTCATAAATCTGCAAATTTAACAGATTTTCTATTAAAATAGCATCAAATTCAAATTCAAATTCAAATCAAATAATCACAATTATTACAATTATTACTAAAAAGGGATTATTTTGGGGCATAAATTACTATTTTAACCTTGATAAGTGCAGTAAAAATACAAGAATTTATCATATAATTTGCACTTATCAAATACCCCCCAACTTAACTTCTTGCTTGTCCTCAAGCAAGAGACCTCTTTGCAAGCAAAAATCAATTCAATCCCCCTGTACAATTCTCAAACAAAAAAAATAGGGACAAACTTTTCATCATCTCTTTGTTATGCAGAAGTCATTTTCCAAATATCAGAAAAAAAAAATAAGAATTAACAGATGTTACCAATGCTCAATCAGGATAGTATACAATCAGTCAGTCAAACTTTTTCAGAGATAGTAATTAAAGCAATAAATGATAAACCAAGGAATTCTCTCATGCTCGCGGGTAAGTGTTTCCCTCAATTTTTCCATCACAGGTTAACAACTAGAATTGATAGTCGTTTCTAACTTCTAAACATGCTAATGGTCAGTATGGATCAAAAGGTCTTTTCATGGTTGAAATGAGGCTAGGCTATCAAGAAATCATGGTTTTTCTGGATAAGCAAAGAACACTTAGAATATAGAGCAAATTTTGATTTTTCTTGAATTTGGAACTTCTCTCCATTCTCCATCTCATTCTTGATTTGTCTTACTTTGGCTGGCCTCTTTCTTTGCTTGAATATGCACTCCCCCCCAACTTATTCAATTAATTCACTTTTTCTTTTTGATTTTTGAGGGAGTGATCTTCTTTTTACTTTCTTGTGCCTGCTCTTTATATTTCTTGACTTTCAATTCACCAACCTTTTCTTCCCATTATTTCAAGTTACACCTTGCTCTTTATCCCAAGTGTGTAAGGGACAGGATATAATCATCAATTATAGTTGGGGTGCATAAGAAGAAACATTAAAGCTCAAATGGGTTACCAAAAAAATTGGAAAAAATTTAACAAGGGTTGGCTTTTTTGGCACTGAGCAAATAATATAATCAACAAAAATTGCCTTTATCACTTCCATATTTTCCACATGCAAAATAAAATCCAAAAACTCAATCAATAACAATTGGCAAGCAACGATGAAAACTCTCAATTTAACTATTTGGGCTCACAACTCACAGGCTCTTTGGATAAATTCCCTGATAAAGCACTTACTGGATTTAATTAACTACCTTGATAGGTTCTCCTGAGAAGTATCCTAATCCTAACTGATTATGGAATTAATCACAAAACCCTTTTTTCTTTCCTAATCTGGTTAGTTAAACTTCCTAATTTCAGAGAATTTTGAAAAAATTTTCCTTTAAATCCTAATTCCTAAATTCCTAAAAATTTTAAAAATCCTAAAAATAGAAATAAAAACAAAGAAAAGAAAAGCACCAAATCAAAATAAAATCAGTCCTCCTAGTCCATATGAGTTGCTCTATCTCGAGCTGCACCACCCTCCCCTGGAAGAATAGGCATGTCCCCAGGCCACTGTAAATAATCTCTAAACTAATCAGGGTGCATGCTTGGGTACGGGTCCGAGCGAGTCTGATAATGTATTTCCTGAAAATGGACTGCTGCTCGGTGGAGACTGGACAACTGGGCCTGCATATGAGTGTTCTGGGACAGAAGCTTCTGAGCCCAGACTGGAGGCTGAATGTCTGCTACTGGTGGTGGTTGCTCTGGCTGCTGCTCTACAGAAGATATGAAATCTACTATCATCTGAAAAATGACATTGGAAATATCAATGTCTGCGCCAGTGATGATGTTGTAAAGGAGGTGCGCAACTGGCATGATGACATCTGATACATGTCCTGTAGGGGGTGATGTTGGCTAGTACCAACACTGTCCACATCCGAGTGATGGCTGTCATATCACGCCTGAGAATGCGAGCAGCCTCCCCGTATGCATTCCTCTCGAAGGAACGACCTCGCGGGCATAGATACTCTGCGGTCTGAATATCCAGAGGATCATTGTCGTGGATCCCTACTGCTCTCATCCTCTCACGGTGCTGGCATACCCTAAGTCCTCTATCCTCGGGCCATGGGAACTGTAACAGAGCATTGATCGCATTGCGACCATAAGAAATCACCCGCCCTCGAACATAAGACTCCTGCCTCGTATGAACGCCATTTGCCTCAGTAGCATTTGCATAAAATTCCCTAACAATGTTAGGGTCAAAATAATCATCTGGGCGGCTGAGGCGGACCCAGTCCCTCCTAACTATCTCCGCTCTGAAGTCCTCATACTCACCGGGCTCCAAAGCAACAAGCCTCTCCTTAATAAAGTTACAGTTCATCATTGAACTGTAAGCTTCAAAGGCCTCAACGTTCTTGAAACATTGAGCATCAAACTCAGGGTCCTCTCGGGGTGCTTGCCTAGATATCTTGGCTCCCTCTCTGCCTTTACTAGAGGTACCAGTTCCCTTAACAACTTTGGTGCGAGCCATCTGCAAAAAACAAATCAAGTTATCTTAAGTAATTCATAGATTACTCATAATTATTGAACTAAGTGGCCAAGTTAATTCAAAAATCAGAGCAATCATTAATCAAGCACTGGTGCACACAGTCTTGATTATTAAGTTACCATTATGCCAATTAATTAATTTATTAAGAGCATGCTAAAGTGATCAATTAAAGCAGTCCTAATTAATGTTAAAGAACATGGCATAACAGATTGGTAACAAAAACTAAGCTAAAAAATCATGTTATCAATAACATGCAATAAGGCACAGTTATTCATGCATAGGCATACAAAAATATGGAATATTCTAAGCATACATGCACCAAACAGAGTAACTTGCAAAAATTCATTGAGCAATTCAAAAACTACCACCTAATCATACCAGAATATACCTCTAAGCATACCATAGTAACAAACATACTAAACTAAGACTCTATTGACAATTTTTTCCTAATCTAAAGAGTCCTACGAGCCTAAGTTCTCTATCCTAAGGTTTTGCTCAAATAAGAGAAAAACTGAAAATTTTAATTGGTGCAAAAAGACTAAAACTATAAAAACATACTTGGTGTAGCCTTAGAAACTGAAAAGAAGTGGATATGGAAGTGAAAAGGTCAAAGGAAAGGATGAAACTCAGAGAAAATGGGAGTTCAGGAGTAGAGGGAAGGTTAAAATGACCTTCCCTCACTCCAGAATTTCAAATAAATTCTGAAGCGCGCGTTTGCGCTTTACTTTCGCTCAGCGAAAGTGCAGCGCGTGCTTCCTGGAATCTAAAGCGACCCGCTTCGCTTCACCTACGCTTAGCGTAGGTGAAGCGCATAAAACAGAGACAAAATTTGATAATTATGTGCTTCACCTATGCTTAGCGCACGTGAAGCGTAGAAAACAGAGGCTAATTATCAAATCTGCGCTTCACCTGCGCTTAGCGCAAGTGAAGCGCAGAAAACAGAATTGAAATTCTATTTTCTGTTTTCTGCTGCTTCCTAACTTCAACTATTCTCATCCTTCTCTTATTAAAATCAATCCAATTCCTTTTAATTTCCTATTCTACACAGGCATTGACTCTAACACAAAAAATCAAAAACAAAAATCAAAGAGAAATTAAAACAAAAAAATGTTAGGTTACCTCCTAGGAAGCGCTTGTTTAACGTCTGATAGCTCGACGCCTGGTTACTTAGAAACTTATGGTGGCCTCAATTGGAGGATAATGGTTGACTCTGTTCCAGTTCTTCCTTTTAGTTCCCATCCTCCATGCCAATTTCTTATTTTCTCATCATCGTTGTCTTCACTAGCTTCTTCTTCTGATGCTGCCCTTTTTCTACTTTTAAATCTGAACTCCAACATGCTTTCTGATTGTTTAACTCTCAGTCTTGGTTTCCTCAGAAATCTAGAAACCTTTTTCTTCTTTTTCTCCACAATATCTGGGGAAGCTTTTTTCTTCCTTACCTTTGGCAGCTGAGAATTAGATTTAAATTTATAGATCCCATCAGTAGGATCCATTTTTAATTTTTCTGGAGTCTTTTGTACTTGGGGGATTCCTCTGTCAATGTGAAACACAATGCTCTCATCTTTAGAGCTCAATTGGTATTTTCCCCGATCAACATCCACTATTGCCTTGGCAGCTTTCATAAAGGGTCTTCCCAAAATTAAAGGGACATCAGTATCCTCCTCTTCTGTCTCTGCAATGTAAAAGTCAACAAAATACACAAACTTGTCCACTTTAACTGGTAAGTCTTCAACCTTCCCATATGGGCTTTGAATGGATTTATTTGCAAGTTGTAACTTTACGTTGGTAGGCTTGACCTTCAAAATTCCCAGCTTGTTAAAATACAATAGCGGCATCAAGTTGATGCTCGCTCCAAGATCCAATAAAGCATAAGTAGCTGGTTGATTACCTATAGAACGAGGTACAGTTAACTTACCTGGGTCAAGTGACTTGCCTGTGGTGTAGACCTCTTCTGGTTCTCCTTCTTCTTTTTGCAAAATCTCTTTTGGCTTCTCCTCTAGTTGAACACTCTCCTTGACGATCTCCTCTTTTGGCACTTGTTCTTCAAATGTGATGCTTTCTTCTACATCACTTTCTTCTGCAATGTTGCCATCAGTAGCAATCAAATTGCAGTGCTCTTTTGGATTTTTCTGAGTGTTTGCTATAAAGTGGCCATCCTTGTGTTCTGCCATCTCTGTTGCTAGTTGGCCCACTTGATTTTCTAATGCTTTGATTGTTGTTTCTGTGTTCTTCTTGAATCCATCAAATCCTTGTATGAATGCATCAATCTTCTCTTCCAACCTGTTCAATCTGTCATACGTTGATGGTTGCTGCTGGTATGGTGTCTGTCTGTTCCCTCCATTCTGCCCCCATCCAGAGTTGTTTTGGTTATTCCTCCATCCTTGTGAGTGTTGGTTGTTATTGTTGGAGAAATTTCCTTGCCTACCCTGCTTACCCATAAAGTTGACTTGTTCGGCTTGGTTTTCTTGGTAAGAGCATTGACCATTGGGATGGTCGCCTCCGCAAAAGTCAAAGATCAAAGGTTGGGCTTGAATAGGTTGGGATTGGACAGCTTTTAACTGTTGAGGAAGTGCTTTCAACTGTTCTATGAGTGCTTCTATATGTCTCTTGATAAGCTTTTTTTTGCTAGAATAGAATCATTATTGTTGAGTTCCAACACTCCTTTCTTCTTTATTTGAGCTGGCTGTCGTCCACACTGAGCTTGCTGATCATTCTGAGCAAAGTTGTCAATGATTGAGATTGCTCGCTCTGCATCAACGGATAAGATAGTACCTCCTTCTGCGGCATCTATGAAAGATTTGGAATCAGACTTGAGTCCATTGTAGAAAATGTTGAGTTGAGCAATATCATCATAGCCATGATTAGGACATTTGCTCAACAAAGATTTGTATCTCTCCCAGGCTTCACATAATGGTTCATCTATTCCTTGCCTGAATGTGGAGATGTCTGTCTTGGCTTGTATATGTTTTCCTGGTGGGAAAATCTTTTCAAGAATTTGTCTTCAACCACTCCCCAGTTGTTCAAACTTTGGTTTGGATGAGACTTTAGCCACTCCTTAGCTTTTCCTATCAATGAAAAAGGAAATAAGCGTAAGTAAATAGACTATAAATCATCTTCCTCAAAACCCATAGTGCCAATTAATTCATAAAAGTTTGAGAGATTTGTATTTGGATCTTCATGATCCAATCCTGCGAATTGAGGGGCGCTGATAAGATTGAGGTGAGCATCCTTCAACTCCAAGGACATCGCTGTTGTGGGTAAGACAATGCTTGAAAAATGGCGTGGTCCTTGATGCATGACATATTCTCCTAAGGTCCTTCTTCTTGGTGGTTGTTCTTCTGCCATATTTTTGGGTTCTTCCTCAAATATCCTTCTTCTCCTTCTCCTATTTCTACTTCTGTTCTTCCTTGATGTCCTTTCTATTTCTGGATCAAAGTGCAACTGAGTTGTGGACACCTGGCCTCTTAAAAGCATAAACAAGAAAACTTAAAAAAGGTAAGTGTGGAAGAGAATTTTAATAAAAAGATAAATTAAAAACAAAAAGACAAATTCCTAAAAATTCCTAAAAATAAAAATAAAAATAAAAATCTAATCCTAAGATAGAGTATATACAACTTGATAATTAGACCTTCCAAGTTTATACCAATTAATACACCGTTCCCCGGCAACGGCGTCAAAAATACTTGATGAGATTCTGGCAAGCGTACCGAAATTCCAGCAGTATAATAGTAAGTATGAGTTTATCGTATCCACAGGGAACGATTCGCTTCGTATTTACTCGTGATCAGATTATCAAGTAGAAAATGATATTTGAGAGTTTGTGGTGAGGAAAGTAAATTTGCATAAAAGAAAGAGACGATTGAGAGAAGATAAAATACTTTACTTGGATTAGGATTGAACTTCGATCATCGCACCCCTTTGTGCATGTGAATCCCAATATTATTTATGAATATATTTCTATAATATCCTAGCCAAACTATATTGCTTTACCCCGAGTTACCATGTAGTAAACCACTCGAAGATAATTCATGCGGGTTCTCCCAAGCGACAAATTACCCCGACTTAATTGCTCTATTTTTCCGTTTGTTTAATACTATCAATTTGCCCTATAGACCTATAGTGTCAGCTATGAAGAAATTGCTTAGTTCTTCTTCAATGGTCACTTTCTCCTATAACCCTATAGTAACTACTTTTACCAATCAGACTTTAAGTTTCCTAAGTATCGGTTCCCCTAAATTCGCTGTTAATTTTATAGAAACATCTGTCACCTGAATCATAAAATTAACCTATAACTCCGGCACACAGGCGGAAGCTACGCATTAAGCAAAGATAAAAATACCGATATTATAAAACAGATATTCATAAATAAATACGAGAATTCACATACACTTTGGGGATTGAAACAACTACATTCAATCCTATCGAGACGTTTAGCTACGCATGGTAGCCATTACAACCAAATGGAGAAGCTATCACCTTGCTCCAATCCTAGCTCTACCTTTGTCGTCTCTCTAATCTTTTTCCTAAATGCTCCTCTGCTAACCTCTGTAGACTGTGTAATAGCCTTCCTTACTTCTTTACAAAGGATCCTATTTATAGACTAAGGAAAGCTATCTTAAATCTGGAAGAAATTTGATTTGAAAATAGATCTAAAAATATATCTAAAACTAATTCGCGCAGCTGCGCTTCATCTGCGCTCTGCGCATCTGCAACGCAGGTAACAGTAAGCAAATTCTGAATCTGCGCTTCCCTTGAGCTAAGCGCGAGTGAAGCGTGGAACGCATAACTGATTGCTCTGTTTCTTCTTTTAACAGTTTGATCTCTTCTTGATCTTATCCTTGTTTGCTTGGCTTTCCGTGTTTCCCTCTTTTTGATCTGATTCTGTGTTTATTCTGTCTTTGAATTTAAATTGGGAAGTTATCTGCAAAATCCTTGTGTTATATGGCAGCTGATCTTATCTTTATTTGCTCTGATTTAAACTTCAAATTAGCAGATCCTCTCCTCAAATAATGCTATTTTCTTTCCTCATTCAAATCTTCTCATAAATCTGCAAATTTAACATATTTTCTATTAAAATAGCATCAAATTCAAATTCAAATCAAATAATCACAATTGTTACAATTATTACTAAAAGGGATTATTTTGGGGCATAAATTACTATTTTAACCTTGATAAGTGCAGTAAAAATACAAGAATTTATCATATAATTTGCACTTATCACATCCAAACCAAAGTTTGAACAACTGGGGAGTGGTTGAAGACAAATTCTTGAAAAGATTTTTCCCACCAGGAAAACATATACAAGCCAAGACAGACATCTCCACATTCAGGCAACGAATAAATGAACCATTATGTGAAGCCTGGGAGAGATACAAATCTTTGCTGCGCAAATGTCCTAATCATGGCTATGATGATATTGCTCAACTCAACATTTTCTGCAATGGACTCAAGTCTGATTCCAAATCTCTCATAGTTGCCGCAACAGGAGGAACTATCTTATCCGTTGATGCAGAGCGAGCGATCTCAATCATTGAGAACTTTGCTCAAAATGATCAACAAACTCAATGTGGACGACAGCCAACCCAATTACAGAAGAAAGGAGTGTTGGAACTCAATATTAGTGATGTTATTATAGCAGAGAACAAGCTTATCAAAAGACAGATAGAGGCACTCACTGAAACATTAAAAGCACTCCCTCAACAATTAAAATTTGTCCAATCCCAACCTATTCAAGCCCAACCTTTGATCTGTGACTTTTGTGGAGGTGACCATCCCAATGGTCAATGCTGTTTTCGAGAAAATCAAGCTGAACAAGTCAATTTCATGGGTAACTAGGGGAGGCAAGGAAATTTCTCCAATAACAACAATCAGTACTCTCAAGGATGGAGAAATAACCAAAACAACTCTGGATGGGGGCAGAATGGAGAAAACAGACAGACACCATATCAGCAGCAACAACCATCTACGCATGACAGATTGAACAAGTTGGAAGAGAAGATTGATGCTTTCTTACAAGGATTTGATGGATTCAGGAAGAACACAGAAGCATCAATCAAAGCATTAGAAAGTCAAGTGGGCCAGTTAGCAAAAGAGATGGCAGAACACAAGAATGACCACTTCACAGCAAACACTCAGACTAATCCAAAGCAGCACTGCAACTTGATTGCTACTGATGGCAACAAGACAGAGGAAAGTGACATAGAAAAAATATCATATTTGAAGAGATTGTCCAGAAGAGTGTTCAACAAGAGGAAAAGCCAGAGGCAGTGCAAGAAAAAGAAGAAGAACCAGGAGAGGTCTACACCACAGGTAAGTTCACTGTATCACTTTCTACGGGTAATCAACCAGCTACACATGCTTTATTGGATCTTGGAGCGAGCATCAATTTGATGCCGCTATCATATTTTAACAAGCTGGAAATTTTGAAGGTCAAGCCTGCCAACGTGAAGTTACAACTTGAAAATAAGTCCACCCAAAACCCATATGGGAAGATTGAAGACTTACCAATTAAAGTGGACAAATTTGTATATGCTATTGATTTTTACATTGCAGAGACAGAAGAGGAGGATACTGATGTCCCCTTAATATTGGGAAGACCCTTCATGAAAGTTGCCAAGGCAATAGTGGATGTTGATCAGGGAAAATATCAATTAAGCTCTAAAGATGAGAGTATTATGTTTCATATTGATAGAGGAATCCCCAAAGTGCAAAAAACTCCAGAAAAATTAAGAATAGATCCTACTGATGGGATTTATCAATTTCAATCAAAGCTGCCAAAGGTAAGAAAGAAATAAGCTCCTCCAGATAATGTGGAACAAAAGAAGAAAAAGGTTTCTGGATTTCTAAGGAAACCAAGGATGAGAGTAAAGCAGCCAGAGTCAATCATGGAGTTCAGATTTAAAAAGAGAAAAAGAGCAGCATCAGAGGAAGAAATTAGTGAAGACAGTGATAATGAGAAACTAAGCAATTGGCATGGAGGATGGGAACTAAAAGGAAGGACAGGAACAAAGTAAACCATCATCCTCCAATTGAGACCACTATAAGTTTCTAAGTAACCAGGCGTCGAGCTATCAGACGTTAAACAAGCGCTTCCTGGGAGGAAACCCAAGATTTTTTTTGTTTTTATTTGAATTTTGTTTTTGGTATTTGTTTTGTTTTGATTTTGTTTGAGTCAATTCCTGTGTAGAATAAGAAATTAAAAGGAATTGGTTTGATTTTAATAAGACAAGGATGAGAAACAGTTAAAGTTAGGAAGCAGCAGAAAACAGAAAATAGAATTTCAATTCTGTTTTCTGCGCTTCACTTGCGCTCAGCGCAGGTGATGCGCAGATTTGATAATTTGCCTCTGTTTTCTGCAAGCGTAAGTGAAGCGCAGAATTATCAAATTTTGTCTCTGTTTTATATGCTTCACCTACTCTAAGCGTAGGTGAAGCGAAACGGGTCACTTCAGATTCCAGGAAGCACGTGCTGCACTTTCGCTGAGCGAAAGTGAAACGCAAACGCGCGCTTCAGAATTTATTTGAAATTCTGGAGCGAGGGAAGGTCATTTCAACCTTCCCTCTACTTCTAACTTCCATTTTCTCTGAGAATCCATCCTTTCCTTCGACTTTTTCACTTCCAAATCCTCTTCCTTTCAAATTTTTAAAGCTACACCAGGTATGATTTTATAGTTTTAATAGTTTTGCACCGATTAAAATTTTCAATTTTTCATTTATTTGAGCAAAACCTTAGGATAGAAAACTTAGGCTCTTAGGACCCTTTAGATTAGGAAATATTTGTCAATAGAGTCTTAGTTTAGTATATTTGCTATTGTGGTATGCTTTATGGTGTGATTTAATATGTTTAGGTGGTAGTTTTTAAAGTGCTCAATAAATTATTGCAAATTATTCTTTTTGGTGCATGTATGCTCAGTTTATGCCATACTAATTTTGCGTGACCATACTTGAATAATTGTGCTTTATTGCATGTTACTGATAACATGATTTTTGAGCCTGATAATTGTTACCAATTTTTGCTTGTTTAGAAACTAATTAGGACTTGCTTTAATTGATCACTTTAGCATGCTCTTAATAAATTAATTAATTGGCATTGGGTAACTTTAAAATCAAGATTTTTGTGCAAGTGCTTGATTGGTTGATTGCTTTGATTTTTGAATTAATTAGCCATTTATTTCATTAATTATTAGTAATCTATTATTTTAATTGCATGAATAATCTTGGTTTAAATTTTTAATTTGCAGATGGCACGCACTAAGGTAGTGGATGCATCAGGCACTTCTAGAAGAGGCAAGGGGGTACCAAGAGAGCTAGGCAGGCACCCCAAGAGGACCCTGATTTTGATGCTCACAGATTCAAGGATGCTAAGTCCTCAGAAGCTTACAGTTTAGTGATAGACTGTAACTTTATCAAAGAGAGGCCAATGTCATTGCAACCTAGCGAATATGAGCAATTCAGAGCTGAGATACACATGAGGAACTGGGTCCGCCTCAGCCGCCCAGATTCACACTTTGACCCTGACATTGTTAGGGAATTTTATGCCAATGCCACTGGAGACCATGGCATTGATGTGAGGCGGCAGTCTTATGTCTGAGGGTATGTGATTTATTATGATCGTGATGCGATCAACATACTTTTATTATTTCCAAGACCTGAGGATAGAAGACTCATGGCGTGTCATCAACGTGACAGGATGAGAGTTGTGGGGGTCTATGGGAATGATCCCCTAGATACTCAGACCGTAGAGAGCCTATGCCTGTGAGGACGTTCCTTCGAGAGGAATGTTTATGGACATGTTGCTCGCATTTATAGGCGAGACATAAGGGACATCGTGCGAATGTGGACAGTGTTGGTGTTGGCTAACATCCAGCCCACCAACCATGTATCAGACGTCACCATGCCAGTAGCCCACTTCATCTACAGCATCATCACTGGCGTAGACATAGATATTGCCAGTATCATTGCTCAGAAGATAGCAGACTTTGTATCTTCTGTGGGGCGCCGCAGCGCCAACTCCAGGATCAGTTTGGGCTTTCCTTCACTTATCACAACCCTATGCAGTTCTAGGGGTGTTGAGGTGTTCCCTTCGGTTCGCATCTTAAACCCCATGACCAGAGGTTATATAGAAGCCAACTGCATCCCGGAGGAGGAGGATGATGAGGATGAGCAGCAGCAGCGGCAGCCACCACCACCAGCAGACGCCTCTATCCCATTTTGGGCGCAACACATTCTCACCCAGAATGCATCCATTGCCAGAGATTTATCCCATATCCAGGAGTTCCAGTACCGCTCCAGACATGATCCAGAATTTGGCATGACTCCGGAGGAGTTTCATGCATATATGCAGTGGCCTGGGGACAAGCCTGTTTTTCCGGGAGAGGGAGGAGCAGCTGGAGATGGAACAGCTTATGGAGATGGAGCAGACTGATATTTTTGATTTGGTGCTTTTCTTTTTTTCTTCTTTTCATTTTTCTTTTATTCTAGATATGTACTGTATATATGCCCCACTGATACGTTACATTTTGATGCAGTGCATTTTCAGCATTTTTTTTTCTTTTTCTTTTAATTTTTAGGATTTTTAAAAATTTTAGGAATTAGGAAATTAGGGATTTAAGGGTAAATTTTTCAAATTCTCTAAATCTAGGCAGTTTAACTAACCAGATTAGGAAAGAAGAAAGGGTTTTGTGATTTAACTCCATAATCAGTTAGGATTAGGATATTTCTCAGGAGAACCTATCAGGATAGTTAATTAAAACCAGTAAGTGCTTTATCAAGGAATTTAGCCAAAAACCCGGTGAGTTGTGAGTCCAAACACTTAAAATTGAGAGTTTTTCACCGTTGCCTGTCAACTGTTATTGATTGAGTTTTTGGATTTTATTCTGCTCATGGAAAATATGGAAGTGATAAAGGCAATTTTTGTTTTTACATTATTTTCTCAGTGCCAAAAAGCCAACCCTTGAGAAAATTTTTCCAATTTTTTTGGGTAACTCATTTGAGCTTTAATGTTTCTTCTTATGCACCCCAGCCATAATTGAGATCTATATCCTGTCCCCGACACATTTGGGATAGAGATCAAGGTGCAACTTGATATAATGGGAAGAAAAGGTTGGTGATCTGAAAGTCAAGAAATACAAAGAGCGGGCACAAGAAAGCAAAAGAAGATCACTCCCAAAAAGAAAGCAAAAAGAAAAAGTGAATCAATTGAATAAGTTGGGGGGAGTGCATCTTCAAACAAAGAAAGAGGCCAGCTAAAATGAGACAAATCAAGAATGAGATGGAGAATGGAGAGAAGTTCCAAATTCAAGAAAAATCAAAAGATGCTCTTTATTCTAAGTGTTCTTTGCTTATCCAGAAAAACCATGATTTCTTAATAACCCAGCCTCATTACAACCAAGAAAAGACCTTCTGATCCATATTGACCATGTGCATGTTTAGAAACTAGAAACGACTATCAATTTTAGTTGTTCAACTATGGTGGAAAAATTGAGGGAAGCACTTACCCGTGAGCATGAGAGACTTCCTTGGTTTATCATTTATTGCTTTAATTGCTATTTCTGAGAAAGTTTGACTGATTTGTTTTATCCTATTCTGATTGAGGATTGGTAACATCTCTTAATTCTGTTTTTTCTGATATTTGGAAAGTGACTTCTACCTAACAAAGAGATGATGAAAATTTGTCCTTAGGTCTGATGATGAGAATTGTACAGGGGGGTTGAATCCATTTTTGATTGCAAAGCGGTCTCTTGCTTGAGGACAAGCAAGAAGTTAAGTTGAGGGGTATTTGATAAGTGCCAATTATATGATATATTCTTGTATTTTTACTGCACTTATCAAGGGTAGAATAGTAATTTATGCCCCAAAATAATCCCTTTTTGTTAATAATTGTAATAATTGTGTTTATTTATTTTGAATTTGAATTTGATGCTATTTTAATTAGAAATCTGTTGATTTTGCAGATTTATGAGAGAGATTTGAATGAGAAAAGAAGATAGCATTATTTGAGGATAGGATCTGAAGATTTGAAGTTTAAATGAGAGCAAATAAAGATAAGATCAGCAGCCATTTAAACAAGGATTTTGCGGATAACTTCCCAATTTAAATTCAAAGACAAGATAAACACAAAATCAGATAAAAAAGAGGGAAACAAGGAAAGCCAAGCAAACAAGGATGAGATCATGAAGAGATCAAGTTAAAAAGAGAGAGAATCAAGAGAAGATGGAACGAGAAATACGCTCCACCTGCTCTGAGCGCAGGTGAAGCGTAGCCATCAGGATTCCTATCTGGATCCTACGCTTCAAATGCGCTGAGCGCAGGTGAAGCGCAGGAACGCAGATTTGTTTTCAAAACAGATTCCTTCCAGATTTAAGATAGCTTTCCTTAGTCTATAAATAGGACTTTTTGTAAAGATCAAAGAAGTTTTTGGCATACAGTTTAGTAGAGAGTTTAGAATAGAGTTTAGGGCTCAAGTTCAAGGGAGACCCCGAAGGGCTGCCAAGATAGAAATACAAGGATTGAAGAAGGTGACAGATTCTTCATTGGTTTGTAATGGCTACCATGCGTAGCTAAACTCTCCAGTTGGATTGAATGTGGATGATTCAATCCCCAAATGTATGTGAATTTTCGTATTTAATTATGAATCTCTATTCTATGATATCGGTATTTTTATGCTTTACTTAATGCGTAGCTTCCGCCTTTGTGCCAGAGTTATAGGTTAATTCTAGGATAGTATGTGATAGAGATTTCCGGATTAACAACGAGTTTGGGGGAGCCTGGACCAAAGGAAACTTGAACTCTGATTGGTAAAAATACTCATAATAATTGTTATAGGAATATAGGGGGAATCGATGATTGAAGATGGAATGTGACAACCTCTTCATAGTAGTCCCTATAGGAATATGCAGTGAATTGATAGTTTTAACAACTGACCCTTAGAACAATCTAGCCGTGGTAGTTTGTCGCCTGGGAGAACCCGCATGGATTACCGTCGAGTGCTTTACTACTGAGACCCCGGGGTAAAACAATAGAGTTGACTAAGGTATCATAGAAATATATTCATAATTAATAAAGGAATTCACATATATGAGGGGTGCGATGATACGAAGTTCAATCCTAATCCAAGTAAAGTTATCTTACTCTATTTTATTTTCTCATTTACTTTATACAAGTTATTTTCTGCACATTAATCACCAAAAAATAGTTTCCTACTTGATAGTCTAATCACTAATATATATGAAGTGAACCGTTCCCTGTGGATACGATAACTCATACTTACTATTATACTGCTGGAATTTTGGTACGCTTGCCTAAATTCCACCATCTCTCTAGGGTGTTCTCTCTCTCTCTCTCTGGAGCTACAATGGTGAAGGGGAATGAGGTTGAAGAAGATTGGGTGGAGGGATTCTTGACTTGGAAGCTCCCTTCTTGCTCCTAGGCTTCTCTCTCTCTCTAGAATCTCCATCTCTCTCTCTCTAAGGTAGAAATATAAGAAGGAAGGAATGAGGAAAATGGAGCCCTAATTGCTGATTTTAAGTCTGCAAGTGGGTTCTCGCTCAAGCGAGATATTCTCGCTTGAGTGAGATGGTCGGGCAAAAATTTTCCTTCACATTCTCGTCCAGGAGAGAGGCTTCTTGCCTAGGTGAAAAACGTCCAGAGAGCCACAAAATTTCCCCTGTTCCTCGCCTGGGCGAGACCACTCTCGCCCAAGCGAAATATGCATAATCCAAACTCCCAATTTTGCTGCTAAACTCGCTCAAGCGAGCCTATTCTCGCTTGAGAGAGAATCCTAAAAATCATATTCTTAGTTTTTACTCCTCTTCAATCCCAACTCAATCTCTTCCACTCATTCCTAGTTCCTATCCCTAAAACCTTTTCCTAACTCGGCCCTTCTCATTCAACTCTCCCCTCACTCTAATCTTTGCCAAATCAATTCATTGGTTCCTAAAACACATTCCCTTACTATTTTAACCCACCTCATGATTATAACCTGGGATGATACACTCATTCCCAACCTTTTCCGATAATATAACTTCCCAAATTAATTCATCTTCATCTAACCTCTTATTCTCATTCTTATACCTTTGTAATCCTCTCTGTCTCAGGGTGTGATCTCTTCTAAGTTCAGCCTACAGTTATTTTACTTAACGCTTGATTATTCTTCTAAAATCTCTTAAAACTCATGGTTCCTTATGTATTTCTCTAATCCTAGTCTAAAACCACACTCAACCCCTAAATCCTCATCCTACTTCTAACCTCCCTCTCTCGGCCGGATACACAACCTAAGGCTCCTACTATATTTTCTAGGCCCTAATTTTCGAGATGTTACAACATAGAAATCCAGTAAGGCGGTGAGGATATGTTGGAGCAAGGCTGGACATGCAAAGACAATTTGTTGGAGCGAGCTAGTGTGGAATCCATTCAAATAGTTTCTGCAAAGAGAGGTATTTTTCTTCATTTTTTGGCTAATGTCATTCAAATAACTATTGTTTTTCTTCAAACACATGGCTGTTGTTTTTTATCTTGTACAACTAAGGAAATTCTGTTTGATAGTGCTAGCTTATTTGTACTTGTTGATTAAATATTATTTTCAATAGTTATTTATAATTAAATTCATTAGTATTAAATTCAATTGTGTGATTCCATATCTGTGATGTTGTATGAGGGTTAGATTATTGTTTGTAGCTTGATTCCACCAAGCTAAAGAAATAAGACTAAAAATTTTATAACATCAAATGTAATATAAATATTAGGATAATAAGACTAAGACTCCTTCATTGTTTCACTAATGGAGGAGTGTAGGGAAAAGTTACCTCCCATATTAACACCACCACTAACTCAGAATCAAGGGATTGTACCACACCAGTTCTACACCAACAGCAGGTAGTGGTGGTGAAATTCAACCCACTCAATAGCCAACGGCTGCATCTGAAGCTGTAGGAGTTGTCGCTAAGCCTCATCTTCCAAATAACAATAAGAAGAGGAAACCAAATGCGAGTGGGCCTCAGAAAACATCTACAACTTGGGATCACTTTACAAAATTGCTTAAAAATGAAGCCAAGGAACCTACGATAACTTTTAAGTACTGGAAAAAAAATATCCGTGTGACAGCAAGAAACATGGGATATCCAACTTGCTTGCACATTTAAAAAACTGCCCCAAATATCCACATGTTGTTATAAATGACTCCACACAAACTATCATCACTTCTCGCACTATAGAAGGTGGTTGTATGATTGCTGCAAGCCAAAGATTTAATTTTGAAGCCTATAGAGAAACGTTAGCAATGTTTGTCAATTTAGATGAACAACCATTCGGGGTTGTTGAGGGGGAAGGGTTTAAGTACTTGTGTAGGCAATTGCATCCTAAATTCAGTGTCCCTTCAAAGTATACTGAAGCTAGGGATTGTTTTCAACTATATGTTGATGAAAAAGTGAGGTTGAAAGCTTTGTTTAGATCGGAATGCAGTAGGGTTGCACTTACTACTGGTTGCTAGACTTCTATTCAAAACTTTAACTATTTGACACTCACCGCACACTTTATTAACAATGAATGGAAACATAAAAAAAAAGATCATTAGCTTTTCAATAGTTTCCAATCATAAAGGGGAGACAATAGGTAAGAAGGTTGAGGAAGTTCTAAGGGAATGGAGACTTAAATATGTGTCCGCAGTCACAGTAGATAATGCATCATCTAATGATGTGGCGGTAGCATATTTGAAGAACATATTAAATGATGTAAATGGGTTAGTGCTAGATGGGCAGTTTTCCACATGAGGTGTTGTGCCCATATATTGAATTTAGTAGGCAAAATGATGGTTTAAAGGAAATGAACAAATCGATAACAAGCATTCGAAATGTCGTGAGATTTGTGAGGTCTTCACCATCAAGGTTGGCTAATTTCAAAGAGTGTATTGCATTTTCAAGAATATCTTGTAAAAAACTAGAGTGTCTAAATTTCCCAACTAGGTGGAACTCAAAACACTTAATGCTAGATGCTGCTGAAAAGTTTCAGTCAGCTTTTGAAAGGCTTGAGTTTGAGGAGCCATCTTATGGGGAATTTATGGGGACTACTGGTCGATTTACAAAACGTGATTGGGACAAAGCCCACACCTTTGTGAAATTTCTTAAAACTTTTTATGAGGCCACCAGGGTTTTCTCTACATCTTTGCATGTGAGCTTACATTCTGCATTTCATCAATTAGTTGCTGTATATTGTGAGCTTAGTCAGCCAACTATGAATTTGAATATTCCTTATGCTTCTATGGGTTTGGAAATGAAAAAGAAGTATGATAAATATTGGGGGAATATTCTGAACATCAATCAATTTATCTATTTTGGTTTTATTCTTGACCCTCAATACAAATTGAGATATGTGGAATGGTCTTTTGAAGACATGTACAGAGATCAACCAATTTTTGCTAATGAATTGTCTAATAGTGTCAAGAAAAACCTGTCTAGAATGTATAATTGGTACAAGTCAGCACATGACCAACAAAATAATTCTGGCAGTCTTCTCATGATCATGTTGAGGGTGTTCCTCATGGAGGAACATCTGTTCTCGTTGAAAATTTTAACATATTTAGCAAGGACAGATGCATTTAAACAACACTTGAGAGATAAAAATTCAATTGATCGGAAAGATGAACTTGAAAGGTACTTGAGTGAACCATGTGTAGATGGAGATGATAAATTTGAGTTGCTAGTTTGGTGGAAGCAAAATTCGACAAGGTACCCCATATTATCAGTCATGGTCACGGAGGTTTTGGCTACCCCTGTTTCCACAGTTGCTTTTGAAAGTGCATTCAACACTGGTGGTAGAGTTTTAGACGTTTCTAGAAGCTCCTTGAATCCAGAAATGGCAGAGGCCCTCATATGCTTTCAAAATTGGTTGAAGCTATCACTTTCCCAATCGAAAGACCTTAATTTGAATGAGGAGTTTGAGATATTTGAGAAGATTGTTTCAAGTAGTTAATTAGTAATTTTAGAATCTCAATTTCTTTTGTATTATTCTTTTTAGATAATTAAGAAAAGTTTTATATGCATGTACCCCAGAATCTGGAGGAGGAGCCATGGTTTTTGGAGGGATTGGTGAAAGTACAGCAGCTGCTGTTGGTGGAGCAACTAGATGTGGTCCATCATCTCAATCACAACCACTGTTGTGTTTGAGAAAAGTCTAAAGTGTAACTTAATTTTAATTCTACTCATTCCTATCTTCTTACATATATAGTTTATTTTCTTTATTCTGAACATCTACTAATTGAGTTGTTTTTATTTTTCAGTTGTACCACTTTTTACTTTTTGGAGTCATGGAACTCAATCTGTTTGGCATAATACTTTTTAGGTTATTAGTAAACCATTTTTTGCTTAGGGTGCAAACTGGGTGAATTCATTTTGGGTAAGTTGTAGTTATTTCCTGTTTTAGTTATTTCTTGTGCATTGTTCATACATGGCAGAATATTAGAATTTTGTGCACATGATATTGGCTGCAAGCAAGTAATTAGAGGATGTAAAATCAATGTTCATGTTTACTCGTTAGTTATGCAGTAAAACTTCATGCAAGTGGTTCTTCTAAATGGCATTACCATGGGTGGTGGGGCAGGAATTTCAATCCCTGAGACATTCCGGGTTGCAACAGACAAAACTGTATGTAATATAGAAACTTTCATAATATGTACATGATGGAAAGTATTTGATTTTGATGGATATTATTTTATTCTCAAATCTTCAGGATCTTGTATAGGCTAATTAGTTGTTGAAAAATCAAAGGGAGTTGGATAAAACCAAAATCTTCTTTGTAAGTATTAAGCTAAGCATGCATTAAGTTATATTGGCAAAACAGTATATTGGTTCCCTGCACATTTTGTCTTCTAAATTTATTTCTTGTTTTCTTGATGATGTGTGTATCTGTGACTGACTATTGTTGTAGAATTGTCTTTATCTTAGGATTATTATTAGTCCACACTCTCAACTCCATTGCTTTTGGATTGCTATATAAACGATGGGTCTATGCAAATCCACACAACCTTTTCTTTCTTCTCTATAAGATTAACTACTGCTATTGATCAATTACAAAGTGCATGTTATTTTATTATATAATTCCGAATTTCAAAACTTGAATTTCTATTTAAAATTGTCACATTTTCCTTGGACAGAATATGCCCCCTGCCCAACACCGAAAGATGATTGTAATAACTTAGAAGGATTGACAAAGAAGGCTATTAGGTTCTCAAGATGAGAAGACGGTTAAAATAGTGTTATATATGATGATGTTTGATTGTTTGTAATATGTGTATGTCATACTTATAAATATTGCTAGCTAAATTCTAGAACACTTGATGGTGCATGTTGGTACTGTTTAAATTTTATTAGTAATATTAGTTTGCTAAACGTAGTTTTTTAATGGACCTGTTACATAATTTTTTTTAATTCTTAGCTTGGACTAATCTAGGAAAAAAATGTGTTGGCTAAATGTATTATTTAAGGCCCAATGTGTTAAATGTGTTTTTCAAACCAAGAATTTCAAAAATAAAAAGAAATCGTAAATAAAAAAAGGACCTGGCCCAATAAAAGGCCCATAAACTGACCTAACCCACCCGTTCAGGACCGTTACCCGAACCACCTGCTACACGATCAAACCGACCCAATAAATGGATGAAAATAGGCCACATAAAGTATTGGTCGGTTTTTATTAGAGTGGCCGTAACCAACCGTACAAGCCTAAATTAAGAACCACCAAATATAAACTAAAGCATCTCATACACATTTGTATAAATAATATTTCCAATTTTTTAAGAAGAAAGATATACATTAGATATCTTATGCAACTACCAATGCTAGGTGTATCCTATGTAAATCAGGCAACCTCTTGTAGAATTATATTATATACATATAAAAAACAAAATAAGATTTTAAAAAAGGTCACCTATATAGAGCTTATAATACATACTCATAGAGTGAAAATGAGATTAAGGCTAAAAGAATATAATACACATAGTTACTCACATAATCTTTTAAAATATACAATCTGTTATTTTTATTTTTAAGTTATTTTAAAAGTATTAATAAAATAAAAATATTAAAGGACATACTAACAAGTACCCTTAGGAGTTTTAATAAAATGTATAATATTTAATAATTTATATTTAATTAGTATGTACTGTCAGTGTAACGAAATTTTATATATGTTTACCGTCACATTATTCAATAAATGTGACGCTTTATATGTTATTAAATTCAATAAATGATGTGGCAAAACATTATTGAATTATTGAATGTATGTGTAAATTTTTTTAATACTGAAAGTGTATATATATATTAAACTCATATTATAAATATAATTAATTTTATGATTTTCAATAAAAAAAATTCTATTTATTAATTTTTTAACCAATAATTTTTAGAGAACTCCTCAATCAAACTCAAATACTAATTATCCATTAGATTTTAGTTAAAATGCTGAATTCCAATCTAAATCGTTCTTCAAAGGGTTGGCTTATAATAATCCAAAAATCAATAAATCTAATTCGTTTTTTCAAAGATGGCTGGTTCTTGGAACCTTCTATCTGCTCCCTCTGCACACGTCTTCTCCCGCTCCAGTCACAGTTCAGAGGGTAATATCCTATTCAGTATTGACCCAGTCTTCTCATATGGTAGACTCTGCTATCCCTATACTTGGGGCAGAGTCTCTTCACTCATTCTCATTGCTCTGCTCTCCTTCTTCTTAGCCCAATATTACTGATACTCACTCTTCTTAACCCAATATTACTGATACAGATATGGAAGCTGATCAATCACCCCAGATCAAAGGTGTTGTTATAATTTCCCTTCCACCCCCAGATAACCCCTATTTGGGCAAAACAATCACTGCTTTTACCTACACTGACCCTTCTCCTTCTCCTCTTCCTCCTCCATCCCAAGGTTCTCTGCAACCCGATCAACAACAGCAAACTCATCATCATCACAATGCCCAAAACACTAATCCTGTTCCTCAATTCCACCCATCAAATCCTCCACTTCAATTTTCACTTAGAAGACTCTTCCACAGCACCCCAATAAAGCTCTTTTCTTTCTTTGGTATTCTTCTCTTTGCCCTATTTCTTTATGGTTCTGTTTCCCCAACTACCACTCTGGAACTACGTAGCCGCAAGAATGATGATGAAGGACCCAGTTCGTTTATCTTCCCTCTGTTTCCCAAATATGGTATTTTTGGGCAGAAGGATGTGAGGCTTCAACTGGGGAAGCTTGTTGATGTTCAAAAAGAGAACTTTGTGAACCAGAAAAACGCTGATGTTGCTTCTAGTTCTTCCGTTGACTCATCCTCCGTTTTGCCAGTCAGTGGCAACGTTTATCCAGATGGGTATGTTGAAAGTCTTTTGCTTTTGCTGATTTGATTGTTGGATTTAGAAGTTCAACCCTGTGTTAACTTTTTCCCCCTTTTTGGCTGTCTCGATTTGTTTATCTGTTAGTAGGACTCAAACCTTACCTTAACTAAAGTAATAAACTTCCTCCTTTTACAAAAAGTGACTGGTAACATGCCTTCTGTTGAGAAAAAGTATAGCTAATGAGGCTATAAATTTTGCTTTAGAGGGGCATCAAGTCTTAATTGCTGCCACATCAGCAGCATCTTTTCACTATTATCCACAATTTCTGTAATTACACCATGACTGCAACCACAATCTATAATCACTTTTTTATAAGCAATAATAAGGGGTAATCAAATTCTTTATGCAATTTATAATCATGTTTTTACCAAACAATGCCTTCATTACCAATTAGTAGTGCATTTCCTCAAATGCAGTGAGTAGTCTGGTTGTTGAACTGGGGTCCATGTTAAATATGCTTCTAGGATACTTCAATTATATGATAAACTAGAAAATGCTGATTTGTAGTTATTCCAAATTTCCATATTGCATTAATATGATGCCTTAGCAACAGTTTCTTCCTGCAGGTTGTATTTCACACATTTACGTGTTGGAAATCCTCCAAAACGTTATTTTCTTGACGTGGATACAGGGAGTGACTTAACATGGATTCAGTGTGATGCTCCATGCAGAAGTTGTGCCAAGGTAATGTCTGACTGTACCTCTGTTGGTTTCTGAATTATTTTTATATTTATCAATCCAACTTAATTAGAGGCATGTTGAGATTGATTATATGCCTGTAGAAGTTACTTTCAAAACTGTTCACAATTTCACATTATTTCTATTTAGTTAATATTATGATGTCTCAAGTTACAAGTTGGACTGTCTGTCTGTCCACATCTAATCATGCTTATATAGATATATATACCTCTCTCCAAGATGCACTATAGATATAATCTGACTATATGTATAGAAATTTTGCTATAAGTATATCTTTGAATTGAGATTAAAAAACAATGTTTATTCAAAGAATATGATTGATATAGGGAGCACATGTCCCATACAAGCCAGCAAGATCCAATATAGTGCCATCTATGGACTCTCTCTGCTTGGAAGTTCAGAAAAATCAGAGGAATGGATATGATGAAATTTTCCAACAGTGTGACTATGAAATTCAATATGCAGATCACAGTTCTTCCTTGGGGGTTCTTATTAGAGATGACCTTCATCTTATGACTACTAATGGTTCCAAAACCAAAGTAAATTTTGTTTTTGGGTATGAATTCTCCTTTTGCAACTGTCTTTTTCTTTAAGGTAATATATTCTATAAAAGTGCTGATTCATGCTATGCAAAATTTTTGCTTTAAGGTGTGGATATGATCAAGAGGGCTTACTTTTGAACACATTGGCAAAAACAGATGGAATCATTGGACTGGGCAGGGCAAAAGTCAGCCTACCTTACCAGTTGGCAAGTAAAGGGCTTATTAAGAACATGGTTGGTCATTGCCTAAGCAATGATGCTGTTGGTGGTGGATACATGTTCTTGGGTGATGATTTTGTGCCATATTGGGGTATGACGTGGGTGCCCATGGCCTATACCCACACTACGTGAGTATGGTTTTCTTAACACCATGCTTCTTTCTCTGTTGTGAATTGTGTTTGTTTTTCTTTTAGGAAAACTAAAATGTAAGTTCCATTGTGATACATTTATTCCCAAAACTGTTGTTTTATATTGTTTTCATTGAGAACTCCTTGTTTTAGAATGTAATTAATTTGTATATCCACTTTTCATTCTGATTTGCTGTGCACTATTTGCATTTTCATTTCTTATCATCATTCAATTTGGAACACCTGCTATTTGTTATTCTGAGTGTTCTTTAACTTATATGTGGCATATACTCTATACAGAGATTTATACCAAACTGAAATTCTTGGAATAAATTATGGAAATCGACTACTCAGTTTTGATGGCCACAGCAAAGTAGGAAAGGTGGTTTTTGATAGTGGCAGTTCTTATACGTATTTTCCAAAAGAGGCATACTCAGATCTTGTTGCTTCTGTGAGTTTTTATATCTAAACATCTACAACAATTTTGTACATTTTTCATTTAAGTCCAGTATTGAACTCTACAGATTCATTTAATTATGTATACATTGGTACAGCTTAATGAAGTTTCTGGGATGGGGCTCATTCATGATGATTCAGATCCAACTTTACCCATTTGCTGGCAAGCTAATTTCCCAATCAAGTAAGAGAAATTACTCAAGGTGCAATTAGTTTTTGCTTTTTATAATATGGTTGTTTATAACTAACAAGGTATCAGGTAAAACTTTTCAAGATATTAATGAGCTCAATTACTCAAGTTGCAATGCACTGTTTATAATGCTCTTCCTCTTTAATGCCTTATGTTTTGGAGAAAAAAAAACAAGTCTATTATTTCTTGCATTTGTTTGACCAACCTTATTGTCAATCACAATGGAGCAGGCTGTTCTAAAATCCATGTTACATGCATGCAGATCTGTCAAAGATGTCAAGGATTTCTTCAAGACCGTAACTCTTCGTTTTGGAAGCAAGTGGTGGATTTTGTCCACATTGTTTCAGATACCTCCAGAGGGTTACTTGATTATTAGTGTAATCCTCTCTTTCTAATACAACTTTTATTTTCAACTGATTTTGTTATTGCCAGGCCTCCTAATGAACTCCTGTGCTGCAGAACAAAGGCAATGTGTGCTTAGCTATCCTTGATGGTAGCAATGTAAATGATGGATCCTCAATTATACTTGGAGGTACGCTCACCCTCAAGGAATACCCGAAAGCTAATCATGATGCAATTTTGCCTGCTATATTTTTCTAATAATTTTTTTTTTCTGTTTTCTTTGCCCTTGCGTTGGTATAAGCTAGTTCACTGGCTATTTCAGTTTTGGAACTTCTTTAATGATTTGATTCATGTTACTAACTTTTTCTAGCTATATTCTCTTATAACACCCTCCTAATTACTGTTACTTAATAAAGAAAATATTAAATGAAAATGTGGATACATTTGATATTTTGAAAACACAAAACATTAATACTTTCTTTATTAATAATTTCAAGAATGATTAGGAGAATTTTAAATTATTCAAGTTTTATTTGACAACACAAGTAACATACTGTACTTTTTCATTTCTTCTTATAATATTTTTTGTTCCCACACCCTTTATCCGGGATCGTCCATTGCCAGAAACTTGAAATACTACCAAGTAGAAGATAGCAGATTGTGTAATAGTACAACTAACATTTTGATTTTGGTGGTCCTCCCTCTTCCCTATCTAACCTCTGGTTGGTTCTTATAATGCTCAAAACTTGCAAACTTATTCATGTGCACCTTTTCATTCACATACTTATGTTTAGAGTGGTGGTTTTTTAACACTTTTTTACCCTCACTTTACCCTCTCAATCTCTTCTTCCGCGCCTATCACATGCCTCATCACATCTTTCTCTTTCCTATCACACTTTGAAGTAGAAAATTATAAGGAGTGTGAAGCACTTTTTTTTTTTCCTTATGTTGATTATGCATGTTCAGGCTATGTAAGTAGTGAAATTTAACTACCCCTGTTTGACATCTTGTCTTACACTATTTTTCTGTTTGGTTGATCAAAAGTATTTTTCTTATTATGAGTATATCTGACCTTTGCAGACGTTTCATTGAGAGGACATTTGGTTGTGTATGACAATGTGAACCAGAGAATTGGTTGGGAGAGAGCAGATTGTGGCATGCCAAGCAGAAGATTCAGAAAGATCCACGATTTCTCCACTGATAGCATGTTATAAAGGTGTCCACAACATTTTATACCTTGCATTATTTTGATCTTTTTTCATCCCAAAATCTAAGATACCATTCACAGCATAGGTACAGGTACAGCCTAAATATAGGAACATGGACGAACAATTAATCAGTATCATAGATAATCTTATGCAACCATAACTATTTGACTTGTTATTGTATAAAAATAAATAAATAAAACAGTTCATTGGAATGATCACTATGAAGGCAGCTCTAAATACCAAAACAAAAATTTATATGATGAATCAATTAAAAGATTTCACATTATGATGAATCAATTAAAAGTTTATTTTGGTTTATTCCAAAATCACGTTTCAAACGTGGATCCAGGCCAACACTACCCTCAGTGGCGTTCGTCCAGATCCACGTTTGAAACATGGTTTTGGAGGAAACCAAATAAGCTACCGCCTGTCTAGATTCATGTTTGAAACGTAATTTTGGAGCAAATCAAACACACACTTAGTGTTTAGCTTTATGTTTTGACTTTGATCCTTCAAACCTAGGAAGCTCTTGCTTCCATTTGTTACAGATTTGTATTCACTTTGCTATGCAAAGATGAAAAACTGCAAGCATAAGCCAATGAAAAGGTATTGAAGTGGAAAGACTTCTCATTTCTCAGTAACTTGATTCCTTTTGAGGAAGTTTATAGATGAATATATGCAACTTGATCAAAAGAGCAAGAATCAGTCAATCAGTGTTTTGTCTCATTTGAAGTTTTTATCATTTATAGTGTTCAGCTTTGTGTCATTTACTTTATTCTTTGAATTATAGTAAAATGGTTTTCAACTTCTGTTCATGACTCTTATGATTCATATTCAAGTATTAATATTTTGAAGTAATAAGAATTAACAGGTTAAAGATTCAGAATATACTTTAGACAAGACAATAAATAAAAATGTTTTCTTGTAGGATTTAATTTCTTATATCATTCCCTTATATTGCAGGGTGGCATTTTCATTGCAAATGATTATGTTGCAATGATGTTAGTGTTACAGACTGCACTATATAATCTATAGCATATCATGAAAAGTTTCACCGAGTATATTTTGTTTGCTTTCAATTCATTTGAAGCATACAAATAACAACACCAAGCATTCATTTTGTTCTTCTATTCAAGTTCAAGATTCTCAAGTGATTTTCAATCAAGAATTCTCTTATGTTCATAAATAAATTGTGGGTTAAATATTTTTTTAAGTTCCTGAAATATAGTTGAAATTTGATTTTAGTTATGATAATTCAAAATCGGTGGATTTGGTCCCTTAAAAAGTGAAAATATATTTCTTCAGTCTCTATTCATAAAAATTCACAGCAAATTTATAATAAAACTGTTCAATAAGGACTAAATTAATGTAGTTTTAATTTTTGAAGGATCAAAATCAAATTTAAATTACAGTGACTAAAATCAAATTTAATTATATTTCAGACTCTACAAACATATTTAACTCATAAATCATAGTTGATTCTTAGTATTATTAAACATAGAATGAAATGTCTTTTTCTAACTTAATAAAAAAAACTCCTGACAGTTTAATGATAATAAAAAAAATAAAACAACTTTCATTGATTCATCCACGTATAAAGCATTGCGTGGATTTACATCTAGATCTAGTCATTCTTATAAGAGTGATAGATTGTATTGCTCTTATCCAATTGGATTCGTATTACAAGCAAACTGCTTAAAATGTAACCGAAAAAAAATAAATTTCTCATTAATTATGATTCGTATTGTTCATCATAATTATTTGTTAACCATTTTAGGTTATATAATTATCATTAATTATTTTGTTTTTATAATAATTGATAAAGTGTTGTATAGCACTGCGAATTTAAAGTGTTTTTACAACAATAGATTAACCATTATAGGTTTAAAGTGTTGTAGTTGTGGGATCTCAATGTATTTAATTTCATTATTTGAAGTTATTATAAAATATCTTTTAATGTATGTATATTTTTTGTTGTTATTAAAATATAATTATAGTATTAAATTTTGACAGATAAAAATGTATTGAGATTTAAATTAAGTTTCTTGCATAGCACTGCGAATTGAAAAATCTATTGTTATAATTAAAATTTTAAAATTATTACTTATATAGGGTTAAATATTTTCCAGTCCCATAAGTTTGACTCGAATTTAGTTTTAGTCCCTAAACTTTAAAACCGCCGGTTTGGGTCACTCATGTTTTGAAATCATGTAACTTTAGTCTCTCCCCTTAACACCATTAACTTTGACACTGGCGTGACAAACAAATTTATGTGTCATTTTGTCCAACTAGTTACAATGATCATGTTATGGCAATTGAATTACACTTCAGCTTATTCAGTCAGATTTTATTAAGGGTTTTATTAAATTTAACTTCACATTTTTCATGAACAGGAAAGACCACAAACTGACTAGATGAGCTGAGTTGTAATTCAATTGTCACATCATGGTCATTGAAAGTGGTTGGACAAACTGGCACATAAATTTGTTTGTCACATCAGCATCAAACTTAAGGGAGGGATTAAAGTTACATAATTTCAGAACATGAGGAATCCAAACCAACGATTTTAAAGTTTAAGGACTAAAACCAAATTCAGGTAGGGATTAAAAACATATTTAAACCATTTATATATTACGAAATTATTGTTTAAACACAAAATTAGAAACACTTTAAAATTCAACATTTTAAGTTCTTACAATTGGAGATTTTAAATAGACTTAAAGCACCAAATTTTGCTATTTAAAAAATATCGAAGTTATTGATATTGATTTATAATTATTGCTTTGTAACTATTGTCAAATTTCTTTTACAATTATATGTATTATTGCCAAATAAGTTTGATTCATAATTTATGTATGATTTGGTGTAAAGCCTATTATTCTTGAATTAATTTTGTGTTCAATTTATCATATAATCTCATTAAAGAATACTAAAAAAACATCATTAAAATATGTAATTATTTTAACTAAAAATCAAAGTCTCGGGTCCCAGTCTTGTGGATGGAAGAATCCCCGTTGAGAGAGATAGTCCAACCATAATGTGGATGTTTCCGGCTCGAACAAATTTGTCTTCTACGGAGGATATCTATGATTTCAACCAAAAACCTATGATATTTATAACATTTAGTTTTTATCTGAGTTTCTAAATAAATATTTATTAATACATTTAAATCAAAATTAATTAAATATTATAAGTTCATTTTTAATATATATATTGATTCTATTAAAGCCTTGGGCGTTAATTTATTATATCAGTAGGTTTCATATTTAGTGAATTTATTTTAATGACAAGACACTTGTAGCATGTATGGAAAAACATTCAACATAGTTATATACGTGTTCAACTCAACTCTACAGAAAGTAGAGTTTGCATTTTTGACTCATCAATGCAGTTTTTAAACGCGTGTTAAATGTTGTTGTTCTGGACTGAGTTCCAACATGGTTGTCGTCATCCTTAAGGAAACCTCTCCGACTTTAGAAGAACCGTTTTTTACTATCAAACGTAGTGCACACTCGCCCAGTTATGCCGACATATGCTTTGAGGACGGTTTAGGGTAAACATGATCGTTTAATCTTCACCCCAGAAATGTATAATCCCCGACGTGTAACTGTACACTCAAGGAGGATATGTAGCTCGTGTAACGTCATAATTTCTAAATTCAAGAATAAGGCCCATTGGAAGCACTATTCTCGAATTTGTGAAATTATTTCGCTTCATTATTGATGTCATGACAAACAATACAATCAATGCTTTATGTAATTCCAACGTTTACATAAGCGGAACTTTTCAAATATAAAGCAATACAATAATTGCCATCAACTGGCTACAATACAACAAGAACGGCTAACTCATTTACTATCCTCTTTCCTATACAAAAGCGTCTAGCTATTCTAGTCCATGTACTTCTAGGGGAACTTATCCATCCCTAGGCGCCTAGTCTACCTTTCCATGCTCCAGCTGGTCATCCTGTATATCTAAAATGTTCCACAAAACATGTGGTGAGACTTACGTCCCAGTAAGTGTGATAAAACATGCAGTGTAGGGAGTCACACACATGAAATGCAGCCGACAGCATAGTACATAACTTCATCATGAATATAAATGCAATGAATCAATCAACATGGTTGTGACGTGTTTTTACCCGACACCCGGGGTCTTTTCATTATTTGTGATTGTGATGGAGCACTCGGCCATGTGACCAATGACCGTCATCGAGGGCTACCTATGATTAAGTTTCATTAAGCATACATGAACAATGACTGTGATTATTTTAGGATGAGGATCCCTCATTTTCACCTTGGCCGAGAGGTCGATGTGGTTACCTTGTCTTTCTTAAACATGATTGCCCGAAGGCCTGTAATGGTCTGAAGACCCTATGATAGTCCGAAGACTCTATGACATGTTCTTTGATTGCCAATGGCCCATGAATGCTTGAAGGTATTGGAAATATAATCATCAATGAGTATGAATGTCATAGTATGCAAAAACAACATTTCCATGGAGATTGACAACCTAAAACACCAAATATAACCTAGGGTTTCAAGACATCAATGCATGCAATTCAAGAAATTACTCACTAACCTTAGAATCAACCAACAATAATCACAATCAAGGTAAGGAAGAAAGGGGAAGAGGAATAGGGGACATACAATGGGGCAAGCAAGATGAAAGTTAGTGGATGACCACACTCACCTTAAGAGTAGGAAATGGAGATGATGGAGAGGTGGAAAGTGATGATCTCAAGCTCCTCTAGTGATTTGAGGCTCCAACCAAGCTCCTTACTCTTCTTCCTCTTTCTTCTCTATGCTCCCATAACTCCCTCCTCTCTCTAGGGTTTTTTCTCTCTCTCTCTAGAAGTGAAAGAATGGAAGAAAATGAGAGAAATGAGCCCTAACCGTGTTTTTAAGGTGCCCTGAAATCGCGCTCTCACTAGGCGCACTCAAGCGAGCCTGAGCGAGAGTATCAAGATTTCTTGCTTGCGCGCTTGAGCGAGACTAAGCAAGAAGCCTTTCTCGCTCGAGTGCACTCCGAGCGAGCCTAAGCGAAATTTCACACAGAAACCCCTTATTTTCACACTGTTTTCTCGCTCAGTCCTCTCTCTAGCGAGTCTGCACGAGAAAACCATAATGAAATTTCCCCCCATTGCTGATATCCTCGCTCAGGCCCGCTTAAGCAAGCCTGAGCGAAGGTATTGGGTTCCAAAATCCTGTTTTTAATTCCTCTTCACTTCTAACTCATTTCTCTCCCACTCATTTTTAGTTCCTTTTTTATATAACCTCCTTCTAGCTTAGCTCCTTTCATCCCAATCTCTTCCCTCATTTCCGTTAATCCTCTAACTAATCCCTTCCTCCTAAATCTAATTCCCTTGTTCAATACCCCTACTTCCGATCTCATCTTTATACCTATAATCTTTTCCGTCTTAAGTTGTGATTTCTTCTAAGTTTGCTCTACAGTTGTGTTTGACTTAACATCTGGTTTCTCCTTCGAAATTCTCTTAAAACTCTTAGCTCTTAATTCATTCCCTAATTCTTGTCAAATTTCACTTTCGAGCCCCCAAGTTCTCATCCTACATCCAACCTCCCTTTCCTTGGCCGGACTGACAGGCTAAGGCTTCTGCTACATTTTCTATGCCCCAATTTTTGGGATGTTACAGCTCGAATCAACAAGGTCGGCCAGAGCCTGGAGCGTGATCCTCACATCGGACGAGTGTGTGATGATAACAGATAAATTCTGTTGTAACTGAATAAATACTTTTCTCGCCAATATTTGTCTATATAAACATAGCAGGGACGACGAATCAGGTACGCGTTCGTTAATATACAGAAACACTGCCGAAACTATTTCTGACTTGAGCGTCGGAGTGCTTGCAGGTACACCACCACTGTTCACCTCTGTGGAACTGCCGTAAAGCTCGACGAAAATCTCCATCACAGAATTCGGCGCAGACAAATGTCTTACTAAATATTTTAGGGTTGTTTTGTACATAATTTACTCAACTCACAAATAAAATTGTGGGTTATATATGTTTTTGGGGCCCTCAAAATATAACAGAATTTGGTTTTGATCCCTCATTTATTTTTCGAGTGAAAGTTTAGGGACCAAACCCGAATTTGGATTTGGTCCCTAATCTTTGTTTTTTGTTGTTTTTGGTCCCTAACGTTCTCAAATCATTGAAATTAGTCCCTATCGTCAACTCTGTTAAATATAGGGGTCACTTTAGGGACTAATTTCAATGATTTGAAAACGTTAGGGACCAAAAACAACGAAAAAAAAGATTAGGGACCAAAACATAATTCGGGTAAAAGTTTAGGGACCAAAAACATATATAACCCTTTATTTTTTATCGGTTTTGGTCCTCTATTTTTTAAAATTACATGATTTTAGTCCTTATTGTTAGTTATATTCCACTAAGTGATGATGTGGCAATATTTCTTGTAGTTTTTTAAGGATTTTCATTCGAATTTTCCTACAGATTTAAAAACTCAAAGGAAATTTTGTTCAGATTCTCAAATTTGTAGGAAATATACCATAGATTTTTAGGCAATAAAGCAAAGAACTTTTATAACAGCATTTTTATGTAAAACTTATGTGGGTTTTTCGAAATTTACTACAAATGACTTTAATAAAGAAAAATCGCGATAGTTTCTGTGAATTTTTATCTAGAAAAAGTGTAGAGGAGCTGCAAAAGTGTCTTAACGAAGTATAATTAACAATGAGGACTAAAAGCACGTGATTTTAAAAAATCGAGGACCAAAACCAAAGTTCGTTATATTTTCAAGAACCAAAAACATATATAACCCTAAAAATTATTTAAAAATATGAAAAAATCAACACGATAACCCGTGCAATCGAACTTGCATCATACTAGTTACAAGCAAGTTGCTTAAAAGGTAACAAATAAATAAATAAATGTTTCAAAAAACTTCCAATAATACTAGGACATCTAGAACAATTACCCTAAGTAGAAAAGGTACGAAATCAAGATTAGGGTTGTGATTTGGAAAGTTTCACAAGTCACAAGCTCCTCGTGTTGTAAATAAATAAATATTTTAAAAATTTTCCAATTATATTAGCCATAAAATAATTTTTTTATAGTGGTTTGATACATGCCTTACGCAGGAACCAACAAATTAGGGACTTAAACCAGTGATTTTAAACATTAGGGATGAAAACCAAATTCAGGGAAAACATTAGGGACTAAAAACATATTTAACCTTTATTTTAACTAAAAAACAAGGTGTCGAGTCCGAGTCTTGTGGATGAAAAGATCTTCGCTGGGAGAACTAGCCCCACCTGCCCACCATGATATGGACGTTCCGCGCTCGAACAAAATTGCTTCCCGTAGTGGATACCTGAAGTTTATAAAAAAAAAACTATGATATTTATAACATTTAGTTTTTATCTGTGTTTCTAAATAGATATTTATTAATACATTTAAATCAAAATTATTAAAATAATATAAGTTCGATTTTAATATATATTGATTCTCTTAAAGGCTTAGGCGTTAATTTATTGTATCAGTAGGTTTCATATTTAGTGAATTTATTTTAATGACAAGACACCTGTAGCATGTTCAAAAAAGCATTCAGCATGGTTATACACGTGTTTAACTCAACTCTACATAGAATATAGTTTGGGTTTTTGACCCATCAATACGGTTTTTAAACGCGTGTCCAAACTCACATATAATGAATGTCTTACTAAATATTTTACTTAGAAAACTTTACAATGATCCTCAATCTTTTTTGTAAATAATTTATTCAACTCACAAATAAAATTATTTAATAATATGAAAAAACCAATGCGATAACTCGTGCAATCTCAAATGAATCATACTAGTTGTAAGCAAATTGCTTAAAATGTAACAACAAAAATAAATAAATGTTTTAAAATTTTTCCAATTATACTAGGATCTAGAACAATTACCCTAACCAGAGAAAAGTACCAAATCAAGATTGGGGTTGCAATTTATAAAGTTTCACAAGTCACAAGCTCCTCGTATTATAAATAAATAAATGTTTTAAAAAAAATCAATTATATCAGCAATAAAATAATTTTTTATAGTGGTTTGATACATGTGTTATACGGGAACCAGCAAATTAGGGACTTAAACCAATTATTTTAAACATTAGGGACTAAAACCAAATTCGTGGGAAACATTAAGGACTAAATGTAACATCTCAAAAATTAGGGCCTAAAAAGTGTAGCGAAAGCCTTAGGCTATGGATCCGGCCAAGAGATGAGGGGTAGAGGTAGACAGAGAGATCGGGGAATTGAATGTGAAATTAGATAAGAATTAGATAACTAAACTGAGGGGTTCGAGTTTTTAGAGATTTTCGGAGGAATGGCCAAGTGTTAAGTCAAACAAGTGTAGGTTGAGCTTAGGAGAAATCGCACCCTGAGGCGGAGGGAATTACCAAGATATGAGAATGAGAATAGGAGGTTAGATAGAGATGGACTAAGTTGAAACATCATATTGTCGAAAAGACCGGAGAGGAGCGTATGACCCCCTACCTTAGCCATTAGGTGTGTGTTAATGATAATGAAATAGGTGTTAGGAATTGGCGTGACAAAATTAGAGTGAGGAGAGTTTTGGATGAGGAAAACTGAGTTAGGAGAAGGTTTTAAGGAAAGGAACTGGGAATGAGTGGGAGAGATTGAATTGGGACTGAAGAGGAGTAGAAATTAAGAATGAGTTTTAGGATTCTCACTCAAGAGAGAATAGGCTCGCTTGAGCGAGTTTATCAGAAGAAATTGGGAGTTTGGGTTCTGCATATCTCGCTCAGGCGAGAAACAGGGGAAATTTTGGAGCTCTCTGGACGTTTTTCGCCTAGGCGAGAAGCCTCTCGTCTGGGAGAGAATGTGAAAGATAGTTTTGGCCCGACCATCTTGCTCAAGCGAGAATATCTTGCTTGAGCGAGAATGCTTTTGCAGATTTAAAAACACTATTAGGGCACGTGATTTCCTCATTCTTCCTCTTCCCATTTTTCATTTTAGAGAGAATGATTTCTAGAGAGAGAAGGAGCTCTTGGAGCCAAGAAGAAGGAGGAGGAGTCAAGGATCTCCAACCCTAGCTTCCCCAATCTTTTCCCGCTTCTCTTTGAGCTTCCGTAGAGATGAGTATAGCTCACACACTATCATCCTGCCTTGTATGAGTACTCCTCAATGAACCCTATTCTTTCTTCCCCTTTCTCTGAGCAAGTATGTGGTTGTTGTTTGGTTGGTTTTGTTTAGATTTAATGTATGAGTATTATTGAAGTTGCATGCATAAAACTCCTAGCTAGGGTTCTTGGGGTTCATCTTGGGGCTGGCATGTTGGGATGATAGTATCAACATGAGACATGTGTTATTTGTGATGTTTGAGCCATTGCATCTTTTTGGCCTCCAACCCCAGTTAAAAATGAATTTGAGCTTCGGCTCCCAGTAAAAATGGCTTCGGCCCTAGGTTTTGACTTCAACCCCAGTTTTGGCTTCGGCCCCAGTTCACCTAATAAAGAAACGATTGATTTCAGAAATTGAGTTAAGACTTGGGTGATTAGTACCCAACTAATAAGGGTGATTAGTACCTAGAGATTAAGGGTGATTAGTACCCAGTGGTGGTGATTAGTACCCAAGGAAGACATTCCTTGTAGTCTGAGCTCGGGTCTAGCCACACAGATATAAGTGATAAGACCTCGTCGGCTGGGTAATGCCGACCCGTCGGCTGGGTTATGCCGACCATGTGCATTCATGCTTAAGTTTATGTTCATGGCAAGTTATTGAGTGTTGAGTTCCTTTGTATGTTATTTCGGTTGAGCCATGATATGACATTATGAGGTAAGGTGACTAGAATAGTTTATGTATGACCTTCTGATTTGTTATGTATGTTGCATCTCATACGCCTGCTTCCCCACATTGTTTGTATGCATTGCTATGCTCACTGAGACCATAGTCTCACCCCACGTTGCGGGAATACGTTTAGTTATGCAAGACGGTTTGGCCGAAGGATTGAAGGGAGGATTGAAATTTGTAGAGTGGACTATTCCACCCCCAGTGCCAGTTTGGACCCTATGGGGGATTTAGATGTATATTAATTTGTATAATATTGTATTAAACTAGACACTATGTAAATATGATTATTTTTTACTGAGAGCCACTTAGTGGCATATGTATGATGAGATGAATGATGAGTAATTGATGTATCCAGCTTATGTAAACGTTGGACTTACGTTAAGCTTTTTTAGGTGTGTTTGTGGCGATATTGGTAATGAAGCGAAACAATTTCAGAAATTTAAGAATAGTGTCTCCAACAAGCATTATTCTTGAATTAAGAAATTAAGGTGTTACACTAAAAACATATTTAACTCTTATTTTAACTAAAAAATAAGGTCTCGAGTCCGAGTCTTGTGGAAGGAAAAATCTCCGCTGGGAGAGCTCGCCCCACCATGATACGTACTCGACTCGAACAGGATTGCCTCCCGTGGAGTATGCCTATGATTTATACCAAAATACTATGATATTTATATTATTTAGTTTAAAGTTTCTAAATAGATATTTATTAATACATTTCAGTCAAAATTAATTAAATAATATAAGTTAATTTTTAATATATATTGATTCTATTAAAGACTTAGTGTGTGTTTGGGTAGCCGTCTCAGAAGTGGATCCACGTCTTCCCAATGTACGTTTTTCAAAAGCAACAATGTGTTGCTTCTTGAAAACAGACATTGGGATGTGATATTTTCACATCCCACCGCCTACTCAAACACACACTTAGGCGTTAATTAATTATATCATATTTAGTGAATTTATTTTAAAGACAAGACACCTATAGCATGTTCGGAAAAACATTCAATATGGTTATACACGTGTTCAACTCAACTCTACATAGAGTAGAGTTTGCGTTTTTGACTCATCAACACATTTTTTAAACGCGTGTCTAAACTCACATTTAATGAATGTCTTACTTAATATTTTAATCAGTAACTTTACAATGACCCTCAATGCTTTTTGTAAATAATTTATTCAACTCACGAAAAGAAATATTTAATAATATGAAAAAAAAAAACAAAGCCATAACCCATGCAATCACACTTGCATCATACTAGTTACAAGCAAATTGTTTAAAATGTAAAAAAAGAAATAAATGTTTCAAAAAAAAATCCAATAATACTAGGATATCTAGAACAATTATCCCAACTAGAAAAAAATACCAAATCAAGATTAGAGTTGTGATTTGTAAAGTTTTACAAGCTCCTCGTGTTATAAATAAATAAATATTTAAAAAATTTTCCAATTATATTAGTCATAAAATAATTTTTTATAGTTGTTTGATACATGTATTACGCTGAAACCAGCAAATTAGGAACTTAAACCAATGATTTTAAATATTAGGGACTAAAATCAAATTTGGAAAAAATATTAGGAACTAAAAGCATATTTAACCCTTGCTTTAACTGAAAAACAAGGTACCGAATCCAAGTCTTGTTGGTGGAAAAATCTCTACTGGAAGAGCTAGCCCCAGCATGATATGAACGTTCACGGCTCGAACAGAATTGCCTCTCGCAGAGGATATCCGTGATTTATACCAAAAAAAACTATGATATTTATAACATTTAGTTTTTATCTGAGTTTCTAAATAGATATTTATTAATACATTTAAATCAAAATCATTTAAATAATATAAGTTCATTTTTTATATATAATATTCTATTAAAGGCTTAGGCGTTAATTTATTATATCGGTAGGTTTTATATTGAGTGGATTTATTTTACACGTGTTCAACTCAAAATCTACATAGAGCAGTGTTTGCGTTTTTTTACCTATCAACACGGTTTTTAAACACGTGTCCAAAATCACATTTAATTAATGTTTTACTAAATATTTTACTTAACAACTTTACAATGATTCTCAAACTTTTTTGTAAATAATTTATTCAACTCACAAATAAAATTATTTAGTAATATGAAAAAACCAACACAATAACTCGTGCAATCTCACGGGCATCATACTAAATGTAACAAAAAATAAATAAATAAATGTTTTAAAAAAATTCCAATTATACTAGGATGTAGAACAATTACCCTAACCAGAATAAAGACCAAATCAAGATTAGGGTTTAAATTGTAAAGTTTCACAAGTCACCCACTCTTTGTTTTATAAATAAATAAATGTATTAAAAAAAATTCAGTATATCAGCCATAAAATAGTTTTTTATAGTGGTATGATACATGTGTTACATGGGAACTAGCAAATTAGGGATTTAAACCAATGATTTTAAACATTAGTGTATAAAATTAAATTTGGGGGAAACATAAGAGACTAAAGATATATTTAACCCTAATTTTAACTAAAAAATAAGGTCTCGAGTCTAAGTCTTGTGGATGGAAAAATCTTCGCTGGGAGAGCTAACTCAACCATGATATGGATGTTCCCGGCTCAAACAGATTGACGCCCGTGGAGGATACCTGTGGTTTATATAAAAAAAAACGATGATATTTATATCATTTAATTTTTATCTGAGTTTCTAACTAGATATTTATTAATATATACATTTAAGTCAAAATAATTAAATAATATAAGTTCATTTTTAATATATATTGATTCTAATAAAGGCTTAGTGTGTGTTTGGGTAGTCGTCTCGGAGTGGATCCGCGTCTTCCCAATGTACGTTTTTCAAAAGCAACAATGTGTTGCTTCTTGAAAATGGACATGGGGATGTGGTATTTTCACATCCCACCGCCTACTCAACCACACACTTAGGCATTAAATAATTATATCATATTTAGTGAATTTATTTTAATGACAAGACACTTGTAGCATGTTCGGAAAAAGCATTCAACAAGGTTATACACGTGTTCAACTTAACTCTACATAAAGTAGAGTTTGCATTTTTACCCATCAACGCGTGGAGAGCTAGGAGAGCTAACCCCACCATGATATGGATGTTCCCGGCTCAAATAGGATTGACGCCCGTGGAGGGTACATGTGGTTTATACAAAAAATAAAAACTATGATATAATATCATTTAGTTTTTATTTGAGTTTCAAAATAGATATTTATTAATACATCTAAGTCAAAATAATTAAATAATATAAGTTTATTTTTAATATATATTGAGTCTATTATAGGCTTAGGCGTTAATTAATTATATCATATTTAGTGAATTTATTTTAATGACAAGACACTTGTAGCATGTTCAAAAAAGCATTGAACACGGTTATACACGCGTTCAACTCAACACTACATAGAGTAGAGTTTACATTTTTGACCCATCAACGCGTGTCCATACACACATTTAATGATGTTAGGGCCACAGGAAACACTAAAAGGGGGTTAAATATTGTTTTAAAATCTTTACAAATTTTCTGGAAAACCTTTCTCAAACAAGCAAAACTGATTTGAGAATATTTGATCAACCTTCCGAAACTGGGAGTTTCAGCAACTTGCTGATGCAACTCAGAAGGTTGAATAAAAACCTTTTTGAAATTAAGTTCTCTTAAAGAAAAGATTGCTTTTCTGCTCTGATTATTAAAACAACTTTTCTTAAACCCTCCTTTGTTAGATAAAAACAGATAGCAGCGGAAAGTAAAAAGTTGAGGGAAGAGAGAAATAACACAAACAATTTATCCTGGTTCACCCACCAACCTAGTGAGTTACATCCAGTCCCAAGGCAAACCACCACTGGATTTTCCACTGATCCCGCAAGATTACACCGAGTATTATTTACACACCTGGCCTCTCCAGGCCCGACGAGTATTCTTTTACAGTCAAGTCTCTCCAGGCTCAGCGAGTATTCTTTTACAGTCAAGCCTCTCCAGGATCAACGAGTATTGTTTCTTCCATCAAGCCTCTCCAGCCTCTCAGACACATAATAGTGTTTACAATGTAAACTAAGTTTAAGTTTCTAAGAAACATAAACTTAGGTTCTTCTTATACAATGGAATTACTGAGTATAACTCAGGATACAGCGTATAAATTCTAAGTACAAGGAAATAAGAAATAGCAGAGTGTTTGACTTGGAATGTACCTTCTTTTGATTTGGCCGATTCACTCTTTTTCCTAAAGCTTTTCTTCTCTTCTTTTCTGGAGAGCTTCTCTAGCTTATAATGCTTTCTTTTCTTTTAAATAGCCCCTTTCTCTCTAGTTGGTCAGCAACTTCAGGATATATCTTTCTGAGAATATGGCCGACACCTTCAAAGTCTTGTGAGAAGCTTTTTATAGCATCCAGCAAAATAGCCGTTGAGCATAAAGACGTTGAGAGATAGATTTTGACTTGAATAGAGTAGGTGTGCAGAGGTAGCACTGCTCTGATACATAGCAGGTTCAGAGGTTCCTTTTTTTCGTGTACGTTGTTTCTTGAGATGCGGAAAAGAACTCTGTTACTACTTCCTTTTGTAGATGATGATAGAAGACATTTAGAGACCTTTTAGTCTTTGCGCAGAAAGTCTTCATATTTCGACAGCTACCTTGTTGCGCGAGTTTGGTAAGACTTCTTAGTATGAGAGATGATTCATGTCATCAGAAGGTTGAGAGAGTCTTCAATGGATTTCAGCACTTCAGAGAATTCTCCATTTTTAATAAGCTCGACTTGCCACGTCATCATAGATAATTCAGAGAGTATGTGTTCAGCAGGTATAAGGTTGGCACGCACATACTTTCAGCAGATTGATCAATTCTTTAAGAGGTTCTTCTTTCAGAAGATTACTTTGTCTTCAGCGTGTTGCTCTAGATCAGCCGGTTGCTTCAGGCTTGTAGATATCTTCTTTTTAGAGTTCCTGAAACATCAAAGACAAACTACCTTTCTCAGTAGAATTTGTTTATATGCAATCAAATTTGTTACTCATTAAAACTAAGGATAACGAGTTTTGAATTAAATTGAATGCTTAATTTATATTGAGACTCAACATTCTCCCTTTTTTTAATGATGACAAATTTGTTATTACTAACAAATATCTTAAGGGATTAAAATTATTTGTAATGAGAGATTCTTAAGAGAAAATTATTCTCCCCCTCATTTAGATACTTGATTGAATTTGAAACTCTCCCTGAACACAAGATTTTTATTTCTTGAGAGCTTTGTAACTTCCCTTGAATAGGAGATTTTTCTTTGTAGATTTTCTTTGTTATTTTTTAGTTCTATTTCTCCCTCTTTGTCATTATTTAAAAGGGTTCAGACAGCTTAAGCATGTGAAACTGATTAATAAAATCAGGTGATCAAATAGGATGGTTAAGAAATGCAAGCAGCCAATAATTAAATTTACCGAATTCAGAAAATATGCAGCATTGAATAGCACATACAGAGTGTTGTTTAAAACAAGTGTTAGACAAGTTAGAGAAGTCGAAAAGTTCATTTATTTTAAAAAAATTTAAACAAGTGTTTTTAAAACAAAATGACAAAAACTTTGATATGGCTCCTTGAAGAATTAATGGCTACCAACAGGCTCAGTCTCAGCAGCATTGGCACCATCCTTCTCTGCCTTTAGCTTCAGTAACTCCTTTTGAGTTTTCTTTAGTTTCTTTGCTATCCGATCGACACGAGCATGTAGCCTTCTCAAGTTATAGGCCCCAAACACTTTCTTTATCCTTCCATGAGCACTAAGAGGACGTGAGATTCCGGTTCTTCTTCTTCTAACCGGAGGTGATGCAAGAGGGTTTTCAGAAGTCCCAACTACGTCTTCTTTTTCTTCAGCCTCCTCAAAGATCATACCCTTCATCTGTTCGTAATCAGCAGGATTGAAGAAAGAAGGAGGCGCTTGATTAAGGAGTCCGTTCATTGGAAAGCCTTTATGAATCAGAATCTTCATAATTAAGGTATTGTGGGGAAAGAGGTCCTCAGCATCCAACTCTTTTCTGAAAATCATTTGACAGAGAAGGGCCCATGGCAAATTGATCTTCTTCTTCATTAGCAAGTGACCCACCACAAACCTTTCAAGTTCTTTGATATTATCACTTCCTTTTGGAAGGATACAGTAGTTAAGAACGACAAGAAGGACTCTGGGGGTTTCTAGAAGTTGGGAATTCTCGATGGGAGGGAAACATCTCCCCCCGAACAACATTTGATCAAATATCAGAAGGCCTCCATGATAGGCTTCCCAGTTTTGACAAACAAGTTCTCCTCTGGCATGAACGCCAATCACTTCCGCCAACAGCTTGCAGTCCACAAAAAGTGATATGCCCATTACAGTAGTTTTGATTCTTGTAGAGTGCTCATCTGAAATAACTTCAGAGTTGTTCCAGAATTCCAGAACACTTTCCTCATGCCATGGGGAGGAAATATTGTTAACGAATGAGGTCCACCCAACTTCCTCAAAGTACTCAAAGATATTGTATTCGGCCTCATCAAATTCCGAGAGATTAACCACCTTAGTGGGAATGATTCGTTCATCAAAGGGGATTGGAGCAGTGGCGCATGAGGCAACAGATTCATTAGCCATTTGTGTGGACGTTTTGGGCCTGAGAAACGCTTGAAGTTCTTGGAGAGCGTAGTTCTCTTAAATACTCAGAGGATTTTTTGATTGCAGGGAAAGTGTAGTCCTTATGATGATTCCTCAATCTCTATAAATAGGCACATTTAAAGCAATGAAGATAGCGGTTACAATAACTGCGCAGACATGGAGAGTCGTGCGTCGTGCCGCTTTGAGTAGCCAGATGATGAGCCATTAGTTGCAAAGACCCCGTTTTCGTCATTTTTCAGAAACGGTTGAACTTAAAGCTTTTCAAATTTCTTAGAAAAATATTTGTTTGTTTTTTTTTTAATAATTTTTCAGCACATATATGGTTCAGAAGGATTATCACAAAGGCATCAATCAAGATAATTCAGAGAGTACACATCATTCAGACAATATTTTCAGAGAGTTTAAGATAAGAATGATGTTACCATAGGATGACGTCTAAGTAAGGTTGAGACTCAACATTGTTTTCTGGATTGCTTCAACAGGTAGAGCTTAGAGCTCTGAGCATGTATATTCTCTTTCCATTCAGTTCTCTACTCATCCATTCTTCTTTGGTTATTCTTGGAGTTTTCTTTGCCTTGTTAAGAATATCTGCAAGAGAAATAATGGACAATTTTGGTACCCATACTTTCTTGGGTCCACCAGGGTCAGTTACAGGAATAGGTTCCCCATTTTGCATACATTCAGATTTGAATATTCTATGTTTATCACAGTGAGGACACCCATCAACCTTTTTCTTTTCCTTTTTAGGCTTATCAAAAATTGATGTTTTAGATGATGGTTTTCCAGAGAATCCTAAGCCTCTTTTATCATTTAACCTTTTCTGAGTTCTCAATAATCTGTCAAGATTATTGGTTCCCTCAGTAACGTTGGTCATGTCTCTAGTACGCTCTGAAATTTGTTCCTGAAGATCCTGTTTTTCTTCAAGTAGATTTTTGAGCTTACTATTTTCTCTCTTCAGAAACTCTTCTTTGAGTATAAGGTTTTCTTTTTTAAACTCCTTATTTTTAGCGCATGCAATATCATAGGCACTAGAAAGCTTCTTATACTTTCTGAAGAGTTCCTTAGTTCCATCAACTAAATCATCATATTCATCAAGAGGAGTTAAGGATGTTACCTTAGAGTTTGACTCTTCTAATTGATTTGCCATAAAGCATTGATTCTCTTCCTCTGATGAGCCTTCCTCTACTTCAGTGGATTGTTCTTTTGATAGCTCAAAATCTTCACCTCCATTAAGAGCATATGAAGCTAACCATTCCCAGATTTCTTTGGCAGAGTATCGTCCTTTAACCAAATCATACTCGAATTTGTTCAGAGAACAAAATAAGTAGAGTTTGGCTTGAGCATTGAGTTGAGCTTTATGTTTTTGCTCATGAGACCACTCAACTTTGGAAATGGGTAAGTCGTTTCTCATGGGAACATAGTCGCCGTCAATAACCACATCCCAGAGATCTAGATCATAACTTTTCATGAATAGCCTCATATGTTCTTTCCAGAAAAGATGATCTTTTCTGTTGAAGATTTGGGGGTCTTGCTATAGATGCTCCTTTTGAGATGTAGGCACCATAACTTGTTGAGGTTTCCATCTGGATCTTCTTCTTTCGCATTTGTTAGATGCTTAACCCGGGGTTAAGCTCTGATACCAACTGTTAGGGCCACAGGAAACACTAGAAGGGGGGTTGAATAGTGTTTTAAAATCTTTACAGATTTTCTGGAAAACCTTTCTCAGACAAGCAGAACTGATTTGAGAATATTTGATCAACCTTCCGAAACTGGGAGTTTCAGCAACTTGCTGATGCAACTCAGAAGGTTGAATAAAAACCTTTTTAAAATTAATTTCTTTTAAAGAAAAGATTGTTTTTTTGCTCTGATTATTAAAACAACTTTTCTTAAACCCTCATTTGTTAGATAAAAACAGATAGCAGTGGAAAGTAAAAAGTTGAGGGAAGAGAGAAATAACACAAATAATTTATCTTGGTTCACCCACCAACCCAGTGAGTTACATCCAGTCCCAGGGCAAACCACCACTGGATTTTCCACTAATCCCGCAAGATTACACTGATTATTATTTGCACACCTGGCCTCTCCAGGCCCGGCGTGTATTCTTTTACAGTGAAGCCTCTCCAGGCTCAGCGAGTATTCTTTTATAGTCAAGCCTCTCCAGGCTCAGCGAGTATTCTTTCTTCCACCAAGCCTCTCCAGGCTCTTAGACACATAATAGTGTTTACAATGTAAACTAAGTTTAAGTTTCTAAGAAACATAAACTTAGGTTCTTCTTGTACAAAGGAATTACTGAGTATAGCTCAAGATACAGCGTATAAATTCTAAGTACAAGGAAATAAGAAATAGCAGAGTGTTTGACTTGGAATGTATCTTCTTTTGATTTGGTCGATTCACTCTTTTTGCTAAAGCTTTTCTTCTCTTCTTTTCTGGAGAGCTTCTCTAGCTTATCATGCTTTCTTTTCTTTTGAATAGTCCCTTTCTCTCTAGTTGGTCAGCAGCTTCAGGATATATCTTTTTGAGAATATGGCCGACACCTTCAAAGTCTTGTGAGAAGCTTTTTATAGTATCCAGCAAAATAGTCGTTGAGCATAAAAACGTTGAGAGATAACTTTTGACTTGAATAGAGTAGGTGTGCAGAGGTAGCACTGCTCTGACACATAGCAGGTTCAGAGGTTTGTTCTTTTTCGAGTACGTTGTTTCTTGAGATGCGGAAAAAAACTCTGTTACTACTTCCTTTTGTAGATGATGACTGAAGACGTTTAGAGACCTTTTAGTCTTTGCGCAGAAAGTCTTCATATTTCGACAGCTACCTTGTTGCCGAGTTTGGTAAGACTTCTCAGTATGAGAGATGATTCATGTCATCAGAAGGTTGAGAGAGTCTTCAGTGGATTTCAGCACTTTAGAGAATTCTCCATTTTTAATAAGCTCGACTTGCCACATCATCATAGATAATTCAGAGAGTATGTGTTCAGCAGGTATAAGGTTGGCACACACATACTTTCAGCAGGTTGATCAATTCTTTAAGAGGTTCTTCTTTCAGAAGATTACTTTGTCTTCAGCGTGTTGCTCTAGATCAGCAGGTTGCTTCAAGCTTGTAGATATGTTCTTTTCAGAGTTCCTGAAACATCAAAGACAAACTACCTTTCTCAGTAGAATATGTTTATATGCAATGAAATATGTTTCTCATTAAAACTAAGGATAACGAATGTTGAATTAAATTGAATTCTTAATTTATATTGAGACTCAACAAATGATTGTATTACTAAATATTTTATTGAGGAACATTACATTGATCCTCAATCTTTTTTATAAATAATTTATTTAACTCACAAATAAAATTATTTAATAATACGAAAAAACCAACACAATAACCCATATAAATGCACTTCTATCATACTAGTTACAAGCAAATTGCTTAAAATGTAACAAAAAATAAATAAATAATTTTAAAAAATTCCAATTATACTAGGATCTAGAACAATTACCCTAACCAGAATAAAGTACCAAATCTAGATTCAAATTGCAAATTGTAAAGTTTCACAAGTCACAAGCTCCTCGTATTATAAATAAAGTATTATAAATAAATAGATGTTCTTTTTTTTAATTTCAAGTATATGAGCCATAAAATAATTTTTTATAGCGTTACACGGGAACTAGGAAATTAGGGATTTAAACCAATGATTTTAATCATTAGTGTCTAAAACTAAATTTGGGGGAAACATAAGGGATTAAAAGCATATTTAACCATTATTTTAACTAAAAAATAAGGTCTCAAGTCTGAGTCTTGTGAATGGAAAAATCTTCGCTGGTAGAGTTAATCCTACCAGGATATGAATGTTCCAGGATCAAACAGGATTGGCGCCCGTGAAGGGTTGTGGTTTATACAAAAAAATTATCATATTTATATCATTTAGTTTTTATCTGAGTTTCTAAATAGATATTTATCAATACATTTAAGTCAAAATAATTAAATAATATAAGTTAATTTTTAATATATATTGAGTCTATTAAAGGCTTAGGCATTAATTAATTATATCATATTTAGCGAATTTATTTTGATGACAAGACACTTGTAACATGTTCGGAAAAGCATTCAGCATGGTTATATACGTGTTCAACTCAACTCTACATAGAGTAGAGTTTGCATTTTTTATCCATCATCATGTGTCCAAACTCACATATAATGAATGTCTTACTAAATATTTTACTGAGGAACTTTACAATGATCCTTGATATTTTTTATAAATAATTTATTTAACTCAAAAATAAAAATATTTAATAATATGAAAAAAGTAACGCGATAACCCATGCAAATGCACTTCTATCATACTAGTTACAAGCCAATTGCTTAAAATGTAATAAAAATATAAATAAATGTTTTAAAAAAATTTCAATTATACAAGGATCTAGAACAATTACCCTAACCAGAATAAAATACCAAATCAAGATTAGGGTTGCAAACTGTAAAGTTTCACAAGTCACAAGCTCCTCGTATTCTAAATAAATAAATTTTTTAAAAAATTTCAAGTATATCAGCCATAATTTTTTAAAGTTGTTTGATACATGCGTTACACGGGAACTAGCAAATTAGGGATTTGAACCAATGATTTTAAACATTAGTGTCTAAAACTAAATTTGGGGGAAACATAAGGGACTAAAATCATATTTAAACCTTATTTTAACTAAATAACAAGGTCTTGAGTCTGAGTCTTGTTAATGGAAAAATCTTCGCTGGGAGAGCTAACCCCACCATGATATGGATGTTCCCGGCTCAAACAGGATACCGCCCGTGGAGGGTACCTGTGGTTTATACCAAAAAAAACTATGATATTTATATCATTTAGTTTTTATCTGAGTTTCTAAATATATATTTATTAATACATTTAAATCAAAACTAATTAAATAATATAAGTTCATTTTCAATATATATTGATTCTATTAAAGGCTTAGGCGTTAATTTATTTTACCAGTAGGTTTCACGTTTAGTGAATTTATTTTAATGCAAGACACTTGTAGCGTATTCGGAAAAGCATTCAACACGGTTATACACATGTACAACTCAACTCCACATAGAGTAGAGTTTGCGTTTTTGACCCATCAACACGTGTCCAAACTCACATGTAATGAATGTCTTACTAAATATTTTACTGAGTAACTTTACAGTCATCCTCGATTTTTTTTTATAAATAATTTATTCAACTCACAAATAAAATTATTTAATAATACAAAAAAATCAACGCGATAACCCATGCAATCACACTTGTATCATACTAGTTACAAGCATATTGCTTAAATGTAACAAAAAAAAAATAATAAATGTTTTAAAAAGTTTCCAATTATACTAGGATCTAGAACAATTACCCTAACTAGAAAAAGTACCAAATCAAGATTAGGGTTGTAATTCGTAAAGTTTCACAAGTTACAAGCTCCTAGTATTATAAAGAAATAAATGTTTTAAAAAAATTTCCAATTATATTAGCCATAAAATAATTTTTATAGTGGTTTGATACATGCGTTACACACGAACCAACAAATTAGGGACTTAAACAAATGATTTTAAACATTGGTGTCTAAAACTAATTTTGGGGGAAAGATAAGGGATTAAAAACATATTTGACACATATTTTAACTAAATAACAAGGTTTCGAGTTTGAATCTTGTGGATGCAAAAAACATCACTGGGAAAGGTAGCCCTGCCATGATATGGATGTTCCTGGTTCAAACAGGATTGTCGCCTGTGGAGGGTACTTGTGGTTTATACCAAAAAACTATGATATTTATATCATTTAGTTTTTATCTGAGTTTCTAAATATATATTTATTAATACATTTAAGTCAAAATAATTAAATAATATAAGTTCATTTTTAATATATATTGAGTCTATTAAAGGCTTAGGCGTTAATTAATTATATTATATTTAGTAAATTTATTTTAATGACAAGACACTTGTAGCATGTTCGGAAAAGCATTCAACATGGATATACACATATTCAACTAAACTCTACATAGAGTAGAGTGTGCATTTTTGACCCATTAACGCGCATCCAAACTCACATTTAATGAATGTCTGACTAAATATTTTACTGAGGAACTTTACAATGATTCTCGATCTTTTTTTTTAAATCATTTATTAAACTCACAAATAAAATTATTTAATAATACGAAAATTCCAATGTGATAACCCAAGCAAATGCACTTCTATCATACTAGTTACAAGCAAATTGCTTAAAATATAACAAATAAATAAATAAATGTTTTAAAAAAATCCAATTATACTAGGATCTAGAACAATTACCCTAACCAGAAAAGTACCAAATCAAGATTAGGGTTGTAATTTGTAAAGTTTCACAAGTTACAAGCTCCTAGTATTATAAATAAAAAAAATGTGTTTTAAAAAGTTTCCAATTATATTAGCCATAAAATAATTTTTATAGTGGTTTGATACATGTGTTACGCAGGAACTAGCAAATTAGGGACTTAAACAATTGATTTTAAACTTTAGGGTCTAAAACTAAATTTGGGCGAAACATAAGGGACTAAAAACATATTTATCCCTTATTTTAACTAAAAAATAAGGTCTCGAGTTTGAGTCTTGTGGATGGAAAAAATCTGCTGGGAGATCTAGCCCCACCATGAAATGGATGTTCCCGACTCAAACAGGATTGCCTCCCGTGCAGCGTACCTATGGTTTTTGAAGTTGGTTGAACATTTCTATAAGGGGGGTTGAATATAGACTTGAAAATATTGTCCCTGAAAATTCAGATTCAATCTAAGGTAGATCTCAAGTCTGTGACTTGGAACTCAGATTGAATCTTAACTCAGTAGAAGGTTAGGATTAAGAAAGCTTTAGCTCAGCAAAAGGTTAAGCTTAATTAGCTCAACAAATGTTAAGCTTATCTCAGCAAAGTTAAGACCTTAAAGAGAATGAGTGAGACTACTGATTGATCTTAAGTTGAGATGGGATCTGAGATGAGATAGACTTGAGATGTAAGATGAGATGCAGAGACAGATCTTAGTTATGCAGAGATTTAATCAAATGTAATTTGTTTCAAACAGATAAGTCTCAGGTATTAGAGATGTGCAATATAAATAAAGAGATAGGGAGAAGAGATGCACACAGAGATTTATACTGGTTCACCAACAACCTTAGGCTACGTCCAGTCCTCACAACACGTGAGATTTCCACTATTGACAATCACAGCCAATTACAAGTATTCTTACAGCCTCTTCAGGACGTCCCTCACACCAAGCATAGGCACTCCTACCTTGGCTGAGTCTCAAGTATTCTTTGTTCTCAACTGCCTCTTCAGGCAACTCATGCAGTATTCTTTGTTTTCAACTGCCTCTCCAGGCAACACATGCAGTATTCTTTGTCTTCGACTGCCTCTCCAGGCAACTCAGTGAGTATTCTTGTTACAGTGCCTCTCCATGCTTTACAATCGCTCACACTAAGCTCAGGCACCTCCTGACTAAGTTGAGACTTGGTGATATGAGATGAGATGTGATTGATCTAGCTTAGACTATATACAAAGTATGGATAAACAGTGAGCTCAGCTAGGTATCACGCTCTAAATCACTCAAGGAGTGTATACAAATAATTATAAAACAAGAGCTAAACCTACTACATGATATTAGCTAAGATAGCATAGGTAGGTAGCTTGAGATTCACTTGAGACTTGGATTTTTCTGGTTGTGCAGCAGCATCTCTGTTGAGTCTCACCTGTGTCTCTCACACGTCTCACCATAATGAGACTTCCTTCTATAGTCGTCAGAAAACTAGCCGTTAAACTAGCTGTTATACTAGCCGTTGGAAGAGAGAGAGGCTGTTTTTCACTTTTCAGACATGAGATCAGTACTTTTCTGGTGCAGTCTCTGCTGTGACAGTGTACTTGCGTTGACTTGCTTTTGCTGCTGAGTCTCTGATGAGTCTGAGTCTGAGTCTGATGTTTGCATTTGATCTCTGCGTCTCAAGTTGAGTCTGATGTTTGCATCTGATAATGAGTTGGCATCTGAACTTGAGACTGCATCTGATCTTGAGTTAGCATTTGAACTTGAGACTGCATCTGATCTTGAGTTAGCATTTGAACTTGAGACTGCATCTGATCTTGAGTTAGCATATGAACTTGAGATTGCATCTGATCTTGAGTCAGCATTTAAACTTGAGACTGCATCTGATCTTGAGTTAGCATATGAACTTGAGACTGCATCTGATCTTGAGTTTGCATCTCAAGCTGACTTTTGATCTCATCTCTACTTATCATCTTTTGATTTAATCTTTCCTTTGGCAATCCTTGATTCTGACTTTTATTGCTTTAAATCTTCAAGAGTAGTCCCTTGAGCTTTCTTGTCTGAATGTTACCTGTAATTTAAAGTCTAGGATTTTGGCCACAACTTGAGCACACAGTCAGCAAATAATAAGATGCATCTCAGATGAGTCTAAGTCTCAGTTTGTCTTATCCATCTCAGATGAGTTTGAGACTCAGTCTCAGTTGGTGAGTCTCAGGTGCAAGTTTCAATCTCAGTTGCATGGCTCAATCTTACCATCATATTTGAGTCTCAGTTTTCTTGAGTCTTGAATCCCTTAGACCTGAGAGGCTAAGCTTTCCTGATCTGATCTTTTCATAGGGCGCTCATAAGTGAAAATCATATGATAAATTAGAGCACTTTTTAGTTCACTTATCAAGGATAAAATGGTATTTTTTCCCTAGTTTAATCCTTTTTTATTAAATATTAGATAAATTCTATTTATTACTCTTGGATTTGAATTTGATTCTATTTTGATAGAAATATTGTTGATTTTTGCAGGATATGGCAAAGATTTGATTTGAAGGAAAGATAGCATTAAATAAAGGAGATATCTGCAAGATTTGAAGTTTAATTGAAGGCAATAATGAAGATTTGAAGATTATTTGAGAGCAATTAATGAAGATATCACTGCCAATTAAACAAGGATTCTGTAGACAACCTTCCCAAATAAATCCAAGATGCTCAATAAATGCAAGATTTCATCAAGAAAGGGGAAACAAGGAAAGACAAATCAACCAAAACCAGTCTCGGGGAGAGATCAAATTAAAAAGAGAAATATTGAAGCTGCAGGACGCATTCTGCGCTTCAACCTGCGCTATAGCGCAGGGTGAAGCGCAGCTCTCTGGATCCTGCGCTGTAGCGCAGGGAGAAGCGCAAGTTACGAAGACTCGTGCCCTGTTGCCATTTTTAGATAGTTTTCTCCCCAATTTTCTTTGTCTTTCCTTAGCCTATAAATAGGACCTCATTGCACCAGATCAAAGTGTGCACAATTATTGTAATTCAGTCATATTTCAGTGATAATGCACCAGAGCTAATTTTAGAGTAGGAGAGGAGGAGAGCTTCACAAGGATTGAAGATGGTGACAGCATCTTCGGTGGTTTGTATGGCTACCTTGTGTAGTTAACTCTTCATTAGGATTGAATGTAATTGATTCTATCCCCAAGTGTATGTAAACTCTATTTTTTTATTTCCTGAGCTCTCTTATATAATATTGGTAATCTTATTCTGTGCTTAATTCCTAACTTTCACGCTTGCACCAGAGTTATAGGCTAGTTTCGACTAGGATTGAGGATAGGGGAGCGGATTCTGAAAAAACTCATTCTCTGATTGAATAAGAGGACTCAGTACTCTGTGACCGACACATGAGCGTTACTAATGAGCGATGGGTAGTGACAATACTCTAGCGAAGGGCGTTTACAGGATTAGGCCTTAGTATCGATAGCAAAAGATTTGTTGATTGTCAATCCAGGACCGACACATGGATGTATCCTGATGAGTGATGGGTAGTGTGAGTACTCTAATGAAGGTGCGTCTACAGGATTAGGCCTCGTTTATTAATTAGTTCTTTTACAAATGGAATAAAGAAAACAATATAAGCCGAGGGTAAGTCTGTCGCTTGGGAGAGCCCGCATGGATTATCTTTGAGTGTGAGTGGTGCCTAGTAACTCGGGGTCATAAGCAATATAGATAATTTTTACATGCACAAAGGGTGTGATGATATGAAGTTCAATCCTAATCCAAGTAAAGTGTCTCTAACTCTTCCTTTCTATTTTTATTACTATTTAATTTGCAATTTATAATTTCCACGCATAATATCCTTACAAATCTATTAATTTTTCCCTTGATAAATAGATCACGACTATACGCGAATTGACTGTTCCCTGTGGATACGATAACTCTTCTTACTATTATACTACTGGATTTTTGGTTCGCTTGCCAGAAACCCATCAGGCGCGTCTCTTGTTGCTTCTCAGTTCAACTATTCTTGATTTCTTTTTAACTCTTGATCTTGTTTCTGAGTGTGATATATTTCTGATTGCTTTAGCACTTTAGCTTCATGCATCTCAAGTGTTACCTTTTAGATTGCAAGTCACCTTAGCATCTCATCTTGTCTTTAACATAAGAGAAACTTATCCTACAATATGAGAAGCTAAATTTTGCAAACACTTGAGCACACAGTTAGTAGAAACAAGATATCTTAGATATTCATCTTTTATATTTTTGCTTTTCTTGAGTCTCAACTATTAGTTCATTGTTGAGCTCAACTTGACTTAGCTTGATGATTGGTGTCTCTAGTAGAGACCCTTTCTGACTGTAGCTAAGACTGCATTCTGATTTGCACCTCTCTTAACTTCGGCTATCTTCAAATTTAACCATTCTAAGCTTCTGGAGACTTTCTGATAAAGAATATGTCTTAAGGCCTTCTTCTGAAATTACCTTCAGCATATAGAACTTCTAAGCTTTGCCCATCTTGCATAAATGACTCTGAAGTCTGATGCTTCTTATCATTTACGATTCTGATTTTTTTGGATCTCAGGAAAGACTTGCATTGTTTGCTTAATCTCAAGCCGACCTTTATCTTTACCTTCAGTCCAAGGATTACCATCAGTCTCAGTCTGTGGTTGCCTCTCAATCTCAGTCTGAGTCCTGTCTTTCTAAGATCTCACACACAAAACATCAATAACTTCAAGAATAGAAAACATTAAGTTTGATCAAAAGGTTTGTTGTCATTAAAACCAAATCTCAGAGGGTTTTGCGCTAACAGTTTTTACCAAAAAAATTATGATATTTATAAAATTAGTTTTTATCTGAGATTCTAAATAGATATTTATTAATACATTTAAATAAAAATTTATTAAATAATATGAATATATTGATTCTATTAAAGGCTTAAGTGTTAATTTATTATATCATTAGATTTCATGTTTAGTGCATTTATTTGAATGACAAGACACCTGCAGCATGTTGGGAAAAGCATTCAACATGGTTATATATATGTGTTCAACTCAACTATACATAGAATAGAGTTTGCGTTTTTTACCCATCAACGCGGTTTTTAAACGCGTGTCCAAACTCATATCTAATGAATGTTTTACTAAATATTTTACTTAACAACTTTACAATGATCTTTGATATTTTTTATAAATAATTTATTCAACTCGCAAATAAATTTATTTAATAATATGAAAACAAAAACCAACGCGATATGTAACATCCCAAATTCTAAACCATTTTTATGAATTAAATTAGTAATGGAGTAAGTTTTATAAAAGGGAACTAGGTTTGAGTGGGAGAAATTAAGTTAGAATAAATAAAAGAGAGAAATCAGGATTCTGAGTTCTAATATTCTCACTCAAGCCAGAATGGCTCGCTTGAGCAAGTATATCAGTAAAAGTTACAAAATTCTATTCTGGTTTTCTCGCTTGAGCGAGGAGACTCTCGCTAAAGCGAGAAACATGGGAGCAAATTGAGTGCTCTCTGGAAGAATTTCGCTCGAGCGAGAATGGTCTCGCTCCAGCGAAATTCAACCAGAATAGGGGTGCTCTCTAGACGTTTTTCGCTTAAGCGAGCAGGACCTCGTTCAAGCGAGAATCTTCCAAAGAGGGGGGATACTCTCTGGAGTATTCTCAGCCCTCTCGCTCAAGCAAGAATCTCTCGCTTGAGCGAGAATACGCGTGACAGTTTAAAAACCTTAATTAGAGCATTCATTTAATTCATTTTCTTCCCTTCTTCATCCTAGTGTGAGAGAGAGAGAGGTTCTAGGGAGAGAAAGGCACCTTGGGAGCTAGAGGAAGCTTGAGACAACTAGGAATCTTCAACACCACCCTTCCCCTACCTCATTTCCCCTTCTTTGTAGTTCCTTTGAGGTGAGTATAACTCACACACTCTCACTTGTGTATTGTGATTCTCCTTCCATAAGTCCTGCTCTCTTCTTCCCTTTCCTTTTTACTTGTGAATGTTTAATTGTTGTGGATTGTTTATCTATTGATTTGCATCTTGTTGGTGGTAAGGAACTAGAGATATATGAGGGGATTTTCCCCAAGTTAGAGTTTTACCCATACTTAAGCATAATCACTTATATTGTCTTATCCATGGAATCTTGTGTTTGAATGAGCATTACCCCCATGGCCCTTGGCCCCAATTAATTATTCAGAAAATGAATTTGGACTTCGGTCATTTGTTTAAGATGCGGGTTTCGGCCCACATTTATTAAGGGTGATTAATACCCAGGGAAAACGTTCTCTATAGTCTGAGCTCAGGTCTAGCCACACAGTTATATAGTGATAAGACCTCGTCTGCTAGGTAATGTAGGTCATGCATATCCATGTTTACATTTGAGATGAATTATCATGATTTAGTTATTCCATTGATTATGTTGCATTCATTTTCCTGCTTACCCCCACATTGCGTGTTGCATAGCTATATTCACTGAGACTCTTGTCTCACCACACGTTTTGTGAACTATATTTTAGATACGCAAGTTCAACCCTGCAATGGTTCTTGAGCATGAAACTTGGGAGCATTCTTTTGATATATTTTGAGGATGGCTTAGGATTTCATTTTCTTGATATGTATGCCATGACTCTTAGACTGATGTATTGGTTATGTATTCTTTTGAGGGGATATGACAGTATATGTGTATCTTTGAGCCCTCCCTTTTGTTAGGACGCATGTATGAGTGTATCCACGACTGATTACTATGTGTTAGACAAATTGTAGTCGTAATGGTATTATCATGAATGTTTATCCTCAGTTTTTGTTTTCATATACTGTTTAAGCGATTGTTGGCAACTTAAGCGATATATGATGTTTGTTTTCACGATATTAAAATGGCGCGAAATAATTTCATGGATTCGGGTATTTGGCTCCCAACGGGCTAAATTCTCGGATTTAGAAATTAGGACGTTACACGATAACCCGTGGAATCACACTTAGTATCATACTAGTTACAAGCAAATTGCTTAAAATATAACAAAAAAATAAAAATAAAATTAAAAAAATTCCAATTATACTAGGATATCTAGAATAATTAGCCTAATAAAAAAAGTACCAAATCAAGAATAGGGTTTAATTTATAAAGTTTCATAAGTAACAAGCTCGTCATGTTATAAATAAATAAATGTTTTTAAAAAAATTTCAATTATATTAGCCATAAAATAATTTTTATAGTGGTTTGATACATGCATTATGCAGGACCCAACAAATTAAGGACTTAAACCGATCATTTTAAACATTAGGAACTAAAACTAAATTCGGGGGAAAACATTAAAGACTAAAAATATATTTAACCCTTATTTTAACTTAAAAACAAGGTCTCAAGTCCGAAAAAATCTCTTATAAGAGAGTTGACCCCACATGATATAGATGTTCTAGACTCGAGTAGGATTACCTCATATGGAGGATACTTGTGATTTAAACAAAAAATTATGATATTTATAACATTTAATTTTTATTTGAGTTTCTAAATATATATTTATTAATACATTTTAATCAAAATTAATTAAATAATATAAGTTCATTTTTAATATATAGTAAAATCTCTATAAATTAATAATGTCGGGACCACGCAATTTTATTAATTTAAAGAGCTCTTTTCCGATTCAACGAATTTACATTATTCTTCATGAATAAAACATATACATTGTATTGACTAATTGAATGATGTTCATGTACAATGTGACTAATTCAATATATAATACATCCCCCTAAAAAATAAAGTTCATTGTACTGTAGTACGTAGACTAGTTAAAACTTAATGCAAGTTCATGTATACTAAGGAAATCGACCACTATATAAACAACATCAAACATTCCTAATTAATCAATCCAAATCAAAACCAACCAACCATGGCTTCATATTTTACTAAGTATTCCTAGTTATATTTGTAATTTTATAGAATTATTAATTTATAATATTGAAGGGACCATAAATTCATACAAGAGTCTTTCGAAAAATTATTATCTCATTAATTTATCGAAATTATATTAATTTAGACCTTGGGCCCAAGTCAAAATAAAAAAAAAATTATTATTTTAGAGAGATTATTAATTTATCGAGTATTAATTTATAAAAGTTCTTCTGTATATTGATTCTATTAAACGCTTAGGCGTTAATTTATTATAACTCTTTATTATATAAGTAAGTTTCATGTTTAGTGAATTTATTTTAATGCAAGACACTTGTAGCATGTTTAGAAACGCATTCAACGTAATTATACTCGTGTTCAACTCTACTCTACATAAAATAGACTTTGTGTTTTTGACCTATCAACACAGCTTTTAAGCGCGTGTCAAACTCATATTTAATAAATGTTTTACTATATATTTCACTCAACAACTTTACAATGATCCTTAATCATTTTTTATAAATAATTTATTCAACTCACAAATAAAATTATTTAATAATATAAAAAAACCAACCTGATCACCCATACAATTTCACATGTATCATACCAATTTCAAGCAAATTGCTTAAAATGTACCCCATAAAATTTTTTAAAAAATTTCCAATTATACTAGGATATACTCTAAGCAGAAAAGGTTTCAAATCAAGATTAGGGTTGTAATTTATAAAGTTCCACAACTCACAAAATCTTCGTATTATAAATAAATAAGTAAACATTTTAAAAAAATTTCCAATTATATTAGCTATAAAATAATTTTTTATATTGGTTTGATTCATGCTTACACAGGAACCAATAAATTATCTTCTTTTCTTTATAAAAAAACGCCAAAAATTGATATAAAAGTAGGAAAGGAGCATGACTGAGACAATACTCGCCCATACTGAGACAAACTCAGCAACACTCTCACAGTCACAGCAACCCATGGAGACGACGACGTCGGAACCGCCACAACCACCTTCACCCAATAACGACGTCGTAATTTCCCCTCAAAACCCCATTCTCCTCGACCTCCAAAACTCCTCCGAAGACCAAGACTCACTCCCCAACCAAACGACACCGGAGCCCATCGTTTTGGACTCCCCTGACTCCTCCTCCGAACAGCAGAACCCCGTCCCCTCAAGACCCGACCCGGGCCCACCTCCTCCTCGAAAACGGCGTCGTCGCAAGAAGTTCTTCACAGAGCTGAATGCCACAGCATCGCTGGCGAAGAACCGCCGAAACGACGTCGCGAAAGACTGCGACGTCGATGCCCTAATTGCGATCTCGGTAGGGTTCCCTGCGGATTCACTAACGGAAGAAGAGATTGAAGCGAACGTTGTGTCAACGATCGGAGGGTCAGAACAATCGAACTACATCATTGCTCGGAACCACATTTTGGCTCGGTGGCGGTCCAATGTTTCGGTTTGGTTGACCCGGGACCGCGTCGACCGGTCCATCATGTCCGGGCACAAGGGTTTTGTTGAACCGGCTTACCGGTTCCTCATAGAGCACGGTTACATCAACTTCGGCCTCGCGCCGGAGATAAAAGCGGCGAAGAAGACCCCCTTCGACGGTTCCGAAAGGGGAACGGTGATTGTTATCGGAGCTGGGCTCGCGGGTTTGGTTGCCGCGAGACAATTGGTGTTTATGGGGTTCAAAGTTGTGATCTTGGAGGGTAGGACCCGACCCGGTGGCCGGGTCAAGACGAGGAAGTTGGCGGGTGATGGTGTTGAGGCTGCAGCGGATTTCGGTGGGAGCGTCCTCACTGGAATAAATGGAAACCCTCTTGGTGTTCTTGCTAGGCAATTGGGTCTGCCTCTTCATAAGGTTAGGGATATTTGCCCTCTTTATATGCCTGATGGGAAATGTGTTGATTCTGAGATTGATTCTAGGGTTGAGGTTTCTTTTAATAAGTTGTTAGAGAGGGTTTGTAAGCTTAGGCAGGCCATGATTGAAGAGGTTAAGTCTGTGGATGTGCCGTTGGGGACAGCACTTGAGGCTTTCAGAAGGGTGTATAAGGTTGCTGAGGATAAGGAAGAGAGGATGTTGTTGAATTGGCATCTTGCTAATTTGGAGTATGCAAATGCTACTCTTATGTCTAATTTGTCAATGGCTTATTGGGATCAGGATGATCCTTATGAGATGGGTGGTGATCATTGTTTTATTCCTGGAGGGAATGAGAAATTTGTTCGTGCCTTGGCTGAAGATCTTCCCATTTTCTATGGGAGGACTGTGGAGTGTGTCAAGTATGGAAGTGATGGGGTGATGGTTCATGCTGGTGGGCAAGGGTTTCGTGGGGACATGGCGCTTTGTACTGTGCCATTGGGGGTGCTTAAGAAAGGGTCTATTGAGTTTGTCCCTGAACTTCCTCAGAGAAAGAAAGATGCAATTCATAGGTTGGGGTTTGGGTTGCTAAATAAGGTTGCAATGCTGTTTCCATACAATTTTTGGGGTGGGAACATTGACACATTTGGTCATTTGACTGAGGACTTGAGTATGAGGGGTGAGTTTTTCCTGTTCTATAGCTACTCTTCTGTGTCTGGAGGCCCGCTTCTCATTGCACTTGTTGCTGGGGAGGCTGCAATTAGGTTTGAGATGATGTCGCCGGTGGAGTCTGTCAGAAGGGTGCTGGACGTTCTAAAGGACATTTTTAATCCAAAGGGAATTGTTGTTCCGGATCCTGTTCAGGCGGTCTGTACTCGGTGGGGAAAGGATCCCTATGCTTATGGATCTTACTCTTATGTTGCTGTTGGATCTTCAGGAGATGATTATGATATACTTGCAGAGAGTGTTGGAGATGGGAGGGTGTTCTTTGCTGGAGAGGCAACTAGCAAACAGTATCCTGCTACAATGCATGGAGCATTTCTTAGTGGAATGAGGGAGGCTGCAAACATTTTGAGAATGGCAAAGAGGAGGTCTTTGACACCTGACACAACAATGAATAACACTCAGGAGAATGATGATTTGAACAAATTATTTGTGAAACCTGACCTCAGTTTTGGGAGCTTCTCTGCTTTGTTTAATCCAAAGGTGAATGATCTTGATTCTAGTTCATTACTAAGGGTTAATATTGGAGGAGCTGTCTTGGACTCTGGCAGTCTTTATCTTTATGTCTTGCTTTCAAAGAAACAGGTCATTGAGTTAAGTCAGGTGGAGGGAGACGAGAACAGGATGAGAATTTTAAACCGCAATTTTGGGGTGAGTTTGGTTGGGAGGAAAGGTTTAAGTAGTGATGCTGAATCTCTTATTGCTAACATAAAATTGTCTAGACCCGACCTTAATGAAACAGAAATTGTGTATGAGAAGGCAAGTTCTTAATAAGCATCATGGAGAATAGAAATTGCTTGCTCTTAGCTTAAAACTTGCATTTATGTTAGAATTTAATTTAGTTTGTGACCATTTTTTTCCTCTCATATCAGTGCTATATTTTCTTCTTTATGAATATGAATGTAGAAATGTTTAGTTTTAAGTTGGTTATATATCAATATTCTTTAAAAATTAGTTGAAATTGTCTTTACCAAATTATTTATATATATATAAAAGGAGGTTATATAATCTTTACATCTCTTAATACGTTATAGAGGACCTAAAGCTGTTAAATTTTGCTTCTAGTTCTTGTACCTCAAGTATAATTTCTCGAATGTGATTCTCATTTCAATTTTCCAGAATTGAATCTTATTGAGTCCATGAAATTATGTGTTCTCATAAGCTATTTAGATATGTCTACATACTAATTCTTTGATAGAAAATAATATTTGTTAATAGTTACAACTTTCAATAATAGGAGCATGCATAGGTCCTCTATAACGTGCTCCACTGTTTAAAATTGAACACTTAACATGTATTATCATACATTTCCCACGTTGAAAAGTATCAAATGTTAAAAAGAGACTATTTAGTAATGGGTATTTTAAGAGTAAATTTATTCTTCTTTTATATGCGAATAGAAAAATATAATATTACTTTCAGTTTTATTTATAAGAACAATTCTGGGAACGAGTGTCCTACCCCGTTAGCTTTTTCTAAATAAGAAACATGATCAAATCATCAAGTCCAAGGAAAAGTCTTGAAATAAGGAAAAGTTTTGAAATCCGTTAATTGTAATAAATGTTATAATTTTACATTTTATTCTACCAATACATTTAATATTAAATAATTAAAATATTGACAAAGTTACTCCTAATTAAAATCATTATTAAGAGTAGTAATCTATGTTCCAATAATTGGTCATTAAAAATAGCATAATACATCCATCATTATAAAAAATAATTGAATAATAAAAAATAAATTAAGGGTATAAAAAAACTTCATAATTAATACAACCTAAAATAGTAATGTTTCTCATATTTAGGACTAAACAAAAATGTATTTTTATTTCTTATAAATAGGACCAGACCAGATATAAGTAATAATTTTGTAAATATAAAAGAACACTTATGTAGTATCACTCATTTCATTTTTGTTCCCAAACGCAAGTCAATTTTTCTTTTTCCAAGGAAAACTATTCCATATAAGCATGTGAACCAAAATGCACATGTTGGCACCTTATTTCCTTAGTGATCTTTTAAATTTGCTTGCATGAACATCTCATGTAACAAACGCGCAATAAGATTTATTAATGTACATATTTTAAGCAGATCACTAATATATCCTTTGTATTGGTAAATAAAAAATTCATACAAAATGTTCACTTTGGTAAATCATAGAATTAGCGGTTGCATGTCAAAATTCATCCCACTTCTGGACATTGTATCATCACTAGAAAGAACCTGGCATATATCAGATAGAACGAAAGCAAAGCAGAAGGATCTCAACGATGATATACAAAGGATTGAGCAAGTTGATTTGACGCCAATTACATAAGAAATTTTAAATATTATAAGTAAAAAATTACTAAAAGACAGTATGCAGATTGATCTAGCTGGACATCTTGACTTGATCACTAGATTGCAGCGCTTGGGAAGCGAAAAACCTAACATCAACATCTGGATCCTCACTGAGCTCAACCAGACAGGGACGGATGGTATTCTCAACAACCTTCATTGTTCAAATGGCATTTAGTTAAGAGACAGTAAAATAATGTTGCATGGACAGACACAGATATAATGGTATTCTATCAGATAATAATGCTTTTCATGTTATTCCTTAATCCTTACAGCCATAAGCTTTATCAAAAACAAACAGAAGTCTGGTAAAAAAGGTAAAACGGCGAAAAGTTTTTCAAGAGATGTCATTACCAAACAGCCAGATTAGCTTTTAGCTAGCAGGATTTTTAAGCTAAGCTTGTTCAGTATGTAAAAAGTATGAAATTCCTTTTAGAGAAAATAATTCAACCACCAATTCAAAGTAGCATATAATGAATTCGAATCCACAATAATCAAGATCTCAATATTTCTAGACCAAATTAATATTATATAGCTCATCTAAATAGTTTTAAAGACATAAGTTTTATAGTTTAGAAATTCATGTTATAATCAGAGTAACTGTGGGAGGTGTATTAAAAATGAAATCTGAAACGGAAGCTACTTACAGACTGATCAACAATTGGAATGATAGACTGCAACACTTTAGCTACATTGAATTTGATATTGGGTACCCTGCAAGACATGCTATGAGCACTGGTTCAAATAAAGACGCAACAAGAGTGAGGACCAAGTAATTTTACCTATCTTTTGATGCATTAATGACCAGAGGGAGCAGCTTTGAAGAAGTAATCTCCGAGCCCAGAACAGGAGCTAACAGAGAAATTGCTTGTAGAATTGTCATCCGATACAGATAATGTGGATCGTTAACCATGTCCAAAACCTGTAAAGGATAAGATAGTTGTTTATACTTAATAGTGAATACACACCGAACATATTTAACATGAGCATTCAGGGTGTATATTGAAAAAACTTACAATCAGTCTATTGTAAGTTGTAACATAAGAAATTTTTCAGAGCAGTTTCTTGCAGTAGATACTTTTTTATTTCATTCTCTTCAACTTTCAGAACATTTCTTTTTGTTTTTTTTACTTTCTTTTCCTTTAATTTTTTTTTTCAAAATCACTATCATTTTGGATTTTTATACGTTTTGGTTTTTTAAGTAGGCTATAGTCAATTGTGGACTTCATACCTAGGCTAAGATGTTAAATTGCCAATAAGACAATGACTAAATATTTAAGAATTATGAAATGCATCAACAAACCCAAACTTCTTTTGTATTTTTTTTTAATTTATCTTTGAAATTATTTTTTCATGGTATGGGCAAAATTGGGTGTTCACAGAGGCCCTACAAGTTTGAGTCTAACATTTTCAAAGCATTGGTTTGGAGGATGTTCTATGATATCCCTGGTGTATTAGAATCCTTTCCTAAAGTTTAAGGCAAAATATATTGCTGATGTACATCAAGAAATTAGGTTCATGTGCTAAAAAAACCTGGGGAATAATGTGCTGCATTGCCCAATCTGGTCCAAATTCTTCTGCCAAGCGTTTGATGTTATTAGCGGCTGCATCACGGATTGAGTATACCTGTAACCATAACCAATACAGCTCATGAAGTCAATATGATGCATTTAATTTAAATAACAATATAAAAAATAGAATAGCATTGAAACCTAGCCCACCAAAGAAAGAAACAGAATAGCAAGCTTCCTGACTAGATAAGTTTTAAAACATTTTTTATGACTAACTTGGTCAATGGAGGTTTCTACTTTCTGTTTAAATCTTTCATCAAACAAACGACTTGTAAGCTTTATATTACACTTTGAGACTGTTATTTTCTACAAGTCATTTAACAGCTTTAAAATCACCAGTAGAACTGAAAAAATGCATATCAAACAGAAAATAACTGCACCGTTTAACATTTCATTTCAAAATGGTCCTAGCGCTCTAAAATAAGATCAGTGACACCAGATTTTCTTCTCTTTCCTTTCCATGCAAAATTTAAAATAAAATAATTCAGCAAGAGAGAATAGCCAAAGAGCCACATTTTCAAATGCGTATCAGAATATAAGCAACACAGAGAAGCCAAGTACGAAGAGACACCACAGTAACCAAAAGAGGAAAAACAAATTAGCATGGGAAATTTAAGTTTCAAGAATTATATTAGTCTCTGAATAATTCATAATTTTCAATAAAATAGACTTAAAAATAAGAGTAGAATTAATTTCAACATATGTTTAGTTGCTTCACAAACCTTGTCCTTCAGCCATTGCATGCAAAGAGCTCCAAGCTTATCATCAAAAAAACCTACACCCAATTGACTTGCTAATAAGGGTATATATTCTATAATTGCAAGTCGAACTCTCCAGTGCCGATCCTCAGCAAGCTCAACAATAGCTGGTAACAGAGATTGAGATAACAGATCAATACCAATAACCTGCAATACATTCATTATAAAGCTTCAATAGATGGAATGTAAGAAAAGTAATAATATTTTAAAATCATATTGCCAATTTGAAAGAATATTCAATTTTAAGCCACAAACCTGGTTCACTTGATCAAGCTTGCTGATAATATTTAGTCTGACATCAGGAAACTCATCTTTCAAAAGAGAAAGGAAAATAGGAAGAAGTTGCTCAATTGTTGCGTCCTGCAACCACCAATACAGTAATTAGTAAAAGCAAGACACATGCATCGTCTCCTTTTTAACAAGAGTTGAGTTACATTTAGGAGGGAACAGTACCAACTATCATGAGTTAAAGAATAGAAGAAAAGGTTGTTCACAGAGGAACATTGAGTATAAGGAAAACTACTGACTACCTCAGAACTTCCTATGTTTTAGGTTAAGGTTTTACACATTGGAAAGAAGATAGACCAAACCCATATTGTAGAGATGCATGAGTATGACTATGTTTGTGGATGATGATAGATATATAATCTTAGGTTTGTGCCATTGCGAGAATCATTGGAGGATCCAGAGAACTTGTACAGTGTGAGCGGGAGCAATATATATGTGAGCATACAAAAAATATTTTTTATTTATATCTAAATTTAACAGTAGTGTAAGTACATACAACTCAATCTATTAGTCAAGAAAAATCTTGCAAGAAATAAAGAAAACATGCCAAGAATGAGGCGTCTGATTAGAAATATAATTGTCACCTTTTGATGGAAAGAAAGGAATTAAATAAAAGAGAAAAGTATAAAATAATATTTTAAACTAATTTGTAATTTTTTAAAAAAACAAGGCTAGTTTATTTCTCCAAAAATAGATTTTCTATTTTGAAAGATGGTTATGTGAGATAAAAGATACATAAATAGAGTCATCTAGGCATTGCTTAAATGATTGAGGGTATAGTGAGGAGATCAAGGATTCAAGGTCAGACTCGTATACAAAAAGCAAAATACACAAGAGAAGGGAGGTTTCTTAGGTTTGGGGTTCAAAATAGTTAATTTGTAAAAGAATTTTAACTTCTCTCATGTTTTTACACAGCTTATAGATTAGTGAGGGCTATTTAAAATAGGTAGTGGGTGAAGAATACATATGTCCCGTAGAGAATTTATGGCTAGAAAGGGCTTTTCCCCAAGTCCTAACATACATCGGCCACTAGAAAGAAATCATAAATAAAATACAGTTAACTATCCCACAGATTTCAACTTCATCACCAGAACTCACCACACTTGGAAACACTTTCTTATATGCTAAACATTTGGTACATAAAATAATCTAAGTCATCTGATTTTTCTCCCTTCCCAAAAATTTGTGTAGATACATTTTTAAATGTGTTAATTTTATGTTAGTACAACTTATGTGCTTAGATGAAGGGGAGCCTTGACGTAACAGTTGGAGTTGGTTCTGTGTGACTAGGAGGCCACAGGTTTGAATCATAAAATCAGCATCTTGCAGATGCAAGGTAATGTTGTCCACAATAGACACACAATAGACCTAACCCTTCCCCGAACCCAGCCATGACAGGAGCTTTTAGCTCCAGGTTGCTCTGTTTTTTTTTTCAGAACTTATGTGCTTAGATAGAGATTCGTACCTTCCCTAACACTGGTGCCATTCCCATTATCACTGAAGCCAATGCAGAGCGCACATGTTGAGATGAATCTGACGATAACTCCTAAAGCATACAAACTTGATCAGTTGTTAAAATATCACATCTTTAGCCATCAAAACTGAATAGGTACCATAAATGTCAATCAGTGATTCTTTTTAATAGTAATGCATACCTTCACACATGGTAGTATATGCTGAATGGCAAGTTCAGGATTTAATATGCGGGAAAACTTAGTCACTTTCCCAGCAGCAGCAATACGTACTTCAGCCTCATTATCACGCAGCAGCCGAACATATGCAGGAACCAATTCCGTCCTACAAATGAATCACCGTCATTTTAAACAGTCAATTAGAATTTGGGAAACATAGATTTTAAATCTTGTCATAGATCATGAAGAAATTAATATGCAGTTATAGCTTTTATACACTTGATGAATGAGAGTTTTTTGACCAACTGGTTGATTAATATCAACTTCAAAAACAGATTTTCAGATAGCACCAGTGGGAAAAAGACACATAAGATTATAAGAAAATAATGACAAAACCAATCATTTAGCTAACAGGTAGGAAAGGTTACCTGGTGGGGTCAGGTCCAACAGCCTCACATAGCTCATATAGTTGATTGGCAACCATGTAACGAACACGCCATGACTTATCCTGGACAAGAAATAATTTAACTATGTAATAAAATATTAAGAACATCATTTTGGAAACAACACATGCCAACGAAAACATTTTTATTTGTTTTTAAGTATTTAGAATAAAAATAAATTTATTCAAATTCAAAATTAAAAAGGATGGCACTATGAACATCAATATCATGCTGACAACCAACTAAAAGTAATACTGGAAGAGAATCCACCTTCTACAGACCTGCAGCCAAGGTTTAAACTCATTCAACAGTCAAAAAACTCCCAATGTAGTTGTTACTCATAAGCCAACTAGAAAATTCATGCAACTGTCAAAGAACTCAATATGTAGTGGTGTGTGAGGATTATCACTCAATAGTGACTGATCAAGTAGGTCCACTTTCAATGTTAAACAATAACAACAGTCTATTCCCATGGATCAAATGATGCTGTTGTGTTTTGTCAAAAACCAAGTCTTTGCAGAGGCTATTTAGATCTAAGTCCTACTATTAGATAATCCTCCATTTAGTAAACTCTTCTTACTCCAGCTTCTACTAGTCTTCTTGCATGGCCAAATCCTCATAGCGTGATTACGTTCTCTTTTCCTCAATAGGAGTTGCCCCTACTTTCTTTCTGTTAGGAGCAGTGTATTAAGCACATTTTTAATGTGCTTGAGGGTAATAATGTCCTATCATATGTACTATACTGTGTATATTGCACTACTAACCAAGTTAATATATGCAGTGTCGTTTGGTTTACAGTTAAATAAAATTGATTTTAAAAATCAAACGGCTAAAAATGAGTTATACATGAGTTACTATGCATGTTTAATGGAATTAATTTCATTTCAAATATTTGAAACCATGGTTATGTATTGTAGCAATGTTTTTCCAAACAAACCTGAAGACATCTTGCACCCACATTTGGTACAGTTTTCTCCTATTTCACATGGTATCACAAGCTCTTTTAATTTTACTTCCGCTTTCTTTTTCTCCCAGTTTTTCCCCTCTTTCACAAAATAAAAGGAATGAACAGCAGTAGCACCATGACTGACAAACCAAGTAAAGACTGTCACCATTGTGGCTGACAGTTGATTGCTCAGACAACCAGTACATACTTGTAGAGTTGCAGTTAATAGATTGGTTAGGTACCAGGGAAGGATCAGCATGACCTTTGATGGCCAGTAGTGGAACTGGATTGTTGGTTTCAGGTGCAGATCACATAAATTAAAACTCTTTGGGAGCAGACATATGTATTAACAAGGCTCTAGCAACTTCCATGAGATGTCTATTTTTTCTTTAAGCAACCTTTATTGTTGAGGTGTAGCCACACAAAAAAGATTGATGGATCATCCCATGCTGACATATGTAGGAATTAAGCATGTGGGATGCAATGTTACATATCTGGAGGCATTTAAAAGGAGTTCCAGGACATGGGATTCTTCATAAAGACCATGGCAATTGAAGATTGGAAGGTTTACTCTCATGCAGATTAGGCAAGGTGTCCAGTTGATAGAAAATCAACCTCTGGTTATTGTGTGTCCCTTGGAAGAAATTTGATTTCTTGATAGAGCAAGAAGCAAGAACATATTAGCAAGGTCAAGTGCAAAGTTTGAATATCAACCAATGGCCCAAACTTCCTGTGAATTACTATGGTCGTATCATTTACTTGATGAGGTCAGATTCAAGGTAGTTTCACCTATGCAGCTGTGGTGCAATAGCCAGGCTTCCCTTCACATTGCCTCGAACCGGCTTTCCATCAAAGGATCATAGAAGCCAATTGCCACTTCATTCAAGAATCAAGAAAATATCTAGCAAGGACTTATTATATCCATAGAACATGTTCAGACTGGAGAACATATTGTTCATATTTTCAGGAAGACGCTTAACAAAAGTACGGTTAACTATCTTTATAGCAAGATAGGCACGATTAACATCTATGACACAACTTGAGGAGGAATGTTAAGAGTAGTGTATTAATCACATGTTTTTTGCTTGAGGGTAATTATGTCCTTTATACTATCCTTTACTACGCTGACTACAGCCCTAGTTTACTGTATATAAATACATGCACACCCATATTGAGTATAGCTTTCTCTTATTTCACACTCTCTAATACATTCTTTCCTAATCCTATCTATATTTGGATCTCCATTTATCCATCGCAAGATTTTCATCTATGCAACATTGAGCTTATGCTCTAGTTGGTACTTTACAGCCCCAACATACCATAAAGCACTGCTGATCTTATGACAATGCAGTAAATTGGCACTTATGCTCTGAAACAATTTTATAAGATCCCCCAAAAATAAATTGCATTACAAAGTGTTCACACACTTAAAGTGTTCACTTTCAATTCATGTGTTTTTATATTAGAAAAAAGAAATCTTAAGCTGATACATCTTTTACATATGCATTTTCCAGTGAAACAACACAAATGGATTAGTGTCCATAAATATGGACGCATAGTAATTAGCACAGTGCTACATCGTTGGAGGGCAGTAACAAACCATGGGCTCAGCCTAAGGATATTCTCATGTCATAGTCAATTAAAAAGCAATCCCAAATGTTGCAGGCAAGACAACCCCTCAATGTGTTGGCCACAAAATGGCTACAGAAGAAAGACGTATCTCTGCATGTTTAAACACAAATCCCATGCATATGTTCATGTGAAAGGGTATCTAAAGCTATATTAAGTTATTAACACAGACAGGAGACTTGAAAGAGAAGCAGTTCAACCATGGACCTCTTATAATTGTTGAACAAATTTGTTTTTTCTTTCATTTTTGGTAACTTAAATGTTAGTAAATCACCAAGACAAAGGATACAGAAAGCATATATTCCCACATAATATTATTAATGCTAAATGTACCTGCGAAAAATTGACTATGACAGGAAGAATATGTGCCACACAATCTTGAGGCTCCAACAATTTTCCAAGAGCTGCACATCCCTCAACAGCAAGAAGCCGAACAGAATCTTGATCTGCAAGAACAAGAGTCAAGAAGTTATCAGTTAATATATAAATACATCCAGCAGATCATGTTGGAAAAAAAAAAAAAAAGAGCAGAGTATCATAACATTATTCAATATATGAGCATGACAAACTCAAACTGCTTTCATTTATCAAATTGATCAGTCACATATACTGACAATGACTTCAGTTTGTAACAAGGAAAACAAAATTAATGTCAAGAAAAAAAGAAACTTAAAAGTTTTATCTGAACCACAAATAATGTTAAGATTTTGAAGCTGCATTGTCTTAAAAAATATTAAACAAATAAAAAACCTATCAGAATGTAAATTTTTTTAATAAGATTACAAGTAACAATAACTTTTTGTTTTATTGATCAATTATTCTCTATGTGAATGTCCAATTGAGAATTTCCTTCATATGGTTTCTACTTGTTTGGCCTCTCTGGAAATAAATACATGTGCACTGTTTCCTATATTGAAAAGGTCAATAACAAAGTCAGTACATCAGGCGAAGTCTGCATAAATGAAAAACCAGCCTCTAAGAGTGTGTTATTGAGAAAACTAAGATCAAGAGAGATTAAATATGAACAGTTGAAGGCTAATAGATACTGATAATTGAATATTTCTTGTATTTTAGGTACTTTGGTGAATAACTTTCAGATTCACACCATGCATAACCTAGTTGAAATTTATCTAAGACTCCAAAAATGTCTTAATGATATTCCAATCTTCTTTTCCTTTTCTGGTTTCATTCTTGTTGATCTTCTGCACTTAAATGGATCTAATTCTAAACCCACGTGAAGTGATCACAGTCAAACATAAAATCCCATTATCCGATTCTCTTAAAGCCCTACATGAAACAGACTGAATGTAGAACATCATTCACATCTATAATTAGAATATCAGCTATCTAGCAGGTTCCTCACCTTAACTAAACATACTACAAACACTAAAACTGTTGTGTTTATCATTATGTTTTGCCTATTTTTATTTAACAGATCAATGACAGGGTCCTGGAATTACTCATATCAACTCCACATACCATCCTGTGTGAGATCCTCGAATACAGACATGATGTCGGTTTTCAAGTGAGCAGCTTCAACAGTAGCAGCATATTTTCCCAGGTTGGTGGCAGCAGATCTCCTAACCATGGGCATATCATCTTGACACAGCTGACCATATATGGCTCTCAGCTCAGTCTTCACTGCCTCTGGTGCACTAGGATAAGCAATATGGAACAACCCGCATGAGGAAACCCGTGCAGTGAACCACTCACCAGCAGCCAGCCTCTACACGTTGAAGATCATAACAAAACAAGCAAATTGATAAATTTGACAAATTCTACTCTTACCACCACAGATTTGGCTCATCTAAAGAGAGCTGTACAATTTAGAGGGTGAATTGCAAAGTTATAACTAGATTTAATCAACAATTAAGATTTTCTCAACTTCATGGTTTATTATATATGTACATGTATTTTATCATAATTCTCAACTTGTTATAACTTGGACTTTACCTTCTAAAGTACATCCCTCACTTAAGAGAAGCCAAATCCAATAAACACAATCAGCTCAGGGATTACAATAACATGAGGAAAATGCAATGCAACAAAGTACTACCTTAACTAAAGGAATGAAGTGTTCAACCAAGTCTTGTTCTCTCATCTGAGCTCCAATTCTACACAGTGACTCCACTGATTTGTCCCTGACACAAGTTTCCTCAACGGTGCAGAGAGTTTCCAACGGAGGAAGCAGCGCGTTAGCATGCTCCACGCCCCCAACGTAGGGAATAAAAACCCCTAATTCATCCGCCATTGCGAGAAGCACCTCATCGTCATCATCGTTGTTCTCACTCAGAAAAGGAATCAGCTCCTTCCTGGTCCTCTCTTCCCCCAGCGCACGCGCGATCGTGGAAAGCCTGCGGATCGAGTTCAGCCTCAGCTGAATATCCTCGTTCTTCAACTCATCGATCAGAACCGCAATCGGATACAGAGGTTGGTCCACCATAGCCATGTCGTTTCGCCGAGATCCTCAAAACTGCGATCGGAAACAAGTCGTTTTGATGCCAACGCATCAGAATCTACGATTCGCTCGATTTCAAACGCAAAAGCAATAAAAAAAGAAGAAAAATATTGAAATCTACAATGTGCTCCTTGATCTGAAGCAATGGAGCATAGTGCAGCGAGAATTTCAGACGAATTAAAAATTAAAAAAGAAAGGGGAAAAAAAAGAATTGTGTTGCGGCAACTAGAGAGAAGGAGAAAGAGGATGAAGAAGTGTTGAACCTGAAGGGGTTTGATGGTTGAACGACGAAGCGGAATGAGAATGAAGCGCGGATCGGATCTCTGCTGTTTGGATAGAGAGAAAAATGGTTTTAAAATTTTCCCAGGAATTTCACCATTCTCGAGGGTGTAACTGATTTGTTTGCCTTGTATTGTATTGTATTGTTCTGTTCTGTTCATCATTGGCTGGAAATTTTCAAATCAAGCTTGGCCCGAAAATGATTGTGCCCGACCCGGAAACAAATACGGGTTATGCATTTCTAGTTTTGCTTTGGAATTTCACTTCACGACTCACGAGTTGCTTTTTTTTTTCTTAATTAATTAACATAAAATTATTTTAGCTTGAAAACTCATTTTAATCTATTATCTACCAATCAATCATCCGTTCCTGTGGAAATGGACATAATATCAATGTTATAAAACTCGGACCGGTAAGCGATTCAGTCGAGGAACTGAGTTAATGGGTCATTGGTCGAACCAGTGAGTCACTAGTTAAGCCGGTTAAACCGACAATAATTAAAAATTATATAAAAGATATATAATACTTTAATATATATGTGATCTTAAATTAAAATAAAAAAAATTAACTTAGTGATTTTTTAAAATGATAACTATCTTTGTTATTAGCTACTAAATATAATTTAAATAAAAATGATATCTGTTTATTAACTTAATGGTTTTTTTAAAAATAATAATAAATCTTAATTTTATAATTATGGAAGGATTGATCAAGTCATAAAATATATGAAGGAATTCTTGAAGTAATTAATCAAGATTATAATGCTTGTGTTATAGGAATTGTAATTATTTTATTTGTTAAAATCAATTCTGATAAGATATATACATTAAAAGTAGCGCATATAGACAAACAAGTGTTAGTGGTTGAGTGGCAAAGGCGCATCCCAGGATTGGTGTGTGTGTCCTCTGCCTAGCATTTTTGTGTATTTATCAACTTAATCAAAAACTGGTTTGATCGGGTTGGGTCGATTTGACCGAGTTTGACTGGTTTGATTGCAGAACCGATACATATAGTTGATCGGACCGGCCTTGGGTCCGGTTTCAGATCCAACCGGTTGAACCGGCTAGGCCGGTCCGAGTTTTGCAACAATGCATAATACATAAAAACTAATTTAAAATTAGTTTTAAATTGATATATGTGTAAAAATATTAACATGATATTAGATAATAAAATCATAAAAAGTATATTAATATAAGTAATTTCATGAATATACGTATACGAGTATAAATATATGATTATTTTATTAATAATAATATATGTATTGGGAAAAACTCACAACACACAGAATGGGAAGAATACATAAAGTAATTCATTCAAAATTTCTTAAATGATTACATTGTATTATCCTTTATATGGTCTACACACATGTCTATTCTTAACAACTACTAATTGATATTAACAACTTTCAATCAACTAACTTCTCAATTTGAATTATCACACAACACTCCCCCTTAATTCAAATTCTTCAAAGCGATAACACTCATCGGCTTTCTCTGTTCTTCAAATCGATCCTTCTTCAGTGGCTTGGTTAAAGCATCAGCTACTTGATCATTTGTACTGCAGTACACCATTTCAAGTTTCCCTTTGTTGACTTGATCTCTGAGAAAGTGGAATCGTGTTTCTATGTGTTTACTTCTGCCATGAGATACAGGATTTTTGGCTAAATCAATGGCAAATTTATTATCCACTAGCAGCTTCATAGGATTATACACCTGAATCATCAAATCCTTTAAGACAGATTCAAGCCAAATTGCTTGACAAGCAACATAGGAACTAGCTATATATTTAGACTCACATGATGACAATGCAACCACATGTTGTTTCTTAGAGCACCAGGAGATTGGTGCTCCTAGAAACTTGAACAAGTACCCCGTAGTGCTCTTCCTTTCATCTTCATCTCCACTTCAATCTGAGTCAGAGAATCCCAACAACTCATTTAAATTTTGATCACATTCAAAGGGAAACAGAACACCATAGTCTAATGTTCCTTTTAGATACCTTAGTATCCTCTTGGCTACTAGTAAGTGTGACTTTCTAGGATCATTCATGAATCGACTCATTAGCCCAACAGAATAGCATAGATCAGGCCTACTGTGACAAAGATACCTCAAGCTTTCAACAATTTGCTTGAATAAGGTGTCATCAACATTCTCTTCTTCACCACCTCTCTTGAGCTTAACATTCACTTTAGCAAAAGTTGTAGCAGCATTACAGTCTTCCATTTCAAATCTCCTAAGTACCTCAGTACCATACTTCTTCTGGTGCAGCAGTATTCCTTTGGTAGTGTTAACAAATTCCAAACCAAGGAAGTATGACAGTCTACCAAGGTCTATCATCTCAAATTCTGACATCAATACTAATTTGACCTCCTTAATTTCTCTCAAATTGCTACCCGTGATCAGCAGATCATCAACATAGAGACATATCATCAACATTCTTCCATTCTCTAAAACTTTAACATAGATACCATGCTCCACAGTACACTTGACAAATCTGTTGTCAAGTAGAAATGGGTCAATTCTTCTATTCCAAGCCCAAGGGGCTTGCTTCAATCCATATAAGGCCTTCTTCAATCTATAAACTTTCTCCTTACTTCTTTGAATTTCAAATCCAGGTGGTTGTGTCACATATACTTCTTCCTCAAGGGGCCCATTCAAGAAGGCTGACTTCACATCTAATTGTATCAATGGCCAACCCTTTCCACTTGCTAAGGCAACCACAAGTCTAATAGTCTCAATTCTTGCCACTGGTGCAAACACTTCTGTGTAGTCCAGTCCATGTCTTTGCAGAAAGCCTTTCGCTACCAATCTTGCCTTATACTTAGCTATAGAGCCGTCTGGATTCAATTTCCATTTATAAACCCACTTGACCCCTATTGGTTATATATTATGAGGCAATTCAGCTAGTTCCCAAGTATTATTTTTCTCAATTGACTTTATCTCATCTATCATTTCTGCCTTCCATTCTTGTGAGGAAATTGCTTCTTTAAAGTTAATCGGTTCAGCATCTGCTAGTAGTGCAAAGTTCACCAAATCTCCTTCTGCAGTAACTACATGATCAGGATACATTTCAAAATCAGCAAATCTGGATGGAGATGTCTTTGTCTCTGTGGTCTATCAACTTGTTGTAGATTATCAACTGTTGTTTGCCCTTCTTTTTCACTGTTCAAATCAACATGTATCAGTGTGGAACCTGCAGATTTATGGTCACTAGTCCAGACCCATGCTTTATCTTCACACACCACCACATCCCTACTAATGCAGATTTTCTGTTTGATTGGATCATAAAGCTTGTAGGCACATGTGGGATGATATCCCACTAAACTCATTGTTGCTTCACTCTTGTCCTGAAGCTTTCTTCTTCTTTCATTAGGCATGTGTGCATAACACTAGGATCCAAATATCCTGAAATGACTTACAGTAGGCTCCCTTCCATTCCACATTGTCTCAGGTACTTCATTCTTTAATCTTTTGGTTGGACACCTATTAAGAATATAAGTAGCACTTGTAACTGCCTCTCCCCAAAATGAATGTGGTAGCCTTTTATGTTTCAACATACTCCTGGCCATGTCAAGAACAATTCTATTCCTCCTCTCTACTAAACCAATGTGTTGGGGAGTGTAGAGGGTTGTTACTTCATGTTGTATTCCATGTTGTACACAGAACCTTTCAAAATCTTTGGAAGTGAACTCTCCACCACCCTCAGTTCTTAGCACTTTGATGGCTTTCCCACTTTGTTTTTCAGCCATGGCTTTAAATTTCTCAAAAACTTGAAGTGCTTCTCCTTTGGTCTTAATGAGATATAACCACATCATTCTACTATATTCATCAACAAATGAAAGAAAGTACCTGTTTCCTCCCAATGACGGCACTTCAAAGGGTCCACACACATCTGAATGGACAACATGTAGTAGTTTGGTGGCTCTCATTGGAAGATGAGACTTGAATGGTTTCCTTGGTTGTTTTCAAATCATGCAGGCTTCACACACCTTGTCTAGTGTGGAAATGTGTGGTAATCCTCCAACCAGCTTCTTAGAAGCTAGATGTTTTAGGCTCTTGAAATTTAAGTGCCCAAACCTCCAATGCCACAACCAACTTTCATCAACATCAAATGTTGCTCCCAAACACAGTTTCTTAGCAGTCTGAAGGTTAGCTTGGAATGTCCTATTCTTTGAAATAGGAGTCTTCAAAATCAATCTTTGGTCTAGATCATACAACTCAAGACATTCATGGTGCATGATTATTGAAAATCCTTTCTCAACTAGTTGCCCTGCACTCAACAGGTTACACTTCATACTTGGTACAAACAGAACATTCACAATCACTGTTGTTCTTCCATCTTTGCTCTTAATCAAAACATTGCCAACACCTTCTGCTGCCATTGTCCTATTATTTACAAATCTAACTTTGCTCCTTTTGCTAAGATCTAGCTCAGTTAACCATTCCTTGTGACTCGTCATGTGGTTTGAGCATCCGGTATCAATATACCATTTTCATTCTTTACAACATCATCACTTGTGGTCACCATCAAAATAACTGGGTCTGAATCAGAATCATCCTGAGCCAAGCATGCTTCATCATGGTTTTCCTTTTTGTTCTTTCCTTTCCCGAGCCAATAATCAGCAGCAAAATGACCCCACTTTTGGCAATTAAAACATTGTATCTTTCTTTTATCAACTCATTTCTTTTCATGCTTTCCTCTACCAAGATTGTTATCCCTTTTACTACCTGAACTTTCGGGCTTATCTGTCTCAACTTGCCGATTTTCATTAGGGAAGCCACCTCCTCTCCTAAATCTGTCTTTGCCTTTCCCTTTCTTGTGTTTCTTGTAATCAGAATTACCTTTCTTGACAACTTGAACCTGCAGTGCTTGATCAACAGGTTTTTCAACACTCCTCTCATCCAATCTTAGCTCATGAGCCTCCAAAGAGCCTTGCAGTTCTTCAATTTTCATCTTCTCAACATTTCTTGACTCCTCAATGGCAACTACAATGTAGTCAAATCTTGGAGTGAGAGTGCGCAGAATCTTTTCAATGATGAGCTGATCAGAAAGTTTCTCCCCACAACCTTTCATTTGGTTGGTGAGACTCAATATCCGCGTGAAATAGCTTGCAACCTTTTCTTGATTGTCCATCTGAAGTAGTTCATACTGCCTTCTCAAAGATTGGAGCTGAACTTTCTTGATTTTCTCACCACCAATATAACATTTCTCCAACGTATCCCATGCCTCCTTGGTTGTGGTTGCTGCAACAATCTTCTCAAAATTGCCAACATCCACACATTGGTGAATCAGAAACAAAGCCTTACAATCCTTCATCTTTGCTTCCTTGAAAGCTGCTTTCTGAAAATCAGTTAGATTATTACACAATTCTTGGTACCCATTCAATACAATCTCTAAAACGTCTTGAAATCCAAACAAGACTTTCATTTGTATGTACCATTTATCCCAATTCTTGTTATCAAGAACTGGAAAATTGGAAGGGAAACTACCACTCGTGCCTGCCATAATTGCTCAGCTACAAACACCACACAAAGCCTAACAGATTCACCAAGGTCCCTAATCGTAGAAGATCTTGATACCACTATGTTGGGGAAAACTCACAGCACACAGAATGGGAAGAATACAGAAAGTAATTCATTCAAAACTTCTTAAATGATTACATTGTACTATCCTTTTATATGGTCTACACACATGTCTATTCTTAACAACTACTAACTGATATTAACAACTTTCAATCAACTAACTTCTAACTAACTAACTAACTTCTCAACTTGAATCATCACACAACAATATGTATATATAAGTCTGGTTTGGATTGGATTGTAATGGTTTTCAACATAGGATCCGAAAACCAATCCAATCAATCTAATAAAAAAATTTGGTTGCTGCGGTTTTCGGTTTTTTGGATTTCAGTTTGGTTCGATTTTCGATTTTTCAGCTCGGTTTATGCAGTTTGCATTGAACTGGATTGGATATGAACACTCCTACTAGGGGACATTACATGCAAGGGCAGGGGTTTGAATCCTGGAGTCGCCGCTTTTGGTAGGGTTTTACCTAACCACCACCCTCAGCACAAGGGTTAAACCCACAGTTATACCTGTGGGGATTCCTGGTCAAATACCAAAAAAAAATTTAATCTATTATCTATCTATTATAACATGAAACTCATAAATGTCTCCAAAACAATCCTAAGTAATTTTCCTTTAGCATGTTATGGGATATATATGATGGTTGAAAATGAGTTAACTTACCTCCCATAAAGTTCCAACTTAACCGGTGGTATCGAGTTCAAGTCCTGGGTACCCAGTTGTGTTAAATACTCAAAGAGAAAGTAAAGAGGGAGTTTTACTGTTCATAGAGGTCCTATCTACTCGAGCATTATTATCTCTCGTGGAGGATACATGTGGTTTTGAAAAAAAAAAATCAATTTAATCTAATTCAGAGTGATTTGGTGAGATAAGAATTTTTTCAAATATAAATTATTTATAGTCCATAATTAAACAAACAAAAATATTAGGTTTAGCTTTCAAAATTGTTAGGGAAAGAAGTATATAATTTGGGTAAAATGAGACATTTTGAGAGTGGTATTACTAGCTTCCACTTTGATATAAACCCTTTTATGATACAACAACCCATATTACAATGAAAAATTAATTATACTGATAGTAAATTTTATATATATATATATATATATATATATCTATCGTTATGTATATATTAAGTTTTATAATGTAGTATTATATAGTTATATAATATTAACATTAATAAACCTTAATGATCTTTTTCTTTTCCTTATTCAGATTAATTTGTAATGTATATTTTATTTTATTTTTTACGTTATAGTAGACACAAAAATATATCTTAACAAAATTAAGAGCTGCATGTTGTGGAAAAGTTCACATGATCTTAAGAATCAGCAATGCATATTTTGATTTTGGGATACGACCAGCATTTACATTTGTCCATGATACATGTGACCGTGTGGAAAGTACACATCTCAATCCTTGAGTTTGAAGCAATTAACCAACCTGGTCCAAAACCCACTAGATGTTACTGGTTGCTGTTGAAGAGGGTCCTTAAAGTTTGCTTTCTCACCTAACTCTTCAAAAGAATCCACAAGGTTCTGTAGCCTTGCCACAAATTCAATCAGAAGGGATGTAAATGTTGCAAGAGAAAGTGAACTTGCACTTTCATAGGTCCTTGATTCTTCCTCTTTTGACACTGCATCAGCTTTAAAGGAAATATGAGCAGGCCAAGATATCTGTTTCCTGAACATGTTTTCATCAGTAACAGCTGCAGGCACTGCAGGGTGAATAATGTCAGGTGAAACCTGTCCTTCCCAACTTTTTGGAATTTGGACTGTTCTTAGATCAAGCACAGCTTCACTGAGAGACTTGTACTCCAAAAATTTTCTTTCCTCATTGAGGTCTATGAGGTCTTGGGGATCACCCTCCTTTCTTGGCCTATTTCCAATTTCCCAGCTCTCTGCATTCACAAGTAGGAAAGATTTTTTATCAATCTTCTGTTGCAATTCTTCTGCTGCCTCGTGTACTTCATATAGAATGTCTTCCTGGCCTAGTTTCTCCATCTTTTTAACTTTGTTCCCAAGTTCCCTTAGAACTCTAGCCCCTTCAGAACATACCTTCTGAAGCTCACTACGGAAAACTTGTCTCTTCTCAGCTGGAGCCTATTTATTAAAAAGGAGGTTATTGTGTACATGTGTATTTGCATAGATTGAAAAAACAAAAGGAAAAAAACAAACAAAAATTTAGAATTTTCTAGCAATTAACCTAAAATATCTGCCAATTGGAAGATTTCTCTATCTTGGGAGAAAAGGATGGTTAAGAAATTTACTTCTGTGTATCGGAATCAGAGTTTTTCGATTGTAGAACTTATTCCACAAGTTACTGCTTGCAAATGATAAATTGTTCTACTTAAATTTCAAGTATAATCATGCGATGCAGATGGTACCACGTAGCAGTATTCTAGTTACTTCATATGATTAAGGAACAATAACATCATATGTAGAAGCAAGAACAATTAGTGTCTCAGCATCTCTAAGTTAGCACTACTAATCTAAGAATATTCTTGACTTTGAGACTGAAAGGGTTAGTAGGGAATAAAAAAGTTGAATACAAGCCAAAGCAATATTAATATGGGGTTTGAGAACAAAGGGGTAAGTAGTGGATTATGAAAGGTGAAGCTAAATTTCAGCATGGCAGAGTAGTTTAATCCAAGTTTGTGGTTTACAATTAGTAGGCATTTTTCTATAAAGCTAAATGGCTAAATTTGATGGGCTATCTCAGTTTAGATGAATCCTCAAGTTCTGCCTCCTTACATTCCTAGCACCAAACACAACTATTGAACTAATATAATTCAATAAATTATCAATCATTATTTAAACCAGTATATTGTATGGTTTCCCTTGAGAACCATCTCTTCTCTATTTATTAAACTATTTTAAAACACACAATAGAACTAATATGTTCTAGTGAAGGAAAAACCCTCAAGGGAAATAAATCAGGAATGAAAGCAACATTTTAAAAGACAGATAATCACGAGATCTGTATACACAAGCCATTTTCCTGTGACATTAAAGAAAAAGTAAATCCCAATTACTGCCACCCACCAAAAGAAAACACAAAAAAGTCAAAGTGAAGACTCAGGCTTTCGAACATAAAAGTTGCCAGATAAGAAGTACCTGTATTTCAGAAAGTATACATCCATGCATAGCCATGACCATAAATGCACAATGTCTGAGTGCCCCACTTACTTTGACATAATTTTGCCATGGATATCTAAGCATTTTGTAACGGCCATGAGGTGGCTCCCAGACAGCAAAACCCATCTTCAATCAATAACAGTACGTAACGATGAGTCAGAAAGATGATCAATATTTTTTCATGAAACAGACAGAAAACTGAAGTACATAATACCAATGTATCCTCTGTGCTTGTAGATTCAACAGCTGATCTGTAGCCACTGTAAACCACGTCATCAGCAGCTTGGTAGGTAAGAATTTTTGAAGGCACCCTCTCATATCCAATACAACTAAGGTAGTTATTGACAACACCTGAAAAGAAGCATAACAAAGTTATTCAACCCAGGCAATATGGTTATGAAGCAGCAAACCTAAATGGTAGCGGGTAGATTAATGTGATAATCAAGAAAACATTGTATACAACCTTCCAATGATGTTGCAACGTCCATGAAATTTTTTGCCACAAGATTATGCAGATCCTCACCAGCCCAGATTGGATATATGCATACATTTACCCCCACAGATAAAGCAGCACCAATTGCAATGAGCAAAAATCTATTTGTAGCTGTTTGAATGAATTCTCCTGTTCGATATCCAGATACAATAATGTAGCAATAGGTGATCAAGAACACGCGGAAACCATATTCATAAGCCTTCATTGTCGGGTATAGTTTTGCATATGTGGCACAAAGTCCTACCAATCACACATCATACAGTCAGAAAACAAGGCATAAGCCAAACAAAGGAAAAAGGAGATCAAAGGAATATCGATTAACAAGATAAGAAATGGAAGTGATTAAAAAATCAGACCTACAGTGAAGATGCTAACAATTACTATGATTTCTTCCCATTGTCCAGCCAATTTTGCTAACACTCCCATTCCCAAAGCAAGTCCTCCAGCTGACAAAGTCCCCAATCCTCTGTTAAGCCCTTTGCTAAGAGTTGCCCCTGCAGGAGTACACATTGTGACCAATTATTGCTTATAATTGAAAGGTTGATACGTATGCCCTTGTTGACCCTATGGAAAGCATGAAACTTGGGAGTTTACAAATGAAGGGTGCATGCCACTGATGCCAGTCAAAGATTTATGATCAAAATATTGAATGTAGAGTAAACCCTCAAAATCTAAACATTGTCTCACCATATTAGTCTATTTTTATCACCAAATTAGTCCATCAAAAAAGCATTACCATGTTAGGGTCTGTTTGGTTTACAGTTGGGTATAATTGATTTTGATAGATTTATAGAATTAAAGACTGTATATGAATGATGCACGATTTACAAGCACATTAGACAGAAGTGATTAATTGATTCTCACTGTTGCAAACTGGTAACCAAACAAGCACGTAGTTTTTCAAAGAAATTTCTACAGAATTAGTCCCTCAAAGATATACAATTATCACCAAATTTATCCATACATACAAAGAACTAAAGCAGTGATACAAAACATGAATATAGTGATAATTTTATTTTCAAATTACTAATTTGACGATAATGTCCTTGGAGGACTAATATAGAGACACTTAAATCTTTAAATGATTCATTTGGTGACAAAAATATTTAGAGGACTCATGTGGACACACCCTAATCTTTAAAAGACCAAATTGAGGATTTATTCTTGAATTTAGTAAAAGACAAAATGCATGAACAAAACTAACTTTAATGAGAAGTGGCTTTGGCACGAAACTGGATCCCTTTGGAACATGCAGTAGACAAATTTATAATCTGTGGTTTCGTTCATTACAGAAGAGACTAGGGAAAATTAGATGGTTTTTTCTTTAATTAACGGTACTAGGCATTAATTTTCCCAACAAACTAACTGAAATAACAAAACCAACAATTCACTGTCCCATGACTCCATAAAATATACCATACTAACTATATCCATTAAAAAGGAGTGGCCCTTTATACACTAATAATCCATGAATGAATAGACTAATAATTACCTAGTGGTTTTTTCTCTCCCAATAATCACAGGTTTCATTGTTATTGTTCTCACAGCAAAATTTCACTTCGTTTCTTTTTCTCACAGCAATTTTGACGTTGCTTTCGGTAATAAAGGAAAGAATTATATTATTTAATTTAATACCAGACGAATTATATAAATATATAATTTAAAAAAAAACGGAAATCACCCTACAGCAGAGAAAGCGTAAAATTGCTATGCAATTAATATTGACGAAAAATTACAAATTGCTTTATCCTAAAAGCAAGTGCTATTTAAAAAGAAATAACGAAATTCAGATGAGCCAAACCCAGAAATGTTACAGAAGGAAACCGCTTGGAAAACATGGATAGTGTTGATTTGAACGCGTATTTTTTGTCATTTGTCATACTAAATTAATTCGTACAATCAAGCATTTCTCTTATCCAAAAAGAAAAATTAATATGTAAATTTTATCCAATTAATGCCACGTGTAATTTTGGAAACTAAAAATGATTGGTTACTAGGAAAAAAAATAATGAAAATTTGCCATATAATAGGGAACAGGGGAGGGGAAAATAAAAACAGAAGAGAAGCAAGTTTGAATATACCATACCTATGCTGAATTCGAAGACGACAACGACAGTGAGAATAGCCCACACAGAGTATCTACTAACATCCGCAAAGGGTTTCTTGAGGAAAATCAAGAGCGACATGAGGCTAAGAGCGAGACCCATTTTCGCTGAGAACACGATCTTCCTTGGATCAGACTGACCCATTTCCCACGCCTTCGCGGTCACGCGCTTCACTGTTTTCCACGCGCTCACGATCCCGTCGGAGAAAGCGCGGTAGGAGCAGCACCGCCGCCTCTCCCGCCCTTCCTCGTCGTATTCCGGCAGAGGGATCCCTATTTGGGAGTAACCGCCGCCTTTCATGGAGAGAAGCCTTTCCTTCTTTAGTTCCGCGAAACTGTGACGGAAGGACCCTAACTTAGGCACTCTCGAAGCCATGCCTTCCCTTCTTGGTTGCTTTGGTTGCTTGATTTCGAAATCGATGATGCGTGCGGGTAACGATTCCCGTTTTGGGAAGGAGAGTTTGGTAAGTGTCACTTTAACTTGGCGAGGTTCGGCGGCGGAACAGTGAAAATCGATGTCGTTGGTTGAGTCGAGCTGCCAACTAAATGGGAGAAAAGGATCCGTATTTATGTATTGATTTTGATTTGGGGAGGAGATCATGAACGTGAGGACATGTATGTACTGTACTTGCAGTTGGAGATTTTACTTTGTGACTTTGTGTTATTAAACATCATTTATTTAGTGTACTTTGGTGTTTATCAGTAGAATTTATTTTAAAAATTAATGTGCGAGGGTCGATATGGATGACCCATATTTCACAAACTACATTATATGAAAATAATTTAAAATTAATTTTATGAAATCATGATTTTATAGTATTCAACGCCAAACCAAATATATTATAAATCACTGTTATAGAGAATTAGAGATTGACAGTGAAAGACCACAAAATTTTAATTTTTTTTTATCTGTGATAATGTAAGATCACAAGCTCTCCCAATCCGGGATTCAAACCTCACATTACTGGAGAGATAGGCAAGAGAAAAAGTATTGTGAATTTGAGTAGAAATAGAGGTTGTTTGGTTTAAGAGAAATATGAGAGAGATAGAAGAAAAATTAATTTTGATATTTGTTTGGTTGTAGAGAAATAAAGGAGAGAGATATTTATAAATAGCTAAAAGGACAAAAATGTCCTTAAAATGAAAATATATTGCGCATGTTTGATTTGGCGTTGAGAGGTGGCCAAACTCAAGTTAAGACCTGTCAACGCAACTATTTGTAGCATTGGAAACGTGAGTTTTTCACGTTCCAACGTTAAACCAAACACGTCCTCAATTTATATAAGGCAAAATTGTCATTTGACAATTCCACCCTGCCTCTTTCCTAACTCTCCACCTTACGCTCGGTTTGGTTAAGGAGAAATAAGGGTGGAGAGAAGAGAAATAGAGGGAAGAGAAATAGTTTGTGTGTTTGTTATAGTAGAAATTACTAAGGAAAGAAATTGGCAGGGGTGGGTCCCATTGACTTTAAATTTCTTCACAGATTAGAGAAGAAATAGCTAAGAAGAAATGAGGGAGGTATGAGCGGGAAGAGAGAGAAGGCTTCACACACTATGCCAAAAAAATCTTTTTATGGCAGTTCCGGGAGGCTTTTTACCGCGGTTACGACCGCGTTCTACCGCGATTACGACCGCGTTCTACCGCGGTTAAATAAAAGGAATTTACCGCGGTTACTTTTCGAAACCGCGGTAATTGAGTAAGCCTTTTTACCGCGGTTCCAAAAAATAACCACGGTAAAAAAGGTGAGAAGCTTAAAAAATCTGGGGCTTTTTACCGCGGTTGGATTAAAGAATTGTGGTAAAAAGCCATAGAGTATCGTAGCTATTCTGCAGTTAATGTCTAGTTATTTTATTAAAAATCCTAACAAAAAGCAAAATTTTAGGATACTCTCTCTCCTGCTATACATAAATTATCATAGCATGAAATAATAATAAGGAGGATTAAATTCTAAAATTATTGGAACCAAAATAATATTTTCACATCATCAAGTCCAAATACATTATAGTTTTACTATCATCAAACTATTTTCACATCATCAGATGTTTTTTATAATTCATTTTTATATGATGTAGCTGAATTCAGACTGACATTTTACAGAGAAATATATAATCAATTGAAAACTTACATAGTTACTTACGCCGACAAGGAATAATTAAGACATTTGATTAAGAAATAATTAGACATTTGATTAAGAAATAATTAACAAGTAACTAAGTAGATGACAAAGCATAAGATTACAGAGACATACCCACATGAAAAGGCTCTCTTGACCTTTGGGATAATCATCACCTGTGGGCTTTCTACCTGAGAGAAGCTCGAGAAGCACAACACCAAATACATAGACATCAACCTATACATATCCTGAACTCTCCACATGTATATATCCATAGCTTAGAGCCACTGATTACTGGATATAATTTTTCTTTGAAAATCCTATATGCAGTTATATATGCACTTTAGAAACTTGTATACCATTAACTAGTCTAAACTAATAAGAGGGTGTATACATGTGTGAAACCAAAAAAAAATATCATAAGAAAACTAGCTAGTAATAATCATACACTTTTCAGATTTCTCCTTTCTTTCAACAACAATTTCTCCTCCTCAAGTAGTTCAGGTAGAGTCTGTTAACAAGATATATATAGAAGTTAAAAGAAGATATTGAGCAAACAAACAACAAAAGTCTTTTCCCACTACACAAAAACAATTCATCTTGAGCCAGTAACTGAAGACACAACAACACAGCCTCAAGTGAGCACTAACAGAAACCAACAATAGTTCTTCTAATTTCTCCCATAAATAGGATGAAATCATGTTCATTGTTAACTGCAATGCCAGGAAATAACTAAAACAAAGGTTGAGAAAATAGATTAACTAGTCATAATGCAGTTTTGTTTGATGATAATATTAAAACTCCCTTCTCATGATAATATTCGCAACTATATATAAAACTATAGACATGCCATATATAGAGAAGTTTAAACTTACCCTTTTCTTTCTTTTTTTGCCGGGAGCAGTTTCACTCTGATCACCCACCTGCAAGACGTACACCAAACATTGCATAGCTTAGACATTCATCACATCAAACTAAACTGGTAAAAGATATGCACCGAATTATTTTTGAACTTGAGTAGCAAAATTTTTTGAGGGTATAAGGTTGAAATATATATCTCTTGGCTAGAAAGAAGCATTAATTAATCAAACAGTAAAATCGCTTTAAGAACATTCAAAATAGTATTAAAAAACAAAAACAACTTTTGACCCCAAAATCATCAAGGTAGAATCTCACCCAATTTGGGAACTTCATCATCTAAAGCCAAAGATGTTAAAGCACACTATGATCCAAAACATACATACCATCAATTATAAATGTTATAATACACCCATATCTATCCGCAGAGAACAGTACTCAATTAATGTACCATATTCTATCGTAATGTCATCTCGACCCCACTCTATTTCTCCTTCCATGTGTATATCTCTATTTACATAGAATTCTTGAGCTCAAATTAAGAAATTGCCTCTGTTCCAGCTGCAATTAAACAAGCAGTCCCTTATATATCAATAAAAAATACCATCTTCTAAATCAATCTATAATAAAGCACCCCAAATGCAAAAAATGACTTTGGGTTAGGGAGCTCAGTATGTTTATTCTTGAGCTCAGTAAGAATAAATCAACCAAAACTTAGTTCTAATAGTTCAGTTAAATACATTTGTCATAATCATGCAGCAAAAAATGCAAGCAAAATAATTAACAAAATTGACCTGAATTTGGATTAGGGAGCTCAGTATGTTTTGCACATCCCCAAGTCTTGCCACCATCAGGTGATTCTGACTTACGTACCCTTCCAATGCCATCAAAGGATTGCAGTAAAACACATAATTTACCATCAGCAGTCTGGTAAGGTATTGGTTGAATCACACTCAGGGGTTCATTTTTAAAACCTCCACCCAGGCGCCCCAAGAGTTCCGGCTTTCAACAGACGATCCACAAAGTAAATGAACATTTTCTAGCATAATGGGCTGACAAATAGTAATCAAACTCAGAACTAGTGAAGAATAAATTGTATATAGCTACAAATTCTGAATGTATTGCTACAAATAAAAGATTGTGAAATAGATTATGTTGTACCTTGTTCTTTATTGGTCCTAATATACCAGGAGGAAGTTGTTCTCTTCTTGTCTAAGTAATGTCTCTATCATATGAGCGTTTCATGAATCCACTCCATCTGAAATTATATAAACTCATTCTGCTCATATGAAAGGGAGACAAATAATATACTTAAAATAAAATTACCCCTAGTCCTATATGTGATGGCTTATCCAGATAAACAACTTCATTTTAGACAAATGCCTCATTCAAGCATTTCCATCAAATAAACAACTCAGAATTTATTTATAAAGTCAGTCTCACTCTCATTCCAAAAGCAAACTTGCTCTTTAAGAAGTGAACATGAATAGAACGACTCTCCTATCAATAAGACAATTGAACATGACTGCATTGTATAAAACTTCTAAACCATAGAGACGAAAAGAAGGGAAAAAAAGACACACCTTGTCTGATGGTGAAGACTGTGGTGCTGGGGCTTCTTTTGGAACTGATGAAGCATATACAACATAGGGGAGAAAGAATAAATGGTTAGTAAAGTAATCAAGGAGCAATGTTCCAAGAAAGTTGCCATTTTATAGTATGTTTGAAAATGTTTACAGATAATTGCTGACTGTTGAACTTTAAAGTTAAAAGTGCATATGATGAATGTGATGATGATGATGACGTAAATCTTCCCTTCACCAATAATGTGTTTGTACTTAAGAATATTCTATACCACTAACCAATGAAGTTCTGGGAGATTAAATGTGATACTAGGAGATAAGAATCCTTGGGATTTAAAAGGACTATGAAACTTCCTTTTCACAACATATCTCAGCAACTTTCCCTTCTACAAATCATGCCTTGGTGCAAATGGTCCTAAAAAATAATCATGAACAGATTAATTCATGCATATCTATCTACCTTCAAAGATTACCAATAATACATCCATTTACTTTAGTTGTGCAAAATTGTAGATAGATCTCACACTGTTGGAAAGACTTAGAAGCAAACAAAAATCATGATTTTAACAAGTAACAAAATTAGTCATAGTCAGAATTACAATCTCATATCAGACACACTAAAATCACGCCACTCAAAATCTTTATGGTAAAGCTCATTCCAACTTTACCATTTTAAATGGTTGATAGCATAGAATGTGACAAGGTGCAAAAGCTTTGCCCCTCCAAAGATAACCCCATTTGGGGAAAATCGCTTAATTTTTATTAGTTTCTTATCTATATCCTTGTTCTTTTCTCCTATATATTTAGCAACGAGTTGATAAAACAACCATAAATGGTTACTTTTGTCATTGTCTCACCCCCAAACCATTTATAGTTCCCAATCCAATAATTGAAGCTGTTTTTCTTTTCCAATTAATTCATGATAATTTGTGTCCATCCAGTTTGTGCAACACATTGTTAGGTGTAAATCTCATAGCAATCACTATCATTGGTTACTCCTTTATATCCTCCACTAACATAAAGAAAAGCTCCACATACTATCACTCATACAGTTGACCAAAACAAAAAAAAAATTGATGCCTAGTACTATTTCATGATTTCAACTATGCCATTTCTTTTACAATGTTGTCTTCTAGTAAGGTTTGATTGATGAACAACACAACACACCATGGACCTTAACAACATGTGAAAAGAAGCCTAGAATAACTGCAAACTGATAATCAACATGACATAGGGATAAACATTACCTTTGCTGTATAAATTCTCTAAAACAGTATCAAATTCTGATGAGTTTAACTGATAATTATCAAGAGACACGCTTCAAGGGCCCCTTTATCTTTTTTGAAAGGTCACACTTGACAACCCACTTTGTCTGTCTCTGCTTCACTGCAAAATTCATTATGGTTACTAAGCATTTCCATGAAAAAGATTATATGAAAAATTCAATTAGCTTGAAAATACACATCCCTCAGATGCTTTACATGATTTCAGCATCCAAACTAACCTAACACAACAATAAAACCACAGTTATGCAAATATCACAGCTCCAATTCAAGGTATAAACTACACGAAAACCACAAAGTGTTCACCACCTAGCTCCGTTGACACCTTCTATTGTTAGTCAAATTCTCAAAATCTACCAAAATATCTTCAATTACCTTAAAATCAAACAATAACAAATTCAGACAATAAAATAGGTTGCAGCTAGAACAATGAGGACAACAACTACCAAGCAGTAGCAACGGACGGCGACCAGCCGCGGCGGCAGACGGGGCGCGACTGCGAACGGCATACAAGAAGGGGACGACGCACGAGCATGGGAGCCTTCATCGTTCAGCAGCACGAGCAGGGGACGGCGCACGGCGACCGAGAGAGATGGAGGACGGCGAGCAAACGACGACGGAGGGTGGTTTTTTGGTGAAAGGGGGCAGAGGGTTTCTTTCTAAGGTGGGAACTTTCTAAATCTGTGTGTGGGGAAGAGGACGCACGCGAGAGGGATATAGGGGGAAAGTACCGCGGTTACTTTTCGGAACTGTGGTAATTACTAAAATGGTTTTCTTTAAAAAAAAATATTTGCTCAGGAAGTTTTTTATTGTGGTCCAAAAGGGCAACGGTGGTAATTGCTAATGAAATTAAAAAAAATAAAAAAACCTTTTATCCCGGTTAAAATTCGGAACCGCAGTAATTGGTTACCTTCTTGCAATTTACCACGGTTCCTTGCTTTAACCGTGTTAATTTGAGCGCGGTAAAAAGCCATTTCTGGCATAGTGGATGAACTTGAAGTAATTTTTCAATTGAGATATGGTTTTCATAAATGAATTTTTTTCTTATTGAGTTGCTAATTTTTTTCACTTAACCAAATTGCGGGTAACGGGTGCGAGTATGACATATAGGTGCCAGTGGGTACGGGGATAGACATTAAAATTGCTGCCCACGTAGGTATGGCACAGGTACGAGCTTTTTTTAACGCGGGTACAGGGATGGACGCTATAGTAACAGGGTATCAATTGTCATCCCTACCTCCTGCCACTCTTCTCTCCTGTCGTTAGCTGCTCTGCCATTGTCGTTGTCGGCAACTCCCTCCGCGCCTCCGCCGGGTACTCCTTTCTCACCACCTTCGGCCACTCCCTCTAAGCCTCCGTCAAAAACTCCTTCCCCACCATCTCTGGCCACTCCCTCTAAGCCTCCGTCAAAAACTCCTTCCCCACCATCTCTGGCCACTCCTCTGTGCCTATTAGTATTTTTAGGTATAATTTGAGCACTTTGTGATGTTAATTCTTGTGAATTTTGCCCCCAATTGCCCATCTATTGCTTTATTTTTAGTTATCTTTAGTTTTTAGTTCATTCTGGAGTTTTGATGCTAGTTTAATGAGAAATATGACTTTTTGCAGGTTTTGGAAGTGAAAAATAATTGAAGGCAGCAAATGGAGCTAAGAGAAAGCTAAGAAGTTCTTCAGCAACATGCGCGCTCAAGCTCACAACTACTCGAAGTGTGCATCTCATCATCTCAAGGCACGCTCAAGCGCACATGTGGTGCGCTCGAGCGCACAATCATTTGAAGTGTGTCTTTCTTCTGTTGAACGCGTGCGCTTGAGCACGCACTTATCATCCTCCAGGCTCCAACGTGCATTATAAAAGGAAAAAGGGAGATCTTTAAGGGGGATCTTTGGCGGCTTGATACAGATAATTCCTCTTCCCTAAGTTTCCTTTCAGGAGCTCTGCTAGGGTTTCTTCCTCCATCTCTTCCATTTTCTCATTTTGTGGGTTTCCGTTCACCATGAGTGGCTAACCTCCTCATCCGGGATTGAATGTAGTCTTTGAACTCCGAAGTATTCTGTTTAGTTTTCTGTATTTTACTTTCATTTGACATTGGTAGTTTCGTTTTGTGTTAACACTTGAAACATTTTACCCTTTCACCAAAGTTCCCACCTTTGAAACATTTTAATTTTTTATTCTCATGATAATTTTAATACGAAATATCTATCAGTTTTTTACTTTTTTTATAAATATGTATTATGAGTTTTAAAAGTATATAAATATATTAGATATTTGGTTAAAATTAATATTGTTACACACATGTATATAAATGTATATATATGATATTATTTATTTAATAATTGTGTATATGTATATATGCGGACTTGGGCAGGCTGGGGACTATAGTGCCTGTACCCGCACCCATCCCCATGCAAAATTATGGGTAAAAGCCCTTCCTCATACCTGCTTAGCAGATTTTTATCATGCCAATTGCAGGTATTTTTTGCGGGCACCCATAAAGCTTGAGTTCAATTGTCATCCCTAGCAGGAGGCGATGCGAAAGGAGTGGCAGTGGTGGTGTGGAAGGTTGGTTGGGGTTGATGGTGAAGGTCTAGAATACAATGCTTATCTAGCATTCCAATTGTAGAAGAATAAGAAGTTTTATGCATATGTGTTTGTCTCTCTAAAAAGGTTAAGAAAGAGAAAAAAGGATTAATGACCATAACAGAGGAGAATGGCAAAGAAAGAAATAATTTCAAACTAAAAATAATTAAAGGAGTGTCCTTACCTTGATAATATTCAAGATAGAGTTTGGTGGAGGAATGAGACAAAATAAATTAGAACATAGTTGAACAAGATGTATCAGGATTCAAGACAAATAAAGTCTTGTGTGTTATGTTTGTTAACTACAGAAGATAATAGAATTATATCTATTCAAATATAAATATAAATATATCCATATCCTTATCTTATTTAGGATTTAATTGAGTATTATTAAAAATTGAATAGGGATGTTGGATTGTGATGGTGTTGAACGGTGGTGGCAATGATGGAGGGTATTCAATAATGGTGGCGAGAATTGAAGGTGTCGAGTAGGGGGTGGTTGGGGGAATTCAAATGGGGGTGAAAGGTGTCAAGCAATGGTAATAACGACAATGGACAGTGTCAAGTGGTGATGGTAGTAGTTGAGGGTGTGACCGATGTTGTGATCTTGGCAAGCGTACCAATATCGCAGTAGTATAATAGTAGAAAAGTAGGGTTGTCGTACCCACGAGGAACAGTGCAAAATAAATTCTTAGCAGCCAATCTTATTGAGTAAATAGAAAAGAGTATATGGAATGATTATTGTGAAAATTATTAAAGAAATAATTGCAGTAAATAAAGTAAACAAGAAAAAGAATTGAGAAAGATTCAGTTGGAAGAACAAGGATTGAATTTCGTTTATCGCGCCCTTCATGTGATTTTGAAAATCAATAACATTTAGAGATTTGAATTTATCAATACTGAAGCACAAATAAATTTCATTCACACTGATCCCTCAACTATGAAATTCTTAGAACAATTCCCTAAACACCAATCCCTTGGATGTTTAACAAATTGCCTAGCTTTAAGATCAGTTGTTAAAAGTTATCAATAAATTGAACCCTATTCCTAGGTATTCAACCTATTGAGTGCTTTTACCCAAATCAGACTTAAAGAACCGCTTCCCGGCCAATTCAAGAAATCAAGTCATAACTCTGTTACAAGGAGGAAGTTAAGCATTAAGAATAGAAATAAAAACACCAGTTTATTGATAAAACAGTGATTCCTAAATGTTAAAAATACAAAATCACATTCGGGGTTTGAATTGACTACATTCAATCCTAAAGAGAAATTTAGCTACTCATGGTAGCACTTACAACCAACAGAAATAAGATGAAAAAGATCCAGCTAAGCTTTCCAGCTACGTTGAATTCCCCCTATCTTGTTCCGAAATGGTTTCCTCTTATTCCTCTGTCTCTGTATGAAAAACTCTCTTTAAAACCAGTAGAAACCCCTTTAAAATCTATTTGACAGCTCATTAAATGCTAGGTTTACGAGTCCTGCACTTCACCTGCTCTCAGCTTAGGTGAAGCGTAGGAAACAGAAACAAAAAGGCAATCCTGCGCTTCATCCTGCGCTTAGCGTAGGTGAAGCGCAGGAAATATAAATCCTGAGCTTTATTTTGTGCTCAGCTCAGGTGAAGCTTAGGAAACATAAATCTTGAGCTTCGTCCTACGCTTAGCTCAGGTGAAGCTCAGGAGACAACATCCTTTGAACTTTGCTCTGCACTGCTCCTGTCTTTGCTCACTGCTCACTTTGATGCTTCAATTTATACTTTAACTCCTCATCTGAAAAAATCAACAATTTCTTCATTAAAATAGCATCAAATTCAAATTAAAATTCATTATTTATAGCAGTCACAAACTAAGCAAAGATGGGTGATTTTGGAGTATAAATTCATGAAATTGCTACCAGCAAGTGCTTTATTTACACAGAAATCTACTAAATCCTAGCACTTATCAACCGATGACAATGGTTAAGAGTGTTAAGTGATGATGATAGTGACAACGATGGTGTAGAGTGCAAGGTGGAAATGGTGGTTATAGGTGTCAGGTGGTAGTGGGGGAATTACAATTTTGGAAGGAAGATTAGGAGAGAGAATGATCATTTTGTTAATAAAAAATTAATGATAAGATGTTTTGTTCTCTTTGATTTCACCATTTTTCATGAAACTAGGTTGTTCAACTGTTTTAAAAATATGTCATGTTCTATTCCACTTTTAAAATGAATCAAATATAAAATGCAATTTAAATGGGCTAGGCTATATTCGTTGATGGGTAGTCTAACATATTTTCTTCCTTACACATAAGGCTCTTAAAGTCCGTTCCAAAAGGATATATATGTCGTTTTTTCTCTACTTAAAAGGGAATTTATTTTAACACACCCTTTTTTATCCCACACATCCCTTTCCCTTTTTTATTATATTAATTTCTTTTAATACCCTTAATTTAAACTCTCCCACACAACCCCTTTTCCTCTATCAATTTTTTTCAAAACAAATTTTTTTCACCTCCCTCTCCCATACACCCCTCATCCTTTGAAGAACATATAAGGAGAATGATGACGCAAAAAGCAGGGGAATGGTCACCACAATTCACGCAGCACATGGTGACAATGGCAATGGTGCTTGGATAACGAGATGGAGGGATGTGGTGGCCACCTATAGGTTGCGGCACTGCATGACAAAGGCAATGAGTGAAATGGTTATTGGACTGTACAAGATATTGGGTCGAGGACGATCCCGATAACTCGGCCCATAACCCACGTCTCTCTGACCCCTTCCCCAAGTAGGCATGTAGGAGGGTAGAAGGCTGAGTGGGACATGAGGAGGAGAAAAGACAGGAATAAGGGTAATGGGCAGTTAGGACAAGGGCCTATAAGAGGCCCTGGGAAACCGGAGAGAAGGCAGGTTCACAATTTTGGTAGGAAAGCCGAGTTAATTGCCTTAAAGGTTAGCCCGGATTATTCTTGCCGAGAACATTTGGCGCCCACCGTGGGGCGGCGGTAAAACTCTTCCCGCCGACCACTCATCTTTCCTTTCAACACATCATGGTGACACGACGGAATACCGGCAAAGCTGACGGTAACGCAGGAAACGGAGATGATGCTTTAGAGACCACCCCGGAAACTGACAATCTGGTACTGTAGAGGATTCTGAGGAGGATGGACCAGTTGCAGGAATAGAACCAGACCCTTCAAGAGCAAAACCAGATGTTGCAAACGCAAGTCACTACTCTGGCAAAGGGATGGGTCGAGGAAGACATACCGGAAGGAGATACAGGAGAATTCCACCTGTTCTCGATGGAGATTGCGGAAACCCCTTACCCCCTGATTTCAGGGAGCCTCCTTTGAAAGATTACGACGGGACCACCGACCCCCAAGCCCATGTCACGGCTTTTAAAACACAGATGTTGAAGTGAGGCTTAGGGGATGCGATACAATGCAAATTATTTTCGGGAACATTGTCAAGAGCCGCCCTGATTTGGTTTTCACACTTGCCTCCTTTTTCCGTATCCGGCATATCAGATCTGCTGAGGAAATTCTTGGCCCAATTCTCAGCCCGAAGGTCGAGGATGATGACTTCGGGTAAGCTCTTCAGTATTCGGTAACGAGCAGACGAGTCCCTGTGAGACTACCTCGGACGCTTTAATGATGCCTCACCGTTGGTAATAAACCCAAATCCCGAGCTCTTGGTATCAACATTTGAGGAGGGGCTACAATCAGGACCGTTTAATGAATCTTTAGCACAGAGACCGGCACAATCAATGCAGGAGATCAGAAACAGGGCGGATTGTTATATCAAGGGCGAAGAGAGAAACGCGGAGAAGAGAGAAAGGTCGATTAACGAAGGACTGGTTACTTAAAAAGCCGGCAAAGAACAAGGGCACACCTTCCAACAACATACACGAGCAAAGAAGGGTTATGACGGTCGAGGTAGGGGTTCCCAAACTAGGATAAGCTGGGACGACCGTCGATGGCCAGATTCCGTTAGTAATTACGGAGTGGATACAATGACACCCCTCAATACAACCAGAGCTCGGATATTGAAAGAAGTCTACCAGTCCGACCTCATCAGGTTACCACCGCAAGCAGAGGGACCAAAAGGACCAGACATGAGTAAATGGTGTGATTACCATCAAGCAAAAGGGCACAACACAGAAGATTGTTGGACACTGATGAATAGAATTGAGAGGCTAATCAAGAAAGGATACCTAGGAAGGTACATTGAGAAGAGAAAAGGGCGAGGAGACAAGGACCAGAGAAGGGATGAAGAAGGTTCGGGGCCGAAGAGGCGCAGAGATGATCGACATAAGGAAACCAGGGGTAATGAAGAAGTCAGAGGAGTTGTAACCACTATTGCTGGCGGTTTCACCGGAGGTGGGGAGACCAGCTCAGCCAGAACGAGGTACTCCAGGCAAGTGATGACCATACAGGCCGACCTGCTCGAGCAAGGGAACAACCATCCTATGATAAAGTTCACGAATGAAGACTTCCAGGGAATTCAACCGCACTAAGACGATCCGATGGTCACCGACGTTTTAATGGCAAAATACCAAGTTCAGAGAGTCTTGATCGACCAGGGAAGTTCAGCTGATGTTCTTTACTGGAGTGCTTTCGAAAAATTGCAACTTCCCAAAGAATGTTTATTGCCTTTTGCAGGATCACTGATGGGATTTGCAGGTGACTTAGTGGAGGTCAAAGGGTACCTAGAATTGATGACAACTTTTGGCGAAGGAAGAAATGAAAAGTCAATTCTCGTCAAATACCTGGTGATCAATACACCTTCCTCGTACAACATCATCATCATCGGCAGATCGGCCTTAAACACCTTGGGTGCAATAGCTTCAACGGTTCATCTCGCCATGAAGTACCCACTACAAAATGGTGGAGGAGGGGTCGTGAAAGCAGATCAGGAAGCAGCGAGGAGATGCTGCCGAGACAGTTTGAAAGTAAGAAGGAGAAATTGGTCGGTGAAGAAAGCAGGAGAAGGGGATCCAGCAGCCAATCACAAGGTCTTTTTTGCAGAACTCGACCCCCGAGAAGACTTCTTTGAGAGAAGACCTCAGCCGACTGAAGAGCCGGAAGAAGTCCAAATAGGTGAACAAATGGAGCAGAAGACAAAGATTAGCTCTAAACTGGAAGGCAAATTCAAGGAAGAACTGGTGAAACTTCTAAGGGGCAATGTCGACCTTTATGCTTGGAAAGCCTCCGATATGCCAGGTATCGACCCCGACCTTCTCTGTCACAAACTAACAATAGATCCAAAGGTTAAACCGGTGGCGCTGCGACAAAGAAAGCTTGGTGAGGAAAGACGCATGGTTGTAGCGGTTGAGACTCAGAAATTGAAAGAGGCAGGTTTCAATCGAGAAGTCACCTACCCAACGTGGCTAGCCAATGTAGTCTTGGTTAAAAAGGCGAATGGGAAATGGCGCATGTGCACAGATTACACCGACCTCAACAGGGCTTGCCCAAAGGACCCCTACCCACTGCCTAACATAGACCAACTTGTGGATGGGACAGTCGGCCACAAAATCTTGACTTTGATGGACGCCTATTCGGGTTACAATCAGATCAGGATGCATCCCTTAGATGAGGAGCGAACCGCTTTCATGACTGGACAGTCAAATTTTTGTTACAAGGTGATGCCCTTCGGACTAAAAAATGCAGGTGCAACGTACCAAAGGTTGATGGACATCGTATTCTCCAAACAGATCGACAAGAACTTGGAAGTATACATAGATGAATGGATTGTCAAATTGACGTCAGAGTCCGAGCATCTGGGTGACCTGGATGAGGTACTTGCCGAGGTCCGCAAATACCAGATGAGGTTGAACCCACAATAATGCGCTTTCGGAGTGCAGTCAGGAAAGTTTTTGGGTTTCATGCTTACTAAAAGGGGAATAGAAGCCAACCCGGATAAATGCGGAGCTATTGTGTACATGGGGAGCCCAACAACAGTAAAGGAAGTATAACAGCTTACTGGTCGGATGGCAGCTCTATCTCATTTCCTTCCAAATCTGGATAACATGCCCTTCCCTTCTTTAAATGCCTAAGGAAGAACGAGAAGTTCATTTGGTCAGAAGAATGTGAAGAAGCCTTTCAAGAGTTAAAGAAGTTCTTATCCCGACCCCCTATCTTGATCACATCAACTCCAGGTTTACCTCTATTACTCTACATTTCAGTTAATAATGATGTCGTAAGCACGACTTTGGTGCAGGAAGTGGATGGAGAGCAAAAACCTGTCTACTTTGTGAGTAGAGTACTACAAGGTCCCGAGAAGAGGTATGAAAAGATCGAAAAGCTAGCCTTGGAGGTAGTCACTTCGTCCAGAAGGCTACGCCAATATTTCCAAAGTTTTAGCATCATAATCAAAACAGATCAGCCCATCAAGCAGGTATTGCAGAAGTTAGATCTAGCAGGTCGGATGGTCAGATGGTCAGTGGAATTATCAGAATTCGATATAACTTTTCAACCCAGGGGACATATCAAAGCACAAGTACTTTCGGATTTCTTAGCCGAACTTTCTACCCAGGAGGAGAATGATGTGAATTTGAAGAGGCAGACATGGGTCCTTTCCGTTGATGGAGCATCCAACTTGAAGGGCAGTGGAGAAGGAATCGTACTAGAAGGACCAAGTGGAGTGTTGATAGAGCAGTCCTTAAAGTTCGAATTCAGGGCGAGCAGCAATCAAGTGGAGTATGAAGCCCTGGTAGCAAGCTTAACTTTAGCAAAGGAAATGAACATCTCAGACATCCAGGTGAAGAGTGACTCACAGTTAGTGGTTGGTCAAGTCAACGGCAAGTTCCAGGAAAATGATGCACAGCTAGGTAAGTACCTTTCCCAAGTTAAAAAGTTAATACAAAATTTTTTGTCCGTTGAGTTGCAGTACGTGCCAAGGGATCAAAACTCCAGAGCTGATCTGTTATCCAAGTTGGCAAGCACCAAGAAACCTGGAAACAATCACTCAGTCATTCAAGAGACGTTACAGAAGCCCAGTGTGGAAACCCAAGAGGAAGTCTGGTGCATTGATCAAGTAGCAGAATCTTGGATTGACCCCATCATTCGCTACTTGACCGATGGTTCTCTCCCTGAGAACTCAGAAGCAGCCAGAGAGATTCAAAAGGAGTCAGCTAAGTACGCGGACATCGAAAATCTGCTATTTCGAAGAGGCTTCTCAACCCCATTGCTTAGGTTTTTGAGTACCGAGCAGAGCAGGAAAGTCATATCCGAAGTCCATGAGGGAGTATGCGGAAGCCACATAGGAGGGGGATCTTTAGCATTGAAGGTGTTTAGAGTTGGGTACTATTAGCCAAAAATCAGGCAAGACTGCATTCAATTCATAAAGAAATGTGATAAGTGCCAACGCCATGCAAATCTTTATAGAGCCCCTCCTGTCGACTTGGGGTCTATTTATGCACCTTGACCTTTTGCAATATGGGGAACTGACATCATTGGCCCTTTCCATCAGGCTCCAGGTCAGGTCAAGTCAAGTTTCTGCTAGTAGCTATTGACTATTTCACAAAATGGATCGAGGCAGAGCCCCTAGCCATCATAACAGCAGAGAAGGTCAAAAGATTTTATTGGTAAAAGCTGATATGTCGATTTGGAGTTCCAAACCGGATTATTTCTGACAATGGCACCCAATTTGTTAGTCGGGTAGTCCAAACCTTTTGCAGGGAACTCGGAATACAACTGGTTTTCTCATCTGTTAAACACCCCCAAACCAATGGTCAAGCAGAGGCAGCGAACAAGGTCATCCTAAGTGGATTGAAGAAAAGACTAAATGAAGCAAAAGGAAGATGGACCGAGCACTTACCACAAGTCATGTGGTCATATCATACAACTCCTCATACCTCTACACATGAAACCCTGTACCGATTAGTGTACGGGACTGAAGCAATTATTCCAGTAGAAATCGAGGAACCAACCTTGAGAAGCATGACGTACGTAGAAGAGGAAAATGAAGTCGGCAGAAGGGCAGATCTGGATCTGGTAGATGAAGTAAGGGAGATGGCCCATATGAGAGAAATAGCTACCAAAGAAAGAGCAGCCAGAAAATACAACTCGAAAGTTGTGCCGAGAAGTTTTCAAGAAGACGACTTGGTCATGAGGAGAGCTTTAAAGGATGGAACTGCAGGAAAGTTAGCTCCCAACTGGGAAGGTCCTTTCCGGGTTAAAACAGCAAAGGGCAAAGGAGCATATAAATTGGAGACTCTGGAAGGAAAGGAAGTACCCAGGACCTGGAATGCTGGTAACTTACATTTCTACTACAGTTAAACTAGGTGTTCTTTGACAGTATTCATTTTCTTATTTTTGGTACTTAGTTAACAGTTCTTTTTCTGTAAAGTAGGAAGTAGAAAGTTGTTTTTGTGTAAAGTAGGAAGTAGAAAGTTGCTTTTTTTTGTGTAAAGTAGGAAGTAGAAAGTTGTTTCTTTTCTAAGTGTTGACTAGTGAGAGGGAGATCGCTTGGCTCTCAAGTCAGCTAGTTTCATTTGTAATAGTTAGGGTCGATCATCAGAACAAAAGTAGACGAGCACTCTTTTCTCTCCTACCCTGGGAGAGTTTTTAATGAGGCTCAAGTTGTTAAAACCTTGTGTGATGAAGCATTGCATTCGAAGACTTCTTAACTTATCAACGCCAATACTCTTTCCAGAAAAACTTCACCAAGTTACTGACTTCTGAAAAGCATCAGTAACAAGTCGACTTCTAAAAAGCATCGACTTTAAACCAAGTTACTTACTTCTGAAAAGCATCAGTAACAAGTCGACTTCAAAAAGCATCGACTTTAAACCAAGTTACTGACTTCTGAAAAGCATCAGTAACAAGTCGACTTCTAAAAAAGCATCGACTTTAAACCAAGTTACCGACTTCTGAAAAGCATCAGTAACAAGTCGATCTCTAAAAAGCAACGACTTTAAACCAAGTTACCGACTTCTGAAAAGCATCAGTAACAAGTCGACTTCTAAAAAGCATCGACTTTAAACCAAGTTACTGACTTCTGAAAAGCATCAGTAACAAGTCGACTTCTAAAAAGCATCAACTTTAAACCAAGTTACTGACTTCTGAAAAACATCAGTAACAAGTCGACTTCTAAAAAGTATCGACTTTAAACCAAGTTACTGACTTCTGAAAAGCATCAGTAATAAGTCGACTTCTAAAAAACATCAACTTTCCGAGAAGATGACTTCAGAAAGCATTAGACTTCAGAAAGCATTAGATTGAAAATTAAACTAACTTATTTATACCTCCAAAGGTATTCCGAGAAGATGACTTCAGAAAACATTAAATTGAAAATTAAATTAAGTTTGGATTACGTGAAGTCGGAACAAAAAGTGAAAACGGATTACAAAAGCAAACTAGGATGATACAACCTAAGTAAAAACAGCATAAGACTACTCTTTATCATCTTCAGATTCCTCCACCAACTTTCCATCCACAATCTTTTTGAAAACCCCTACCCCATCCACATTAATACTCAGATTCAGTAACTTTACTTGGTCAATCGCCTTGAAAAAACCCTTTGCATGAAGAATGGAAACCTCTTTCTACAGGGCATCCAGGCTCCCTATAAGATGCTTATTTTGCTCAGTTGCTTCAACAAGGTTCTAGACTAACTTATCTTTTTCAAGAATGACGTTGTCAAAATCTTTCTTCAATTTGACTTGCTCAGCAACCAAGTCTGAATATTTAGCATCAGTAGTGGTCTTAGCAGTTTCAGCAGCAGTCAGCTTCGTCTTTGTATCTAAGAGAGACTTCTCCGAGGAAGCAATGGTTTGGGTTGCCGACTCAGTCGCTTTCAGTTTACTGGTCAAGTCCTGAATCATCAGAGACTGCTCCTTTAGCTCTTTGTCATAAGAAGTCAGAGCACTATCAAAGCAGTATCCAAAAAACGAAGTCTGCATGCCCATAGTCATTAAGTGTTTGCCCACATTACGGATGTCGACCTTGTTGACTCGAGCTATATCATCTTTCTTACTGAACTCTCGGCTCACGACCTGCTCAATAGGAAATCGGTAGTTGAAGATAGATGACACATCGCTACCTTTGGCACCCTGAAAATTATTGAATAAACACCACCACTTATCTGCTGGGATTGAGGTTTGGTTGGCTACGCCCGAAGAACTTTCACCTGACTGAGGTTGAGGAGGAGGACGATTTCCTGCGGACGCATTAGAGGGCGGTGGGATGGTTTGCTGAGAGGCCGACCTTACATCCTCGGTCGCCTTGGTAGGGGTGGCACCACCCGCAGTCTGCATTTGCTGGTTACCAATTGAAGCGTCCAACTTCTGCTTTTTCCTCCTTTCGTTAGTAGGAATAGCAGTTTGCATATCGGAGGTCGGAGCACTTGGGTCAACACCAGCCTTCTTCAGCCACCGTCTCAGCGCTTTTTCATTGGTAATGACTTGAGGAACAGTGGCCTTGGGAGGCATCTTATATGCAATAAAAGTGGAGTTAGTTGCCGTAACATGGGTGAATTGAATGGAGATATAAAAGTTTAAAATAAAGTGCAAAAAGACTCAAAATTCAAATACCAAGGGACTGACGTAGCCGAGCTGGGAGATCTTCATTCTCCAACAGGAAGCCACAATGAATGGGGGCTTTGTTACGAAGGAACGCTACATCTATTTTTTTGTCAATGGAGAGTTGGTCAAATTTGACCGTAGGAACCATTCTCGGTTCCAAAGACCAGAATAAAGGGAAATGAGGGGTCCCGTCCTCCCCCACAAGGAGGTTGGACATTAACCCGGAACCTCGGACCCTAAAGAATCTTTGCTTCCATTTCTTATAAGATGAAGTATAAGCATTTAGGATTCCTTTACGGGGAATGCTATTAAACGAGACCCATCCGATCTCATCCCCGGTAGGCAGCTTAACTTGGAAAAAACTAAAAAAATTTCTAAGGACAAGACCATATTATAGAAATGACAAATGATTTGGTAACCCCTAACGAAAGCCCAGCTGTTGCGGTGAAGTTGGGAGGGAGGTATGTTGAGAGATCGGAGGAGTTCTTTTTCGAAATTAGAAAAGGGTAATAACAGGTGCAATTTGCAGAAAACGGTATCGTACATATATGTGAAAGGGATCAAGGACCCTTGATCTGGGTTACTCAAACAGATGAGCTCCTCTTTCTGGCATGGGTCTAGGATAACTAAAGGATCTGACTTCAGATAAGCCACAGGTGTCGATTTACGAAATCATTCTATGGTGAGCAGGGAAGTATACTCGGAGTTAAAGGTGTAGACTTCGGTCGAGAAAGTTTTATAAATTTTAGGCAGGGGAACACCCTTTCCCCCCTCAGATAAATCATCAAAATTGCTCTCAGTCTCTTCCGAATCAGGAATGTTTACTACAGGGATTTGGGCAGTTACTACAGGTGTTTGATCAGTGGTAGGATGAGGATTATCTCCTAGGAGAGATGAAAAGGAACTGGAAGAACCATTACTATTATCAGAGAATGTCTCCGAAGTCGAATCAGAAGAAGACATCTTGAACAATGGTGATTAAAGTAGGAAACAAGAAAGGAAGCAAATGATACCTGACAAAGGAAGGAGGGACGAATTAAGAGCTCGACAGCTAGAACGCAGAGAATCTCTGAGAACAAACAAAGCAGAAATTTGTAAAGGTGAAAGATTTCAGCGTGATGAGAGGATCCTCGAACCCTTTGAAGGATATATATAGGCAGATAGGCGACGTTTTGTCTTCATAAATGAAGGGGCGTAGCTTTTCGAGCATCATCATTGAGTAGGTGCAATGATGGGACGTGAACCGACGAAAGCCACCGCTCCGAAAGTGGACAGTCGCATTGATTGGTGAACGATTGACGCACGCGGGGAACCCAATGCTTCGTGCGTCCCAACGCTTCGTGTTTCGAACCTTACCAAGATATACATGCATTTAACCTTGCTAAGATATACCTGCATTTAATTCAGACAAGGCATTGGAAGGACCAAGATAATTAAGTCGGGAGAACTAAAAGGCCGTTTCAGTACATTATTAATACATTATTAAAAGCCCATTTATTTTAGAAGGGTTGACGTTGAGCGTACCTCATTCAAGAAATCCTAATGAAAAATCCTATGCTCATCAGCCTGAATGAGTTTGCTTGGGCCTTACATGTTTTTCTAAGTCCAGAATGCTTAGGCTTGTCAAAACTGGGCCATCCGATAATCCTTTCCCCAACTCACTGCTCCTGGGAGATTAAGCCATGCACTGCCTCCCTTCACTACGCGCTTGGGCTTGTGGGGCTGTGGACTGTACAAGATATTGGGCCGAGGACGATCCCGATAACTCGGCCCATAACCCACGTCTCTCTGACCCCTTCCCCAAGTAGGCACGTAGGAGGGTAGAAGGCTAAGTGGGACACGAGGAGGAGAAAAGATAGGAATAAGGGTAATGGGCAGTTAGGACAAGGGCCTATAAGAGGCCCTGGGAAACTGGAGAGAAGACAGGTTCACAATTTTGGTAGGAAAGCCGAGTTAACTGCCTTAAAGGTTAGCCCGGATTATTCTTGCCGAGAACAGTTATAATAGCGACAATGGTGCACGACAATGGTGCGTTGAGGTTCAGGTGTGTGACAGAAATGGTTTTGAACTGCGCATTTTCGCGATGGCTTCAAGGTTTCAAGCACACCTTCATAACACTAAAGATAAGGATTATAAGTTTCACACCCATAAATTTATCTTCTTCGATTCTCGCCATGAAGCATTGAAGATATTTTTAATTAGTGAGGGTACAACACATTGGTTAGCAGTGTTATTAAACTCTGACCAGACCGGCTGGTCCGACCGGTTGAATCGGTTTCCTGGCTAATCCGGTCCTTTCAATGGATCGTTTCTGCAATCAAACCAGTCATAAACCGGTCAAGCTGGTGAAAATCGATCCGGTCCGAGTGGACTGTGGACACCTGATGCCAAGTCACCAACATGTGTAGGTTGCCTTACTTTAAAAAATATATTCCGAAGTGCCAGAGATTGGATTTAAACACGCCACCAGGTGCGGCAAACAACAATGGGCTATTAGTCTACTACTATTCCAACACATTTTTTTTATATATAAGTGCTAAACATTATATATATGACATACGAGAAACCATTTTAACCTTCCATCAACGTTTTTTTTTCAATTTTTAAAATTTAATACATCATTCACTAATTCAAAAGGTTAAAAATAATAAATTTTAGAGAAAGATGTATGATATATATTATATTATACTAATAATTTTTTTTAATATAAACTCAAATTTGAATTTATTTATATATTTAAAAAATTACATATATCTTTATATATATATCATATTTTTAGTATAAATTTATAGATTTTTATATGTACCGGTTCAACCAATGACTCACTGATTCGACCAATAATCCATTAACCCATCGAGATTTGAGTTTTATAACATTATTGGTTAGTTTGAAAAAGAAATTGAAAAAAAATGCAAGTGGTGGAAAAAGTCTATGTGGACTGACATAGTGCCATTCCTGAGAGATTGAGGGATATGTGGGAGAGGAAATGAGGGAGGTATAGATCTTCTTTTCTTAAAAAAGAAAATGGATTAGAGAAAAGGATGTGTGGAATAAAATAAGGATGTGTTAAAAGTAATTCCTTTTACCCATAGTCTACTTGATATTGGTCGAAGTTCAGGGCCGTATTTAGGGAATTCAGGGTCTTAGGCAAAAATTAAGACAGAGGCCCATGTTAATATAGACTAATAATTTTTATGTTATTTTTCTGGCATTTTGAAGTGTAAAATTTTTTATTAAAGTTTTATAATCAAGTAATTCTAACATCTCACTCTCAATAGATAATATAGCTAACTCATTCAATTTATCTCGTAGCAAAGTTGATCTTAAATATGATTTAATCGATTTTAATTTTCAAAAACTTCTTTCAGAGGTCGCGACAGATACAAGCAATGTAAATAATATTTTATAAGCGATGTATGTATTTGGAAAAGAACCTAATCTTTTTATATTGTTCAATATTTTTAATGGTGTTAATTTCATTTGTTAGAATTTCTTTCAATAACTTTAATTCTGAAAACAAATCAAAACCATCAATATCAAAATGGTCCTCAAAACTCAAAATCTTTTGTCAAAGAAAAGTAAATTGCATTAATGTGGTAACCATACAAGTAGCCAATAGATGATAGGCTCAACAATACTATTTATATAAGGAAACTTACTGTTGAGTGTTGAGTGACTTTTCATTTGCAAAAACTAATAAATGGGTGTGGACTTTTAAGTAGTTTGAATGATAAGAAAAAAAGAAATATAAAAAAATGTAAGATATGTGTTTTATAAAATATTGGGCCCTATCTCAAACATTATTAATTTTTTAAAAATAATTTATATCAATAATACTACTATTAAAAAAAATTGGGAGGCCTTATAAATTTAGGGGCTCTAAGCAGTGGCCTTAGTTGCCTTGTTGAATATCCAGGCCATTCGAAGTTGATATTCTGTTTTATTTTTGTCAAAAACTTGATATTCTGCTGGACAATACTGTTTTCAGTGGGATGTGCTGGGCGTTTTGTTTTTGGTCAAAGTATTGGAACCCCCATTTTTGCTATTTGCACCCCATAATATACCCCTTTCCCAAACTACCCCCCTCCCCCACCACCACCCACCCCCAACCTTCTCCCCCTCCCCTCCCTCTTCCCTACTCTCTCTTTCCTCTTCCTGTTCCAGTCCCTTCCCCCCTCCCCTTTATTTTTTTCAATGTTTTGTGTTTAGAGACGGAATTTTTCCGTCTCTAAACTCGTCTCGCTAAAAAAAAATTTCCGGAACTTTCCGGAAATTAATATCCGGATATCAACTTTGTTAACAGAAATTCTGGAATCTTCCGGACATTAATTTCCGGAACCTTCCGGACATTTGGAAGGTTCGGAATTTTTTCACCCCTGCTGCTGCACAATTGTTCCGGACATTAATGTCCGGAAGGTTCCGGAAATTTCGTTAACAAAGTTGACACCCGGAACTTAATTTTCGGAAGGTTCCGTAAAAGAACCTTTATTTTTTTTTCAATGTTTTGTGTTTAGAGACGGAAAAATTTCGTCTCTAAACACAAAACATTGAAAAAAAAGTAAAGGGGAGGGGGGAAGGGACCAGAACAGGGCCCAGAGAGTGGGGAAGGGGGAGGGGAGGGGAGGGGTGGGTTGGGGTGGCTGGCGGTGGGGTGGGGGTGGGGGTAGGGGTAGGGGTAGTTTGGGAATGGGGTATATTATGGGGGTGCGAATAGCAAAAGGGGTTCCAAAAGCAACTCCCTAATTGGCTTTGTTAAAAAAAGGGTAACATATTCGATAACAGCCCATAAATCAGATGCTATTTGAAAAGAGCAACCCAACCCAAGTTACAACAATATTCATAAGCACACTCTCTCTAGTATCAACATTCAAGAGGATATCTTTAGAAGAAAAAGATTCAAGAGGATATAAGAGTTATTTTAAATATATGTGTGTGTGTGTGTGTGGAGATGAAAAGAAAAGGTGGCGAATTTCAACTTTGATTTTTCCACGCTTAATTAATATTAATACACTATCTTTTATATTCATTTTATCTTCTTTCCATATACATCAATTAACACGTCTCTTACTTCTCTCCTTTTATTTCACATTTTTATTTCTACCCCTTTCTCTTTCATACACTTCTCACACCCAAAATTTAATGGTGAGAGATTTTTTTTTTTGAGAATTTATCTGAGTTTATATTTGTAATAGTAACTTTTTGGTTTAACCACAAGCATCCTCCACGGGAGGCAATCCTGTTCGAGCCGGGACATCCACATCATGGTGGGGCTAGCTCTCCCAGCGGAGATTTTTTCCATCCACAGGACTCAAACCTAGAGCTGTCAATACAGGTCAGCCCGGCTCACGTGGGCTGGCCCACCACGGGTTACGCAAAAAGTGGGTCAAGCCAGGCTGGCTCACTTTTGTGGTGAGCTAGGAAAATACCAACCCGGCTCAACCCACCACGGGTTGGTGGTTTACGCGGGTTGGCTCGCTTAATTTTAGAAAATATTTAAAAAAATTAAAAACAGCAAAAAATGTAATAAAATTATGAAAAATTGAAAAAAAATGGAAAAAATGGCAAAAAAAAGGGCAAAAAAAATTCACAACTTGTCAAATTTCACAACATGCAAGATTCCCATTCCAAAAAAAAAATCACAATTTAAGCAATCCAAAATACACATCAACAACATTACAACACCAAATTACTTAGTCTCAAACATCAAACTTAACCAAAATACACATCATCCACAATCTGACAAATTACTAAGTCTCAAACATGAAACTTAACCAAAATACACATCAACACCACACCAACATCAAACAACCAAAATACACATCATCCATAACCTGTCAAGTGTCAAATTACTTAGTCTTGATACACCAAACTTAAAACAATTAAAAGAGTTACACAAAATACAAAATGCTCCAAAATCAAAGAGTTGATCGTGTTGTCTCAGGAGCATTAGAGTCTTGGACTGTCAAATCAATAACAATCTCCTCCTTGTCAACATCTTCATTATCTTCATCTACATTGATGAAAAAAACATATGTTAATAAAGAATGATTATGAAAAATAAGGAATATAAAGGTAAAAAAAGTATTCATAAGGTTATTATATAAGTACCTGATTTATCAAATTGAAACCCACTTAACCAATTACGAGTTAAAAGCAGTGCTTGAACATTTTCAGGAAGCATGCTTGAACGATATTTTTTAAGCACACGAGCACCAATGCTAAATGCAGATTCACTAGCAACAGTAGTTATTGGAATGCTTAAGACATCACATGCCATCCTACTAAGGTTTGGATAACGTTCTTGGCGATCCTTCCAATACATAAGCACATCTAAATTCCTTTGGTACTTAGGTTCAAGTGTTGCCTCATCTAGATAAAGATTCAACTCAGATCTTCCAACATCATCAACATGTTCACTTATGTAAATGATATATTCCTAAGACAATATATGGAAAAACAAATTAACTAAAAGGGAAGATAACATAATAACAAAAATGTAATTGCAAAAAGATATAAAGAATTGTAACTTACATCCATTGGATCCATATCTTGTTCGTCCACCACATTTGTTGCTTCTTGGTGTAGATCTTGTGTTGGACCAACAACTCTAGAAGTTGACGCACCCGACTCATTTGACCTTATATTCACATATTCTTCATAAAGCTTGACAGTCTTGGCCTTTATGAGATTAATCTTCGCATCACAAGTAGAGGGATTAAGCTTTGAATAGTAAAACCGAAGTACATTAACTTTCATCCTTGGATCAAGCACCATTGCAATGGAAAGAATGTCACTATAATCATTCCAATACTTACTAAATTTACCCATCATCCTCTTCGCCATGTCTCTAATTATCAAATCATCACATTGGGCATTTTCCCGCAACAAACATTCAATTTTCCATACTTGCAAGAAGTATTGATTAGAAGTAGGATAAGTTGTACCCGAAAACAACTTAGTAATTTTGTCAAATGGCCTTAAGAATTCACACATTTTTTCAGCCCTCTTCCACTCATCATTTGATGGACAAAATTTGTAGTTTCTATCACGAATTGTGAATTGGCCAAAAGCACGGCGATACCTAAGTGCACTTTCAAGCATGGCAAAAGTAGAATTCCATCTAGTGGGTACATCCATCCTCAAGCCTACCTTAGTATCGATTCCCCTCACTTGAACAACACACTCCTTAAATTGAATCTTTCTTGCCTCTAAAGCTCTCACATATTTTATACTCTCCCTAATCTTGTGCAAAGCCTCACCAACCACCTTTAAACCCTCTTGAACTATTAGATTCAAGATGTGGGCACTACACCTCACATGAAAGAAATCACCATCACACAGTAAGCTATTTTGCAATCTCAACTTCTCACTTAAAATTCCTTGCAAATTATCATTGGCACTAGCATTGTCCAAGCTGATAGAGAAGACCTTTCAATCTATTCCCCAATCAGTCAAGCATTCAAATATCTTATTTGCCATGTCATAACCAGTATGTGGAGGCTCCAATTTACAAAAAGCAAGAATTTTACTATTCAACTTCCAATTAGAATCAACAAAATGAGCAGTCAAGCAAATGTACCCCTCTTGAGTATATGAGTCCAACAATCAGATGTCAAACAAATTCTATTATGGCATCTATGCATGACATGTTTCAATTTATCTTTTTGTTCAAGATGAAATTTCCAAATATCAGCAACAGCAGTATTCCTACTCAAATGCTTTACATCCGGATTTAACAATGAGTGCAATTCCCTAATCCACTTATATTCAACAAAATTAAAGGGCAGCCCATGCTCAATAATAGCCATTGAAATAACCTCACAGACACGCTTATGGTCAATTTCCCTAGCCCTTAACTTCCCCGCATGATCAATTAACAGTCCACCCACATCTTGATATTTAGGGATAAGTTTGCACTTTTTCAAATGACGCAATAGTGTTGATGTGCCTATTTTAGAACCACCAATTACATACTCTTGCCCACATGCATTGCATTTAGCCTTTTCTTTACCATCTTTCATACCAATTTTAGTAAAATGTTTCCAAACTTCAGAAGTAAATGTTTTAAGCCTCTTAGCCTCTCTTTCAACATCACCACTCTCTTTCTCATTTGGATTAGGGGGAACAACAGTTTCATCACAAATCCTTGGATCATCATCAATACAATTTACACTTTGAAGGATAGTTTCAGATTCCATTCTGCAAATTAGATGCAATGCAAACATAACTACTCAGTCACAGACTCACATATTACAACTTTACAAAGACACATTCGCATATTACAAGCACACATTGGGCTACTCACAATCACAGATTACTCATAGTAACATATTACAAGCACACACAGGGATACTCAGCTCAGTCACAGATTACTCATCACCATAGATAACAATCACACACATGGATACTCAGTCACAGTCTCACAGATTACTCACGGTCACAGCCACAAGGATATGATACCCAATCACAGATTGCAGATTACTCAAGCACACACAGTGAAAGGCTGAAAGCAATATCATTAATATTACCTCAATGAAGACACTACTCTCGAAGATGTAGACCCAGATGAACTCTGCTCCAGCTCTGTCACGTAGAGGAAGATGAAAGCGAAGACGACGAACGAAGAACCACACGCAGATGACGAACCACTCCGCAACCGAACGGAGAAGACGAACGACACAGTCGAACGGAGAAGACGATCGACGATCTCACAGACGCAACAGCCGCCGCCGGAGAAGACGAACGAAGATCTCACAGTCGCAACAGCCGCCGCCGAAGAAGACGAAAGAATGTCACAGTCGCAACTGAACAGCCGTGGCCGGAGATGAACGATCTCACAGTCGCAACAGCCGCCGCTGGAGATGAAGAATGGCGATCTCACAGTTCAGATGAAGAACGACAGTGAGGGAGAAACGAACGAAGAGGATGAACGAACGACGGTGAGGGAGGAGCGAACGAACGACGGTGAGGGAGGAAGAGGAACGAACGACGGTTAGGGTTTTTGAAGGAAGAAGAGAAACGAACGACTCTCTAGGGTTTTCAAATGAAATGTCTCAAATGTGAAGAAAAAGAGACCCGTGCGTGAACTGAATAAAATTTTTTTTTAAATAAAAATCACGGGTTGGCCCCGCTCAACCCGGCCTGGCTCACGGGTTAAGTGAGTCAGGCCAGATTTACCCGGGGTCTGATGAGCCAAATTTTTTTCAACCCAACCCACTGGGGAGCCGGGTTTACACGGGTTGGCTCACCGGGTTGGGCTCGTTTTGACGGCTCTACTCAAACCCGAGACCTTGCTTAAGAGGAATCAAGCATGTACCACTTGAACCAACCTCCGTTGGTATTTGTAATAGTTAGGGATGACAATGGGTAGGGTTTGGGTAGGGTACTATAATACCCGTCCCCATACCCGTGTTTTAAAAAAATACCCGTACCTGGACCCATACCCGTGTGGGTAATGATTCTAATACCCGTACCCTTACCCGTACCCATACCTATTACACGCACTTTTGTTAACTATAAAAATAATAAATTGATTACAAAATAAAATTTAATTAAAATCCAAGTTTAACCTATAAAACAATTATGGTGTGTGGAAGTGAATGAGAGATTAAAACAATGAGAGGTGAAATGGAAATCAGTTCATGTTTTGTTATTTTATTATTTAGGATAAAATTATAACGTTTTCAAAATTATAACATTTAAATTAATTAAATCAATAATATATATTAATGTTTTTTTGTGACTATAATATATATTAAATTTATGTTTTCGGGAAAAATAGTAATTAATAATATAAACATATATATATATATTAAATTAATATATGTATATAAATTACATTAATTATATATATTATATAAGTGTGGGTATGGGTAGGGTAGGGTACCATAGTACCCGTACCCGCACCCACCTGTTAAAAAGTGCGGATAATTACCTATACCCGTACCCAGACACATTTGGTGGGTAATTTTTACGGGTAGCCACTAGGTCTGGTCCAATTGCCATCCTAATAATAGTAACTAACAAATATGTATATTGCATATAAAATAGAAAGCGTTAAACTAAAAAATAAATTAAAATGTAAAATATTTAAACGACATTTTTTTAAAAAAATCAGTTTAATTCATATAAAATAACTTATAATTGTTTAATTTTATTTGTTATTAATTGATTAAAAAAAGTATAAATTAAATAAATTAATAAGTTTTTTATTAAATACTACTCTAACTTTGGTTTTAAATATAATTAAAAGTTAACTAATTTATATTAATTAAGAATATTAGTTAAAAATATAAATTTAAAACTAGCAAAATTAAATTTTAAATTATTTATATTTAAAATTAGAGGGAGTAACTACTTTAAAGGATAATTAACATTTATATAATTTTGATTCAAAACAAAAGCCTAAGATACATATGAAGAAACATCACAATTCAAAATAACCAGTACTATTTATTTTTTAAATGAAGCTAAAATTTCTACCTTTTTATAACCCACCCAAAAAAAATTCTCTATTTAATAAGAGAGGAGAAATAGAGTGGAAATTCATTCTTACACTATATTTCACTTTATTTTTCTTCTATTTCTCCCCTACCATATAAGATGAAAGAAAAATAGTACCTTATTTCCACTCTATTTCACCCATATTTCTCTTCTATCAAACAACTCAATTTTTTCTTTATTTCTCACATATTTCTCTCCACTTCATTTTTTTCATTTTTCTCGGTATGCGATATACTAAGTTTTCTAAAACTAAGTTGGGGTTCAAACACTTTGTTTATCAGAGTCAGACAAGTGTCACGTTATTTCCGCATTATGTGTACCCTTCAATGACACAAAATCTAAATCACTAACTTCATTGAATTCACATCCATTGATAGCCTAGGTAGCTACAGAGACCTATGTAATCGAGGCTTCAGGCTTATCCACATTGCCATTCTTCAGTCTTCAACTTCTAGTCATCATCCTTGAAACTCCATAGACATCGCACGTGTCAACCTATGAATCTGAAAACGACGACATATCTTTCGGTTAACACAAAATTATCTCGAACACGTGTCCCCCTACGTGGCAGGTGCAACACTGACTCCACTTGGCACGTGTCAGAGCATGTGAATGCACCGACTTGCCCCTTCACCAGATTTTTACTCTCCAATTTCACTATATAAACGCAATGCTTCAATCCCTCTCAAATTCATCATCAAATCAAACAACTTCTCAATCTACACATCTAAATCATTCAACAACTTCAATTTTCCAAAATGGCAAGTTATCAGGGTCAGTATGGTGGTGATCAAGCTCGTAAGACCGATGAGTATGGCAACCCTGTGAGTCAACTTGACCAATACGGCAATCCAGTTCATCACAGTGGTGTCACCGCCGGTACCGGTGGTGGGTACACCGCTGAGACCGGTAGACACCACCACGGTACCACCGGTGGCACAGGGTTTGGTACCACTACTGGTGGTACTGATTTTGGAAACAGAACTGGTGGAACAGGGTATGGAACCACTGGTGACACAGGGTATGGTGGCACTGGCACTGGCACTGGCACTGGCACTGGTTATGGAGCCAGTGGTGGTGACATTGGTTCTGGTTATGGAACTACCGGTGACACTGGTGGTAATTATGGAGGCACTGCTGGCACGGGTTATGGAATCAACACTGGTGGCATGGGAACAGGAACAGGAACAGGGTATGGTGGAACAACTGGGAGAGAGGAGCGTCACCATGGACAATCTCATGGTGCATCAGGGGAGCAGCATCATGAGAAGAAAGGGATAATGGATAAGATCAAGGAGAAGCTTCCTGGAATTGGACACAGTGACCGTTAGATATATCGTTGCATATATGAACATGAATATGTGTAACTAATAAATATTTTGTCTATGAATAATTTGCTGCATATATACATACATTATGTAGCGTGTGCTATCATGTCATGTAAAAATACATGTATGTTATGCGGTATTCAATAGATAGATGGATGAATAAAAGATGCATGATGTACCAGTAGAAGGACATGTAAAAGCCTCCAGAGTTGTTGTGGGTGCCCTATGTATGTGGTGCTTCACTTGCTTATATTTATACACTAGTTATTATATATATTGTGTGTTTACAGCTAGCTAGTCTTCCGTTTTTTTTTTTTTAATTTTTTCCTTGTTCAATATCTGGTTTTATTTATGATCATCTCTAGCTGTGGGTTTCTCTTTACTCATAATAATTCAGGGGAAGAAATTCTAACAGTAAACGGGAACCAATATGACCGGTGAATCTCTTAAAACTATAGAGAAATATAAATGTTAAAAAATATTCAGTTGTATAGAATTGATATTGATTTAAAATCAATTTTATAACTGTTTTGTAGCCTAATTTGCCCCCTCCAACTTTGGGGCTAGAGTGGATGACTATCACAAAATCCCAGTAAGGAGGAAATAGTTTGTAACATGGAAAAAAAATTTGTCCCGTCCCAAATTCCATTAGTAAAACACCTGTACCTTTTACTAACTTTTTACACTATCAAATCTTAAGTACTGTTTACTTTGTCTAGAGTTTTCAAGGTCAACATTATCTTTAGAAGTTTAGAAGTTCCAACATTATCTTTTCAAGGTGAAGTAATTTTGCTTCCTCTGATGTAGAACCAGTTAAATAAGTTAATTAAAAATTTAGTTGAAATTTTGCTTCCTCTGATATAGAACCAGTTAAATAAGTTAATTAAAAATTTAGTTGAAAGTTAAAAAATTAATTGGTGTTTGATAAAGTTAATTGGTATTTGATAAAATTGACATATAAAAATATAATTGATTATTAAATTAATTATTAAATAATAATAAGTGAGGGTAGTGAAGAAAAAAAAAAGTTAATTTACATGATTTTAGTTATTAAGATGAGATTAATTTCAGATAACTGCATAACTGTGAAAGATAGGTATACACGAAAAATAGGTACACACGAAAATTAATCACTGAAGCCGATAAAATCTATTTTTTTTATGTGAAGTATTAAATACAGAGACATAAACAGTATAAATTAGCAGAATGAGAAAATCTAGAATTATTCTAAAACTAGATTAAAATGTGCAATTCACATACAGCATTATTTTTGTGGTTGTGGATTAAATACAGGGAAGTTCTTTGTTGAAACAGGTTTCCATTTGATTCTGGGTTGCTAGAAGAGTCCAATTATTACTCATTGCTGGTTTCTGTTCTTCCATTTCAGCAGCACTGTTGTCGCTTAAGTCTTGTATGTCCAATATCTCAACTCTTCGGTTAGTCTTTTTCTTTATCTTGATTGCAACATCTTGTGGGATGAACCTTCCACACACTATTACCCTTGTCTGATTCTTCTCTAGGAGATGGCTCTCTAACTCTAGCAGAATCAAAAGAAATTAATTAAGAAGCTACAGTAATATAATTTACAATTTCAAAACTTTTAAAAAGACTTTTGGATAAAAAGGATAATCGATGTGGTACCAAATAAGAAAAAACAGAGTGGTCAATGTGGTCTAATTAACTAACCTGGCATATCAAGAAGGGCTCTCTTCACTTTTCTGTAACAACCATTGCAGTCAATATTGATCCTCATCACCATACAGAAGTACTGCAACAACAAAAGGAAACAAAAATGATTCAGATGGTATTTATGAATAGCTTCAGAAATAGGACCAAAAGGATGGTGATTAGAGCTTGCCTTCACTGTCATCAGTGTCATGAAATCAATGAGAGAAGAGAAGAGAGACACAGAGAGAGAGAGAGAGAGAGAGAGAGAAAAAGATCACACAGTTAAAGCCACTGATGCTTCAAAATCCAAAATAGTATGAAAAGGCAAGGAAAAGAAAAGTGGGTCTTAAAAGGCAACTAAGAAAACTTTGAGAGGCCAAAAAAGGGTTTATAATGAGCTGGTTAGCATTTCCCTTGATGACTTTAATTGCAGCATCCGATTCTATATGTAATAAGGTATGCTAATGTAGCGTAGTTCCTCACATTATTCTTAGCTTCTTTGTTCTTGTTTTGTGCATGCCACTGCATAAACAAAGAAAGAGCATACCTTTTTTAGAAAGGGCATAAAGATCATACTTCATACTAGGACAAAAAAAGATAAATGAGGGCATTTTTGCATTAATATTGAGGGCGCTTATAGACGTTTTCTTATTACGTGCCTTTGTAAGTACGAGAAAAAGGACATTTACGAAATATCCTAAAAATAAATCAACGAGGACACTCCCTTTCATTTTTTTTAATATGCTTCCAGTGGCGGGGTTTAACATGGAGGAATCACTCTTACCGAAAATACGTACCGAAAAACGTTTGTTTCCATTTAAGCGCCTTTTTCGGGAATTTTTTTTTTTACTTATCAATTATTGATAGTTAAGCCACCACAACAATACATTTTTACATTATTGGCGGTCTTTGACCACCACAAACTGCATCTGAAAAATTTTCACACAAATTATGATTTATTACTGGCAGTTATTAACCGCCCCAAACTACCTTTAAATCTTTTCTTGAAATTTATTGACAAAGTGATTTTGTTGAGAATATGTATCAGCACCTCTTTTAGAGTTTATTAGAGTTTATGGTAGAGTTTTATTGTTATGACAGATATGACAGTTTTAACTTTTTAATTATGGGTTGTTACAAATTAATTGGCAGTTTTTTATTTATGATTATTTATAATTTATGGTTGTTTTTCTTGTATTTAAAGATGGTTAGATGAATGAGAAATATGAGTTTCAGTTTCATTTCATTTTCTTCCTACAATTAGTTTTCTATTTCCAACAAATTGGTATTAGAGCTTTATTGTTCTTGAGGGACCTGGTAAGGTTGAGAGTTCCACCAAACACCTACACACTAACTCGATAGTTGAAAATGCAATATGATAACTCAACTATAACATTGCCTATTTTTTTAGGGTGAGAATTATCACCTATGGGCAATCAGGATGGAGGCTTATCTTGATGCATGTGATCTTTGGGAGACTGTTGAGGAGGATTATGTGGTTGATCCATTACCGGGCAATCCAACGGTTGCTCGGATCAGGAATCATAAGGAAAGAAAACAGCGAAAATCGAAGGCAAAGTCATGTCTATTTTATGTTGTCTCTCAAGCAATCTTTACCAGAATTATGACTCTCAAGTCAACAAAGGTCATCTGGGATTTTCTTAAACAAGAGTATGAAGGAAACGAGAAAGTCAAGGGGATGCAAGTGTTGAATTTGATTCGAGAGTTTGAGATGCAAAGGATGAAGGAGTCAGAAACAATTAAGGAGTATTCTGACAGACTTCTAAGCATTGTCAACAAGGTGAGGTTGCTTGGAACTGAATTTCCTGACACGAGAATTATTCAAAAAATTCTTGTGACTATTCCTGAGAGGTTTGAATCCACTATTTCCTCTCTGGAAAATTCCAAGGATCTGTCAATTATCACTTTGGCAGAATTGTTGTATGCTTTGCAAGCCCAAGAACAAAGGAGACTTATGAGGGAGGAAGGCATGATTGAAGGTGCTTTACAAGCCAAATTGAAACTCAATCAAGGTAAAAAATGGAAGAAAAAAAGGCCCAAGGGAGCAGCTTTGAGCAAGGAGAGAGTTCCAACAAAGGGACTAAAGCTGAAGATGAAAAGACAAATCATCCTCCATGTCAGCATTGTGGAAAAAGGAACCATCCTCACTTCAGATGCTGGAAGAGGCCAAATATATGGTGCAACAAATGTAACCAGCTTGGTCATATTGCAAAAATTTGCAAGAACAAAAGGCAGCCACAATCTGAAGCTCAAGTAGCTGATCAACAAGAGGAGGAGGAGCAGTTATTTGCAGTAACCTATTTTGCAACCAACAACAATAGCGAAAGTTGGTTGATTGATAGTGGATGTACACACCATATGACCTATGATGAAGAGATGTTCAAGGAGCTAGATATAACAAATATTTCAAAAGTTAGAATTGGCAATGAGGAGTGCATTGTTGTTAAAGGAAAGGGAGTTGTTGCAATTGAAAGTTGTTCAGTTACTAAACTCATTACTGATGTGCTTTATGTACCGGATATTAATCAAAACTTGTTGAGTGTTGGCCAGTTACTTGAGAAGGGCTGCAAAGTTTTGTTTGAAGACAAAATGTGTTTAATTAAAGATGCAAAAGGACAAGATCTTTTTAAGGTCAAAATGAAGGGAAAAAGTTTCTCTTTGGATTTTATGAAGGAGGTGCAGGCTGTTGTTTCAAGCTTAATTAATGGTACTGAACTTTGGCACACGAGACTAGGTCATTACAACCATGTCGCATTGTTGTACATGAAAAAGCATAATATTGTGAAAGGTTTGCCATCATTGGAAGACCGTGTGGGTAGCTGTAGTGCATGCCAATATGGGAAGCAGACTAGGCTACCATTTCCACAATCAAGTTGGAGAGCATCACAAAAGCTGCAGTTGATTCATACAGATCTTGGAGGACCGCAACCTGAATTATCTTTAAAGGGAAGTCGATATAACATTGCCTTTATTGATGATTTTACTAGAATGTGTTGGATTTATTTCTTGAAATTCAAGTCTGAAGTTGCAGGAGTTTTTTGGAGGTTCAAGGCTTGGATTGAAAATCAATCTAATTGTAAAATTCAGGTTATAAGGTCTGACAATGGGAAAGAATACATCTCCAATCAATTTAATTCTTTCTTTGAAGAGGGTGTGATTGAGCACCAGCTTACTACTCCATACACTCCACAACAAAATGGAGTGAGTGAGAGGAAGAACAAAATGATAATGGAGATGGCTAGATGTATGATGCATGAGAAAGGACTTCCAAAGAAATTTTGGGCTGAAGCTGCTAATACAACTGGGTTTCTGTTAAACAAGCTTCCTATAAAGGCAGTGCAAGGAAAAACTCCTTTTAAATCATGGTATGGCTATATACAAAATTTCAAAGTTTTTGGATGCATTTGCTTTACTTATTTGCCAAAGGTGAAAAGAGATAAGTTAGATAAAAAGGCAAAGACAAAAATCTTTATTGGCTATAACACAACTTCAAAGGCTTATAGAGTCTTCCAACCACAAACTGGTAAGAATCTAATAAACAAAGACGTTCATTTTGCTGAAGATAAGGAAGGGAATTGGGAGAAAGATGAATGGAAGCAGGTTTCTGATTTTTCTTTTATAAAAGATGAAAATGTTGATGATCCTCCTATTAGAGGAACTAGACTACTTTCTAATATTTATGAAAGATGTAATGTTGTTGTGTTTGAGCCTGAAAATTTTTCAGAAGCAGAAAAAGATCCAAAATGGATAGCTGCAATGCAGGAGGAGCTTAACATGATCGAGAAGAACCAAACATGGGAATTGGTTTCTAGACCCCAACACAAAAATGTTATTGGTGTTAAATGAGTGTTTAGAACCAAACTCAATGCAGATGGTTCCATTAATAAACACAAGGCCAGACTTGTAGTGAAGGGATATGCTCAAGTATTTGGAGTTGATTTTTCTAAAACATTTGCTCAAGTGGCTCGGCTTGATACAATCAAATTGGTCCTTGCTTCGGCAGCACAAAAAGGTTGGAGGGTGTTTTAGTTAGATCTGAAATATGCTTTTCTCAATGGTTATTTGCAGGAGGAGATATATGTTGAGCAACCTGAATGGTTTGTAATTAAAAGGCAGGAAAACAAGGTGTATTTGCTGAAAAAGGCCTTGTATGGTCTGAAGCAGGCTCCAAGGGCCTGGTATAGTAGGATTGATGAGTACTTGCTGAGTATTGGCTTTATAAAAAGTCCCAGCGAGTCAACTATTTATGTGAAATACTTGAATTCTGATATTTTAATTGTTTCTCTGTATGTGGATGATCTTTTAGTAACAGGAAGCAATATTATGTTTGTTGAGGAGTTCAAACAAAATATGTTGAAGGTGTTTGAAATGACAGACTGTGGATAAATGGCTTTCTTTCTCAGAATGAAAGTCAAACAAGATGAAAAAGGAATCTTTATTAGTCAGAAGAAATATGCAAAAGAGATTCTGAAGAAGTTTCAAATGGAAAACTGTAAACCTGAGAGTACTCTAATGTTTCATAAGTTAAAGCTTTATAAGGAAGATGGTGCATAAAAGGTTAATGAGACTGATTTTAGAAGTCTTGTTGTCTGTTTTATGTATCTTACAGCAACTAGACCTGATATTTTTCATGTTGTGATTGTTCTCTCAAGATTCTTACATTGTGCAAGCAAAGTGCATCTTCAAGCTGCTAAACGAGTGCTTAGATATATCAAAGGAACTCTTGGCATTATGGAGTTTTGTTTAATTATAATCAAGAATTTGATCTACATGGATTCTCTAAAAGTGATTGGGGAGGATCGTTGGATGATATTAAAAGCACTTCAGGCTATTGCTTTACATTTGATTCTGGAATGTTTTCTTGGATTTCAAAGAAGCATGATATTGTGGCGTAGTCAAGTGCTGAAGCATAATTTATTGCTGCTACTGCAACTGTTAATCAAGCTTTGTGGTTGAGAAAAATTCTAGTTGATCTACAAATGGTTCAAGCATATTCAACTAAGGTGTTCATAGATAATCAAGTAACAATTGCAATATCTAATAATTCAGTTTTTCATGGGAAGATTAAGAACTTTAATATTAAGCTCTATTTTCTTAGATATTTTATTAATATTAAGACAGAAGACCAAATGGCAGACATCTTTACGAAGGAACTTTCAAAAGGAAGATTCGAGAACTTGAGAGAGAAGCTTGGAGTCAACAGCTACTAATGCAAGGAGGAGTGTGGAGAATATGTATCAACACTTGTTTTAGAGTTTATTAGAGTTTATGGTAGAGTTTTATTGTTATGACAATTATGATAGTTTTAAGATTTTAATTATGGGTTGTTACAAATTAATGGGAAGTTTTTTATTTATGATTATTTATAATTTCTGGTTGTTTTTCTTGTATTTAAAGATGGTTAGATAAATGAGAAATATGAGTTTCAGTTTCATTTCATTTTCTTCCTACAATTAGTTTTATATTTCCAACATATTCACACAATAGTTTAATAGAAATTAATTACCAAATAAATGTTATACACATGCCTTTAAAAGGCATGCACTAGCAAATCAAGTTAAGTCATTCAAAATACAACTCATATTACTCCAAACAAGGAAAAGTGCTACAAAAACATATAGTCTTTGGAGTTATCACATACTCATGAAGCAACAATGAATAATCTAGTAATTTCTCCTACATTCCTAAATTAAGATCATAAAGATGATTATGTTGAGTCTAAAAAATATTATAAAGTAACTAATAATGTTTTAAGTCTCATAATCCTAAGTTTTAATGAATAACAAATTTGATTAAAGTACTCTGAAAGATAGTGCAAATTCTCTTGAAGGAATTTTCTGTTTCAGCAACTCTCCGAAGTAATGCAACCCTCTGAAGTGGTGCTACCTTTTGAAGGAGAGGAACCCTCTGAAGTATCAGAATCTGCCGAAGCAAGAGAACATGTTGAAGTCTGGAGACGTCGTACTCTGAGAAGCATATCATCTTCGGAGTGAGTCCCTCTGAAGATCCTTTGAAGGCTCAAGTCTTTTCAACGCTTTCTGCCAGTTGTCTGCATCTCACTCTTTCTGGCAAGGCAAATCAGAACCTTTTTGGCGTATTTCAAATTCTGTTCACCAAAAAGGAAGTCTCTGCTATGAAAATACATTGTGTTCAGAAAAGTAGAGTCAGCGCTGCTGTACATCTACTTCTGCTTTGTCTGCTGCAGAAAGCTAACAGAAGCTTGTGTCTCAACGGGAGAAAATCTATCTCACAATGGGATTAAAAAGAAGTCTAATGAATCTCAAAGTCTCTGTCTCTCTATAAATACCAGACTTCATGCAGAGAAGAAAAAAAGAGAGAACGAACGTCATCTTGCTGAAGTGCTGCAAAAATATTCTCTAAGAAATTTACACTTTGTATCATTTGTACTCAACTTTCATATCCTGAGTTTAACTCAGAAGATTGTACATTTTACCCAGTTTAGGCTTCAAACTTGTGCAGTTTCAAGCTTAGGCTATCTTTCTTCTTAAACAGTTTGCTCTTGAGCCTGGAGAGGCTTGTTGTTTAAATAATACTTGTTGTAGAGCCTGGAGAGACTTGGTAGACTAAAAAATACTTGTTGTAGTAGAGCCTGAAGAGGCTTGACAAAAAAGAATACTTGTATATCTGATTAGATAGTGGAAAATCCTTAGCTGGTTGGCTTTGGGAGTGGTGGTGGTGAACCAGTATAAATCTTTGGCTAAGTTCTCTTATCCCTAAACTCCATTTAAATTCAGTTTATACTAATGTGGAGGGTTCTGAGATTGTTGTTTTATAACACTAAGCTGAAAAACAATTTTTCTAAACCATTTTATTGAACCTGCTGAAGCAACTTCAGCAAGTACAAAAATCCCAGTTTCAGCAAGTTATAAAAATCTTTGTGAAAAGGTGCTGCTTGTGAAAGGTTTTCCAAAAACTGCTTAAGATTTATAAAACACTATTCAACCCCCCTTTTAGTGTTTCCTATGGTTTCTACAGTTGGTACCAGAGCTCAACCTCGGTGCTCAAACAATGCTGAGGAAGGAGATCCTAGATGGAAACCTTTATAAGTAACCCTCATTACATCGCAGAAGGTGCCTCTGTGTCAAGGCCTCCAACTTTTAATGGTATTGATTACCATTATTGGAGAGATCATATGAAACTGTTCATTGAGAGCAGTAACATAGATTTGTGGGATATGGTCACTGATGGTGATTATATTCCCACACATGGTGGTGTGCCCATACCAAAAGCAGAATGGACTGGTGAACAAAAGGCTCGTGTTCAACTTAATGCAAAAGCAAATCTCTACTTGGTTTGCTCCTTAAGTAAATATGAGTATGAGAAGGTGCATGGATGCTCCTCAACCAAGGAAATCTGGGATACTTTGGCATCAGCCCATGAAGGGACTGACAATGTCAAACAATCCAAGATTAGCATACTTGTTCATGAATATGAGATGTTCAAGATGCAAGAGTCTGAAACCATTGACCAGATGTTTGGTAGGTTTCAGACAATAACTAATTGACTCAAGTCTTTAGGCAGAACATTTGATTCTGGTGATAATAATCGCATGATTCTAAGGAGTTTACTAAAGGCTTGGAGATCCAAAGTTACAGCCATTCAAGAGGCTAAAGACCTCAATTCCTTAAGGATGGAGGAACTTTTGGGATCTCTTAAAGTTCATGAGTTAGAACTTGGTGAGGATGCACCCAAGAAAAGGTCATTGGCCTTGAACGCCAGATCCAAGCTGCTGAAGCATGGGTCACATAAAGCCATGCAAGCTGAGGAAACTTCAGAAGGTAGTGAAGGTTCTGAAGTCAGTTTTGAGGATGATGATGATTTGGCTCTTCTCAGTAGGAAGATCAAAAGGATGCTTCAGAAGAAGAGAAAATTCAGAAAGCATTCATCCTCTGAATAAAAAATGGGTAAGTCAGGTAAGGATACATTTCCTACTGACGAAATTATTTGTTTTGAATGTAAACAGCCAGGTCATATGAAGGGTGATTGTCCCAAGCTAAAAAAACCATCCTTTAGAAAGAAGAAATTCTTGAAGAAAAAGAAGGGGCTGATGGCTACATGGGAGGACCTTGATGATTCAACTTTAGAAGAAGAAGATGAATCCTTTGAAGACGCCAAATTGTGTCTGATGGCAAGCTTACCTTCTTTAGACAATTTTGAGTTAGAGGTAATTCCTCAAACCTTGAAAGACATGTATGATGATTTACTGGAAAGTTCTAAGGAGATTTTCCAAGAGTACAAGGAACTGTCTCGAGCTTATACTGAAGTTGCAACAAAAAATGAAGCTCTTGAGACTGAAAATATTTTACTCAAGGAAAAACTCTTGAACTCTGAAGCCAGTAGTTCAAAAGACTTGACTGAAGAAAATAAGAAACTTCAGAAACAAGTTGCTAAACTTACTAAGGACCTTTCCAACTTTGTTAATGGAACTAAGAACCTCAACAGAATCTTAGGTATTCAGAAAAATTCCATGAACAAAGGTGGTCTGGGATATTCAGACAGTGAATCATCACATGATTCTAAGTTTAAACCTGCTAATAAAGCTAAGAAATGTAGGGGATGCTCACATTGTGGGAAGCCTGGACATCATGTGTCTCTGTGCAAACACAATAAAAAGGGCAGACCTATTGCTAACAAAAGAGGACCCAAAAACATATGGGTACCTAAATCTCTGATTATTCCTGTTGCAGATGTGTTTAATAGGACAAGGGAGACACCACAAATGGTATTTGGACAGTGGCTGCTCATGACACATGAAGGGATAAAGGTCTTTGTTCCAAAGCCTTAGACCCAAAGATGGTGGTGTAGTCACCTTTGGAGGTAATCAGCAAGGGAGGATCACAAGTATAGGATATGTAGGTATTTCCCCTCTATCTGTTATTCAAAATGTTCTCCTTATGGAAAGACTTCAACACAACCTGCTGAGAATAAGTCAATTATGTGACAGTGGGTATGTTGTGTCCTTTACCAAGGATGGATCTGTAGTCAAAGACTCTTCAGATCAAATCATGTTTTCTGCCAAGAGACACAACAATGTGTATAAAATAGATCTTGAGGAACTTGCATATCAAAATGTGACCTGTCTTTTTTCTATTAAGGATGAAAAACAGATTTGGCATAAAAAAACATGGGCATGTCAGCTTGAGATTAATCTCAAAGTTAACAAAACACAACCTTGTAAAAGGATTGTCCAAGCTCTCTTTCAAATCTGACATTTTATGTGAAAACTGTCTTAAGGGTAAACAGACAAAAAGCTCTTTTAAGAGTAAAGATGTTGTGTCTACCTCAAGACCTTTAGAACTACTTTACATTGATTTGTTTGGTTCTACAAGAACTGAAAGTCTTGGTGGTAAAAATATGGTTTGGTCATTGTGGATGACTACTCTAGATTTACATGGGTGTTATTCCTCAAAAGCAAGGATGAGACTTTTGAGAATTTCACAAATTTTTGTAAGAAGGTGTTGTAGAAACCACAGGAAACACTAGAAGGGGGTTGAATAGTGTTTTATAAGTTCAAACAGATTTTATGAAAACCTTTTCACAAGCAAAGTATTTCACAAAGAGTTTTTAGTAACTTGCTGAAACAGGGCGTAAAGGTACTTGCTGAAGTAACTTCAGCAGGTCCAGAAAATAGTTTTGGAAACTTGTTTTTAAAGAGCGTTTAAATATGTTTTTAGTTCAAGCTTATAAAACAGATTACTCAGAACCCTCCAGTTAGTTTAAATAACATATATTGAGAGATAAGGGTAGAGAAGACTTAGCCAAGAGATTTATCCTGGTTCACTCACATCCACCTTGAGCTACGTCCAGTCCGAATGCCAAACCAGCAAAGGATTTTCCACTAACTGATCAGTTACAAGTATTCTTTTACAGTCAAGCCTCTTCAGGCTCTATACAACAAGTATTCTTTTTCAGACAAGCCTTTCTAGGCTCAAACCAAGTATTGTTTTACAGACAAGCCTCTTTAGGCTCAAAGACAAGTATTCTTTTTTCCATCAAGCCTCTCCAGGCTCTCAGACACTTGAAAGTGTTTAAAGTGAATGTTAGTTTAAGTTCCTAAGAAACTTAAACAGAAATAATCTTGTACAAGGGATAACTGAGTATAACTCAGGATACAAATGAAATTTCTATGTACAAAGATATCAGAGAGTAGCAGTGAGATTTTTGCAGCGTATTGGCTTGATAAAACGTTCTTCTCTCAACCTCTTTCTTGTCGTTCTTCATGAAGCTTTATATAGGAATTCAGCTTGAGTCCGTTGAAGATTGATAAATCCACCGTTGAGAAATAGCATAAAATGTTGTTAAGACCGTTGTGAGATAATCTTCTAAAAACGTCTGACTTTGTGTGATGCAGGTGTGCAGCCTTTGACACAGTTCTGACACTTGCAGGTACTAGGTACAACAGTTTCCCTTTCTGGTAAAATGATTTGAAATGCTTCAAAAAGGGTCTCTGTAACATTCCTTAAATGAATCAAACCTGCGGAAGACATATATGATGTTTTAAAGTCTTGAGCAAAAAGCCTTCTGACTTTGGTCAAATGCAACGTGAAACATCTTCAGCAGATCCTCTTGATTTAGATAACACATCTCTTTCAGAGGGTTGATAACTTTCAGCAGATTTTCGTCCTTCAGAAAGTTACACCACTTCAGAGGGTCGCTCCTTCAGAGACTTGCTGAAACACATGAAATACCCTTAAGAGAATATGTACTTTTATCAGCATACTTTAACCAAATTTGTTACTCATTAAAACAGGATTTGTGAAACTTAAATATTATTAATCACTTAATAATATTTTGAGACTCAACAGGTTCAAAATGAAAAGGGATTTTGCATATGTGCTATCAGAAGTGACCATCGTGGTGAGTTTGAAAACTCAAGCTTCAGAATGTTCAGAGATAAGAATGGGATCTCACAAAATTTCTTTGTGGCAAGAACACCTCAGCAAAAATGGGGTTGTTGAGAGAAAGAACATAAGCTTGCAGGAGATGGGTAGAACCATGCTCATTTCAAGCAACCTACCAAGATCATTATGGGCAGAGGCTGTTCATACAGCTTGCTACATTCAATACAGAATTTTGGTAAGACCAATTCTTAAAAGAACTCCCTATGAATTGTGGAGAGGAAGGAAACCCATCATTTCTTACTTCCATATTTTTTGCTGTGAGTGTTTCATACTTAACACCAAAGATGATATTGGAAAGTTTGATCCTAAATCTGACAAGGGATTTTTCATTGGATATTCAGAAACTTCAAAGGCTTACAGGGTTTATAACTATAAAACCTTGACAGTAGAAGAATCTATCCATATTAGATTTAATGATGCTAAAGAGACTGATAGGGAACTATCAGATCTGGAAGATGATTTTGCAGGGATAGAGCTAAATCCAACTTCAGAAAAGACAGAGGTAAAAAATGAGGAACCTGCTGAAGAACCCTCTGAAGTACCTGCTGAACAACTTTCTGAACAACCTGCTGAAGATGATCCTCTTCAAAGAGTTAATGTTGAGTCTCAGATTGAGCATGTATTTCCTCGCAGAAATGAGTGGAGATACAAGTCTTATTATCCTCGAGAGCAAATTATTGGTGAGACTTCAGAAGATGTAAGAATAAGATCAAGACTTAGAGAAGTCAATAATCTTGCCCCCTATCTTAAATTGAGCCAAAAAATATTGATGAAGCTCTCGTGATGAAGGGTTGATCCTAGCCATGCAGGAAGAGCTGAATCAATTTGCCAGGAGTGATGTATGGACTCTTGTTCCTAAACCCCATGGGAAAACAATTATTGGAACCAAATGGGTGTTCAGAAACAAGCTCTCTGAAGATGGAAAAGTGATCATAAACAAAGCCAGATTGGTTGCTCAAGACTACAACCAGCAAGAAGGTATTGATTTCACAGAAACCTTTGCACCTGTAGCAAGGCTTGAAGCCATTAGGATTTTGCTTTCTTATGCTGCCAATAATGGCATCAAACTATATCAGATGGATGTAAAGAGTGCTTTCCTTAATGGATTCATTGAGGAAGAGGTGTTTGTTAGACAACCCCCTGGTTTTGAAAATTCAATTTTTCCTAATCATGTTTTTAAATTGAAAAAGGCTCTATATGGTCTGAAGCAAGCTCCTAGAGCTTGGTATGACAAATTAAGCAATTTTCTTCTCAAAAATGGTTTTGAAAGAGGAAAGGTTGATACAACCTTTTTTAGAAAAATGTCTAACAAAGATCTAATTCTTGTTCATATATATGTTGATGACATTATATTTGGATCAACAAATTCTTCATTATGCACAGAGTTTTCAAGGTTAATGCAATCTGAGTTTGAAATGAGTTTAATGGGTGAACTCAAGTGTTTCTTAGGACTTTAGATTAAGCAAGAGTCTGATTGTATATGGATCCATCAGGAGAAATATACAAAAGAAATGCTTAAGAAGTTCAATATGCATGATTTGAAACCTATGTCAACTCTCATGCATCCTTCTGCCATCTTAAGTAAAGTTGAAGGAGAAGAACGTGTTGACCCAACAATGTATAGAGGTATGATTGGATCTCTATTGTATCTTACAGCAAGCAGACCTGACATCATGTTCAGTGTTTGTCTGTGTGCAAGATTTCAATCTGATCCAAGAATAACTCATTACAAGGCTATAAAAAGAATTTTTAGATATCTCAATGGTACTACTAATCTTGGTTTAGGCTATAAGAAGAGTAAGGACTGCAGGTTATTAGGATATTGTGATGCTGACTTTGCTGGAGATAGAGTTGAGAGAAAATCAACAAGTGGAGGATGTCACTTCATTGGAGAAAATATGATAAGCTGGGCAAGCAAGAGGCAAAGCACCATAGCTCTCTCAACTGCTGAAGTTGAGTATATTGTTGTTGCAAGCTGTTGTTCACAGCTGCTATGGGTAAAATATCAGCTTGAGGATTTTAATATTGTTGTTAATTCTATTCCTGTGTTATGTAATAATACAAGTGCAATAAATGTTTCTAAAAATCCCATCCAGCATTCTAGGGCGAAGCATATAGATATCAAGAATAATTTTATTAGAGACTATGTTCAGAAAGGTGTTTTTGATATTATGTTCATTGATACAGAGCATCAATGGGCTGATATATTCACAAAACCCTTACTAAAGATAGGTTTAAGTTCATAAGAGATAATTTGAACATTCATGTATGACTCTCTGAAATGCTTGAATTCTTTGATATATGAACTTGCTGATATATGCGTGCCTGCTGAACTTTATTGCTCTTGCTGCATTTTCTTGTACTCTAATATATGCTTTATCAGTAACTTAATTACCCTGAAGTTATTGCTTTGTTATGCATTTATTTCTTCAGAAAGCTCTATATACCCTTTCGATTGATGACAAAAGGGGGAGTAATATAAACTAACAAAATCTGAAGTTTAAGTGTTGTCAGAGAAGCAAGCTTTTGTTCAGGGGGAGCAAGCAACTTACCTAAGTATCTGTCTAAGGGGGAGAATTCTTTAAACTTAATTCTATTTAATTTTCCTTCAGATATTTGTAAGTTTAAGCAAATTTGTCACCATTAAAAAGGGGGAGAATGTTGAGTCTCAAAAATATTATTAAGTAATTAATAATGTTTTAAGTCTCATAATCCTAAGTTTTAATGAATAACAAATTTGGTTAAAGTACTCTGAAAGATAGTGCATATTATCTTGAAGGTATTTTCTGTGTTTCAGCAACTCTCCGAAGTAATGCAACCCTCTGAAGTGGTGCTACCTTCTGAAGGAGAGGAACCCTCTTAAGTATCAGAACCTGCCGAAGCAAGAGAACTTGATGAAGTCTGGAGACGTTGTACTTTGAGAAGTATATCTCTTCGGAGTGAGTCTCTCTGAAGATCCTTTGAAGACTCAAGTCTTCTCAATGCTTTCTGCCAGCTGTCTGCATCTCACTCTTTCTAGCAAGGAAAATCAGAACCTTTTTGGCATATTTCAAATTCTGTTCACCAAAAAGGAAGTCTCTGCTATGAAAGTACACTGTGTTCAGAAAAGTAGAGTCAGCGTTGCTATACATCTACTTCTGCTTTGCCTACTGCAGTAATCTATTGGAAGCATGTGTCTCAACGGGAGAAAAGCTATCTCACAACGGAATTAAAGAGAAGTCTAACGGATCTCAAAGTCTCTCTCTCTATAAATACCAGACTGTTGAGTCTCGGAATTAATTATTTGAAATTAGATTCAAGACTCATTATCCTTGGTTTTAATGAATAACAAATTAGATTACATAAAAGAAAGGTTCTACTGAGAAAGGTATTCTTCTGTGCATTTCAGGAAATAGGTTGAAGCAATAACTTGCTGAAGGGAACAATCGGATGAAGAAAAGGAATTGGGAAGAAGCAAAGGAAGAACAGCGCAACAACCATCTAAAGAAAAGAGTACAAGCTTCTGAAGAAGAGAACCTGCTGAAGGAAGTTGAAGAAAGCAATCTGCTAAGAAGAAAAGGATTCATCTGTGCAAGCTATAATGAAGAAAACCATCAGAGATGCTGGAAGAACTACAACCAAAAGAAGAGCGAAGATCAATGAAGAATTAATTTCTGTCTAAGCAAACTACTAAGGAAGAAGCAATCTGCTGAAGAAAGGAACTTGCTGAAAACATCTACCTATTGAAGAGCCAAGACATGTTGAAGTAAAGCAACCTGCTGAAAGTATGTGCGTACTGAAGTTGAATCTGCCAAACGCATACTCTCTGAACTTGATAACGTGGCAATTTAAACTCTCTGAAGAATTAGAAGCCTCTAAAGTCTGAATAACTTGTTACTCTCTGAAGATTTGTGAGTCAATCTGAATGATGCATTAAAAGACTCAAGTCTCAACAAATATTAATGGTGAAGCTGAATCGGTGCAAAGAAAGATAAAGGCTTGCTAGTAAAGCTTTATCTTCTGACACAAAAGAGGAAGCCTACTGCAGAAAAGCGAACAGAGGTCAGAGATAGAGTCAGCTCTGCTGCAACACCTACTCATGTACCATCTCTGCATCACGCTATCAGATGCGTGCACTTCAAGTAAGAAGAAAAGTTGAACTCACAACAGGACAAAAGTGAAGTCTAACGTTCTCATCTCTATTCAGACAAAAGACTTCCTGTTGTAAAGGGAAGAAGAGAGAAAAAGGAGCATCAACCTGCTGAAATATCAGAAACTCTCTTAAACAAGATTAAGAGCCTAACTGCTGTGTGTGAGAACTTATTCATACCTACACACCTACGCAAGACAGAAGAGAAGATAAAGAGAAGCTATCTCACAACGGCTTTAAGAAAGTATACCAAGCAATTTCCAACGGCTACATTTCTAAGCAATCTTCAACGGCTATATTTTATCAAAACATATAAATAGCCTCACGAAAGACTTTGAAGATTGGCGAACCTTTGGTGAACCCAGGGCTAGAATGAATCTCAAGAAAAACCATAGTCAAGCCCAAGAGAGAACTGGCTGAAGTTCAAATCAACGTCCGACCGAGCCAATTCTCCGAGGAAGTTATCCCTCATATAGAGACAAGATTGAACCTAAATTTATACACTTGTATCTTTGTCCAATCCTTGTACTTAGATTTCATTTTATTTATCCTGAGTTATACTCAATAATCCCTTTGTACAAGAAGAACCTAAGTTTAAATTGTAAACACTATTAAGTGTCTGAGAGCTTGGAGAGGCTTGGTGGAAAAAAAGGATACTCGCTGAGCCTGGAGAGGCTTGACTGTAAAAGAATACTGCATGAGTTTCCTGGAGAGGCAGTTGAGAACAAAGAATACTTGTTTCAGCCTGGAGAGGCCGGGTGAACAAAGAATACTGCATGAGTTGCCTGGAGAGGCGGTTGAGAACAAAGAATACTTGTCGGGCTTGGAGAGGCCAGGTGTGCAAATAATACTCGTTGTAATCTTGCGGGATTAGTGAAAATCTTGTGGTGGTTTGCCCTGGGACTAGATGTAGCTCACTGGGTTAGTGGGTGAACCAGTATAAATCTCTGTGTTAAGTTCTCTCTTCTCTTACCTTTTTCTTTCTGCTGTTATCTGTTTAAACTAACCAAGGAGGGATAAAGAAAAGTTGTTTTATTAATCGAAGCAGAAAAACAATCTTTTCTTTAAGAGAAAATGATTTCAAAAAGGCTTTCACTCAACCTTCTGAGTTGCATCAACAAGTTGCTGAACTTCGACTTCCAGTTTCGGAAGGTTGATAAAATATTTTCAAATTAGCTTTGCTTATTTCGAAAGGTTTTCCGGGAAATCTGTAAAGATTTTAAAACACTATTTAACCCCCCTTCTAGTGTTTCCTGTGGTCCTAACACAAACTTCATATAGAGAAGAAAAAAACAGAGAGAACGAACGTCAACTTGCTGAAGTGCTGCAAAAATATTCTCTAAGAAATTTACACTCTGTATCATTTGTACTCAACTTTCATATCCTGAGTTTAACTCAGAAGATTGTAAATTTTACCCAGTTTAGGCTTCAAACTTGTGCAGTTTCAAGCTTAGGCTATTTTTTTTTTAAACAGTTTGCTCCTGAGCCTGGAGAGGCTTGCTGTTTAAACAATACTTGTTGTAGAGCCTGGAGAGGCTTGGTAGACTAAAAAAATACTTGTTGTAGTAGAGCCTGAAGAGGCTTGACAGAAAATAATACTTGTATATCTGATCAGATAGTGGAAAATCCTTAACTGATTGGCTTTGGGACTGGATGTAGCTCACAGTGGTGGTGGGTGAACCAGTATAAATCTTTGGCTAAGTTCTCTCATCCCTAAACTCCATTTAAATTCAGTTTATACTAACATGGAGGGTTCTGAGATTGTTATTTTATAACACTAAGCTGAAAAATAATTTTTCTGAACTGTTTTATTGAACCTGCTGAAGCAACTTCAGGAAGTACAAAAATCACAGTTTCAGCAAGTTATAAGAATCTCTTTGTGAAAAGGTGCTGCTTGTGAAAGGTTTTCCAAAAAATGCTTAAGATTTATAAAACACTATTCAACCCCTCTTCTAGTGTTTCTTGTGGTTTCTACATATTAAAGTAAATCTCGGAAGACATTGAAACAAAAATTATAGAGTCTGCCTATGAGTAAATTGAATGCATGCTCTTGAATGTAGGATATCTATTGTCTCAAAGTACCTATAAGCAGATACATATCTGCATCAAAGCGTGTGTGCTCATTAATGTCTACAACTTAACTAACGAGTATGTATTAGTTAATGCAATCATAGACCAAAATAATGAAGCTTGTCAACATTTTTTCTGAGGTTCATAATACTTCAACAAGTACAGATCTATGGATCGTAATAGAAAAGTACATTTTACAGATAAACAAATTTAAATAGAGAAGTAAAAAAGGAGGTGCAATGAGTAAGATATATCCTAAAAGATACCAGGAAAAAAAAAAGAACTAGAATAAATAAGAAACATACATTAAATAAGAAAAGTTTTCCAATCTCTGTATATTTGACAAAGATTCCCCTCTAAAGTAGCCATTAGCAAAGCACTACTGCAGAGAAGTTGAATGATTTAAACCCATGTTATATCACAAGAGAGATACCATGGAAACAAAAAATTATTCCAGATATCCTACATATGTTGCAATTGTACTATGCAATTATAAGCACCAATTAGGGTATGGAAGAATTTTCACCATAAATATTTCGGTTCGAGTAGAATTGTCTCCCATAGAAATATATGTGCTTAAACCAAAAGCTTAAACTTCAAAACTACCATAAGAAAATCCTTGTTTGACTTTCATTATATCTTAAGGGCTCATTTGGTGGTCATGATAAAGAATAAGATAAGATATTAATATCATATTCCTATTATACTTTTTGTGTTTATTACACCAACAAGATAAGGTAAGTCTATCATATTGGCTTACCCTATTTTATCTAATGTAATTTTTATTCTTAGGGAAGGTGTTGTTGCACCTTTAATTACTTTCTTGCTTGACATTCATTTAATCTATCCACCTTGACAATTCATAACCCATATAAGATGGCATAAGATCATGTGGCAAGAATGACATGTCTCATTGTTAACTACATTAGTAATTAAGTTGATGTCAGGAGCAAAAAATATTTGCTCTAAAAAATTCAGAAATTGAAATAAATAGAAAAGTAGGAAGGGACCGAAAACACTAAAACATTATTTAAAACATTAAAATTTTAAAGAGTAAGGAGGTTGTTTTATTCCAACGTAGAATATCTTAAATTTTTTTATTATGAACCAACTATCATAAAAGCTTAAGTTGTTGGGAAGAGGTCACATGAATGATTTTATATAATATATTTAATAGTTATAACACGCTCCCTCCCCCCTCATACAAGAGCCTTTAGGCTTGAAGCATGACAATGTTGAGGCTCTGCCTTATGCTGAAATTAAACTCTTTTTTTCCTCATTGGAATGATGGGGCAAGGGATCAAACTCCATGACCAAGTGGAATAATGGGGGCAATAAGAACTGAACTCTTACCACTTGATCATAGAGATTATGATATCATGTCATAAATCAACTACCCCAAAATCTTAAGTTGTTGGATGGAGGACACAAATGATTTTATGTAATGTATTTCTAACAATCTTAATGCTACAATAACAATACAAACTTCTTATCTTTGAGTATAACATGTTAGAGTATCTCCAACGATTTGAAAACCGAGATGCTCATCTAAGAGATGCGATGATAATATTTTTGGGGTATTGGAGAGCAACTGCCCTTTGTGCTGAGTTGCTCCCCTGTAGCAATCTAGTGTCCGTTTGGTTTAAAGTTGAGTACAATTTATTCTAAAATTAATAGTTAAAAGAGAGTGATGCATGCTTTAAAAACACATTGGACGAAAGTGATTTAAAATTAATTTATGTGAAATTGATTCTGCAGTGTGTCAAACGGTTAAGGCACTTAAAAATGATTGTTACAAGTTTTTTATTGTAAAAAAAGATATTTAATGACAAAGATAAAAAAGAGTGTCATAAATTATGGGGTCCATTTAATTTTTTTTTTTTAGAGTTGTTGAGTTGAAGAAAAATTAATTTAATTTTTTTAAGTAAAAAAGATGATATGTCATTATCTAGAAGTGTGAAGAATGATAAAAAGATAATTTAATTAACAACTCATATCGGTTATATTGACCAACATTAAACATCTGTTAATTAAAGTGGAGATAACTAAAAAAAAAATTCTTAAAATAATCAAATTTAAACGTATTATTTTAAAAAAAAAACATTTGAATATATAGAATATTTATGCTTCTTTATTAATTCAGTTAAGTTTTTAAAAGAGCTTATGCATTACAAGAACAAACAAGAAGTGCATGTTTGATGAAACTCACACCCTGTGCATGCAAGTAACCACTCACACCAAAGAATGACTATTTTTTCTATTTAGACACATTGTTAAATATTTCTCTCTTCACACCACAACACATAACATAATGGTTTCTATGACTTATTCCACTCATGTTCCTCTTTTCTGTCAGATTATTCTCTTGTTGATAATTTCCTATCCACCCAACACACTCTCACAAGATCCCATTTCCTCAAGCCCCACCATAGGCCAATGCACATCAAATCTCCTTCCTCTTATTCCATGCACACCATTTGTGCAGGGTACTGTTCGATCTCCAGGGCTGCAATGTTGTGGCAATCTCAAGCAACTCTACAGCCAAGAGCCACACTGCCTTTGCCTCTTGCTTAATGACACCACCTTGAGTTCTTTCCCCATCAACAGGACACTTGCTTTGCAGCTGCCAGCTCTTTGTACCCTTCAAGCCAATACCTCTAGCTGTCCAGGTTACATAAACAATCACATTTAATCTTAAAATTATCTAGCAATTGTATATATTTGACTTATTCATTACATTCAAAAAGTGTGTTTTGTGCAGTTTTTTAGTTTTAAGTCCTATTTCTAAAGCCACCACTTTTACATTATATAGTCCAATTCTGGATATATCAGTAGCATAGAGGAAGTTTTTAGTATTATTCATCGAATCAGTTTTCACTCTAATTTTGCTGTAGGGGAATCAGTACACTTGCCTCCAATTTCACCAGATTCTCAAGTTTCCTTCGGGACAAAGAACAACTCTACTGTTGCTGGTATAAAAGCACCTCTTTCTCCATTTGTATTAGCTATTCTTCTATTCTCTATATTGTTATGAGAAATCCCATAGTTTCAAAATGAATGGAAAATATAAACCTTTAGAATACTATGTTAGCTTTCATATTAATTGCATAGAATTATAAGATCCTTTAATAAAAAGTTCCTCTGTCCATGTTCTGGAAGTTGAATTAATCATGCTTTAACTGACCCTCTCCTTTTACTTCATCTGTAGCTTCTCCAGCATTCTCAGTTCCACCAAGACCTAGCATAATGGGATTTGGGTTTGGAAGAAGTGGAGCCATTAACTTGAAGGCAAAAAATGTATTAATTGTTGTTATGACTCTAGCAATTTTATTGTTCACATTAATGCCTTACTAATTACAATTGAAATCATATATTCAGTCCATATAGGTTGTGCTACTAATGAAATTAGGTTAGCAGAAATTTTCATAGTATATTGGTTGTCATTTCCCTTAGAGTTTGTAAGGATTATTGTTCTATCTATGTATTTAAAAGATAAACAGCATTTTACTATATAAAAGTTGTTATACATTATAAAACTGTGATCGTCCAACTGTGTCAATGACCTTCATACCTCTCTGTTTCAGCGGTTAAAGAATTAAAGGAACACAGTAATCCATCCATGTTGAATTGTATATGTGATTGACCAGCAATTCCTGCTATAATAAGTGAACTGTAGCTTTCTTTTTGTAAGAATTGTAGCAAAATTCTAAACAAAGTGAAGCAGATAATAACACATTAAGCCCATGCCCACTGTATCCATCAATGTGTCCAATTTAAACTAAGCATCACCTCGAGATATTTATCTGTAAAATACTTGATTTCATTGGTTCTGATTTATAACAGAGATAAGCACATCAACAATGATTTGGTCTATCCTATGAAACTTTTAAGATTTAAAGAAATATAACACAAGCATCAACATGGTAGTTGTTATATCACATTTCCACTTACAACTAATTCACTTGGTTTGGCTCAGAATCGTTACACTTAAGAGGGTATCAGTAAACAAAAGCATTGCCTTACAAATTCAGTGCAACAAAATCTGAACACATTCACCTGGATTTATATGCTAATAATGTGTGTTTGCAGTATCTATGGATGTACTAATCCAAACTGGGAGCCACCTCTGTTGGATTAGATTCAAATACATCTGAGTCAGATTCCCCAGGCTGTTCAAAAAGTTCTCTAGACTCAACAGATTCCTTGTATGCAGGAGTATCCTTAAAATCTGTTGCTCCTTCATTATATGTTATGGCACCATACACACCAGCAATTACCTACAAACATGGTGAACATAAAAAGAACAATTAAAAATGAATCTAAATGTGCAAATAGCATGACTAGACTAGCCAGACTCTCCAGACCAGACATTCCTTGGCATCAAAGAGGACAAATAACAACATAAGAACTAAAAATTGGAACCAGGCCAACTATGGCAAGGAAAGCTTACAGTGGTTAGAAAATATAAACTAATCCAACAATTGTTAAGAAAAGCCTTAGGAGTAATGGCCAGTTGAACCTTAAAATGTGGAAGCAATTGAAAGCAGTAAAACGTGTATGTGCCCGTTTGGTTTACCATTGTAGAATTGATTCTAGAATATGGTTATAAATGAGTGATGTACTTTTTACGAAAGTGTCTTAAACGAAAGTAATTTAAAATCAATTTTGTGGAATTGATTCTGTATTGTAGACAACTGGGAACCAAACGAGCACATACACCGGAAGCACTACCATTAAATAATGTTTGCTTCAGAACTCACTAGCATTCTCACAAAACCACTTCCGGAAAAGTTGCAATTCAAAGAATTAGGACAATCAAACAATGGTTAGGCAAATACACGACATTAGAAAATTATCAACACAAATTAAAACTAACAGAAATCATTTTAAAATTAGTAACGCAATGTAGCAAAATCCATGGGAAGCACACGCAACACTTATGCAACAAAATTAAACAAAATTAAGTGTATCTCGCACCAAAAAGAATCAAAACCATATGCAGCTAAGAGCTCCCGGATACATTTTATTGGCGTTGAAACTGTTCAGACTCAAGTTTGGATTCCTAACAGAATAATTTCTACAACAAAATCAACAAAGCCTTATCCAAATTCCATTCAATAACTACAAGGCATGCCTAATCCACTTGTATAAAAAGAAAGAAAGAAAGAAAACACATACACAATTTAGTAACTAGAAAAGGTGGAAAAGTTGAAGAGAGAGTAAGTGAAATGGAGATTGGTTTTGTACCCCTATAATAAAGCCAAAAACCCAGAAATACTGGAGGATGAAGCCGAATGTGTCCCACTGGGGCCCTTCAAAGAAGTCCGGCTTAGTACCGGGAAGTTCCGGTAGGTAGTCTGCGTTGCGGAAGTATTCTTCGATCTCAGCATTCTTTTGGCGTCGCCACTCCTCTTCGGTGGTAGCGGTGGTGGTAGTGGTGGTGGTGTCAGGTAGGTCTTTTCTAGAGCGAGAGGAGGACTCTTTCTTCGCAGAGACTAGGTGAAGGTTTCTTCTTCTGGTTGTGGTTGAAGAGGACGATAGGAGGGCGAGGTGGGAGAGGGAGGTGCACGGAGTGCTGCCGGTGCTGTTGCCGGACAGGATTCTGCCGGCGACACAAGCACCATCGCTACAGATGGCTACGGTGAACCCCATTGGTGGATGAGACTATAATGAGGAAGATGATGCGGAAGAAGTTGGATAACAGATCGGATAACGTTTGCGGTTTTGATTGCATGTTCAGATTCTGTCTCAACAAGTAACATTTATTAGAAAATAATATCTTGACATCCCTTTTCTTAGTAAGAGAGATTAATAGAAAAAAGAAAACAATGACGGGAGAAAATATGTAAACAATATGAAAATGAAAAAATCACAACCCTTATTTATTTTTGCTAAGTTAATATAAATAGTATCTAACTATAAAATTCTAAATAGTTATAATTAATGAATTAATTAAAAAAATTATTATCAATAAAAAAAGAAAGTATTTGTTTAAAACTTTTCATTATATAAATAGTAATTCAATAAATAACCATATTATAAAAAATATAAAATATTTATAAAAGTTTTTATTTTAATTAAAGTTACCATTACCATACAAGGCTATGTATTTAAAAAATTCAAAAATTGCAACTAATGAAAATTTAAAAATTAAAAAATAAATTCTATAAATAAAATCCAGTAATATCATGAAGTATATTAATAAAGTTTTATAAATAATTTAGGGTTAAATATGTTTTTAATCCCTGAAGTATGACTCAGATTTGGTTTTAGTCCTTAAAGTTTAAAATCGTTGGTTTGGGTCTCTTATGTTCTGAAATCATGTAAGTTTAGTCTCTTTCCTTAATATCATTAACTTTTATGCAGACGTGGCAAATGAATTTATATATCAACTTTTCCAGTCAACTTTAATGAAAATGATTTGGCAAGTAGACACATACTAGGGTTTCTTTTTACAACTTCAACACAGTAAATAGTAATTGAAGTTTCTATTTTAAATTAATAATTTAATCATATTTAATAAAATCTACATAAAATCTCACTATATAAGTTGAGGTGTTATTCAAATGCCAAATCATTTTCATTAATGTTGACTGAACTAGCTGACACAGAAAATTGTTTGTCACGTTAACATCAAAGTTAATGGTGTTAAGGGGATAGACCAAAGCTTACGTGATTTTAAAACATAAGGGACTCAAACCAACGATTTTAAACCTTAGGGACTAAAACTAAATTTGGGTCATACTTTAGAGACTAATATATAAAATATAAATTATCAATAACTCTTATATCAATTACTTCTATTGATCGTCAATGTAACTGCTATTTGATTTTAAACTCAATTCATGTAATCACCATCTAATACTCTTCTAGGGTTATATGAAACAATGTCTTCATCAGTATACCTTTCTTCTTCATACTCAACCACATATCTAGGAACATGATTGCATTTGTTAAATTCCCCATCTTGAACACTGCATGTTTGAATAAAGTTATGAAGTGTTGTTGTTTGCAACTATGATTTTCTGTTGTTTGATTAATGGATATGATCTCGTATCACATGGTCTCATATCACAAAATATAAGTCACATTTTCTTCCAAACTCTAATTTTTTTCAATGACATTTATTAGAAAAGATTGTGCATGGTGGAATGTTTCTTGTAAATTTTCTGATACAAACCGAAAGCGTAAAGATAGAAACGTCTTGAAGATCAATTAATGGTAAATAACGGTAAGGAGCTTGACGCAATCCAAGACCTGCTAGAAGCACCAAAACTATCAAAGATAGGAAATTGACACAATTCGTGACCTGCCGGAAGCACCAAAGCTATCAAGATATAAGCAACTAGACCCTAACCAAGACCTACTGGTATAACCTAAGTTATCAAGTAGTTCTTTAATCCAAGAACAAAGGATAAGCTCTCACAATGAGAAAACTCAGAATTTTTATTGTTAAAAAAACTGTCTACAAACTGATTCTCGATGCTAATATATAACAAAGGAATTTCCTAAAATAAACTATCTAAAAGATACAATCCTAAATAAAATATATTTAATTCTAGATAAGATAAAATATAATCCTAAAAGATTTAATCCTAAATAAGATAAAATATAATCCTAAGCGATCTTATATTGATTCCTAATATATCTGATCCAAAATAAATCAGTTACGATCTGCTTAGATACACTTTCCCGAAATAGGCTCTCCTAAGATTCGGATAACAGACATAACTGATTTTCAGATCAGATAACACTCTTGTACTTCAATCCGAGTTAAGTTAAACCACTTCTTTGGATATTCTTCTGCTCGGTGGTCTACTTTCCTTTGGACTTCAGCGATCAAGAGTTGCACGATTCTCTTTAAACCGCTCAGATCTGGCCCCGGTCATTGGACCTTCAATCCCTTGCAATGCATCTGTGGCATCCTGGTTGAGGTCGGACGGGATCGTGTCATTCCCTCCTTCTTTGAAAGGATTCGTCCTTGAATCTGATTCATTACCTACATCAAATAAAGATAAGTCAGTTACATTAAATGTTGCACTAACATCATCATATTCACTTGGAAGATCTATCTTGTAGGCATTGTCATTGATCCTCTCTAGAACTTGGAATGGACCATCTCCTCTTGGTTTAAGATTGTTCTTCCTTTGAGATGGAAACCTCTCTTTCCTCATGTGAATCTTGTTGAGTCTCAAAATATTATTAAGTGATTAATAATGTTTAAGTATCATAACTCTAAGTTTTAATGAATAACAAATTTGGTTAAAATATTCCGAGAAATAGTACAAATTCTATTAAGGGTATTTTTTATGTTTCAGCAACTCTCTGAAGGAGCAACCCTCTAAAGTGGTGCAACCTTCTGAAGGAGAAGAACCTGCTGAAGTTATTCAACCCTATGAAGAGTTGCACTATCTGGATCAAGAAGACATGCTGAAGACTTCCTATGTGGCATTTGTCTAAAGTCAGAAGGCTTTATGCTCAAAGACTTAAATGCATCCTCAACGTCTTCTGCAAGCTTGTCTCTTTTAAGGAAAGATCACATAAACCCTTTTAAGGAAAACATCTGTATCATAGTACCTGCAAGCGTATCAGAACTGAATCAATGTCTGCACACCTGCTATGCTCAAGTCAGAAGCTATCAAAAGATTGTCTCACAAGGGTTCTCACAGCATTTAATGCTATCTCTCAACGGTGGTCTTAGCAATCTTCAATGGACTTAATCTGGATCTTATATATAGCTTCGTGAAGGATTTCAAAACAAGGAGAGAAGACTTTGTGTCAAGCCAAAACGCTGTCAAATTCTACGTTGCATACTCTGATTTATTGTACAAAAAAATTTCATTTATCCTGAGTCATACTCAGTTACCTTGTACAAGTTTGTTCCAGTTTAAGTTAAGAAATTGCAAAGAGTTCTGTAACTTAAACAAATTTCCTTGTAAATACTTTTACGTGTCTGAGAGCCTGGAGAGGCTTGGTGGAAGAAAGAATACTTGGTTTAGAGCCTGGAAAGGCTTGTGGTTAAATAATACTTGGTTTTGAGCCTGGAGAGGCTTGTCTGTAAAACAATACTTGGTGTATAGAGTCTGAAAAAGGCTTGACTGTAAAAGAATACTTGTATCTGTTCAGATAGTGGAAATCTATTGTTGTTTGGCTTTGGGACTGGACGTAGCTCACAGTGGAAGTGAGTGAACCAGTATAAATCTGTGGCTAAGTTTTCTTTTACCCTTATCTCTTTATTTTTGGTTTATACTAACTTGGAGGGTTCTGAGTATACGGTTTTATAACGTTGAAACTGAAAAACAAACAAAACATTTTGAAAAACAAGTTTGCAAAACTGTTTTATTGGACCTACTAAAGTTACTTCAGCAAGTACCTTACTTCCAGTTTCAGCAAGTTGCTCAAATTTCCTTGTGAAAAGTTCTGCTTGTCAAAGGTTTTCCTAAAATCAGTTTGAAATTATAAAACACTATTCGACCCCCCTTCTAGTGTTTCATGTATTTTCTACAAATCCAAACCCAATCGCCTAGTTCAAATATTACCTTCCTCCGCCCTTTATTGGCTTGTTTTACATACTGCTCATTTTTCCTTTCAATATTAGCTCGGACCTTTGCATATAACTCATTGACATAACCTGCTTTCCTTTTACCATCTAAGCTGGAAAATTCAGAAATAGGTAATGGCAAAATATCCAAAGGAGTTAGTGGATTAAAACCATATACAGCCTCAAGTGGTGAAAAAAAAAGTAGTATAGTGTACCGTCCAGTTATATGCAAACTCAATATGTGGCAAACATTTTTCCCTTAATACCTTAAAAACAATATGTAAGTGTTCAACATGTGCATTATAAGATTTGTTGTAAACCAAAATGTCATCAAAGTAAACTACCACAAATTTTCCTATGAAAGAGCGCAATAAATGGTTCATTAACCTCATAAAAGTACTAGGTGCATTAATTAGTTAAGCCGAAGGGCATCACTAACCACTCATATAAACCATACTTTGTTTTAAAAACAGTTTTCCACTCATCACCCTCTTTCATTTGAATTTGATAGTAACCACTTTTCAAATCAGTTTTAGAGAACAAACATGCCCCATGAAACTCATCAAGCATGTCGTCCAACCTAGGAATTGGATAACGATACTTTACCGTAATCTTGTTAATGGCTCGGCAATCAGTGCACATACGCCAAGAACCATCTTTCTTTGGTACCAATATTACCAGTACAACACATGGACTAAGGCTCTCCCTTACATACCCTTTTTCCATTAGCTCACTGACTTGTTTTTGGATCTCCTTGGTCTCATCCGAGTTGGTTTTGTATGTTAGCCGATTTGGTAGGGCACAACCGGGTACAAAGTTAATCTGGTGTTCTATACCTCTTGAAGGCGGTAATCCTTGAGGTGGCTCATCCGGAAAGACTTCTCCAAACTCCTGCAACAAATTTTGAATCTTAGAAGGTAAAGAATTGTTAGAATCATCAGAGAAGTATAGGTCTTTAAAAACAAGAATCAATAATTGCCCTTTATCTAACAATACACTTTCAACTTCCCCTTTTCTTGCAAAAGTGTTCACTTTGCTTCTGCCCTAGCTCGGTTGTAACGTCAAACATACATCCAATCTTGAATTCGGATTCGATCTCATGCCCACTTCTCTCTTCTTCTCTTTTCTTTCTTTTTCTTGAACAGAAAACTGTTCTTCCAACTCCTTGCTCTCCCTAGCAATTCTTATTTGATCTGCATATGCTTCAGAAGGCTGAAGAGGGGTTAGCACAAAGGTTTTATTATTTAATTTTAAACTATAGTTGTTGTGACACCCATCATGAGTTACTCGCCTTTCACATTGCCATGGTTGGTCAAGTAGAATGTGTCCAGCATGCATAGGTGCAACATCACACAAGACTTTGTCTTCATATTTTCCAATGGAAAATGAAAGCAAAACTTGTTTTGTTACCCTTATGTCCCCACAATCATTTAGCCACTGCAGTCTATAAAGATTAGGATGTTTTATATTAGGTAATTTTAATTTCTCAACCATCAAAATACTAGCAACATTGGTACAACTACCACTATCAATTAAAAGACTGCAAACATTATCACTTACGCGACACCTTGTATGGAATATGTGCTCACGTTGCTCCTCAACTCCTCCCATATTTGGTTGTGCATTCAACACCCTCCTGGTGACTAATGCATTATCGTGGCTTGGCTCGGTGTATTCCACTTCACTGTAATCCACCAGCTCGGGTATTTCATAATCATCTTCTTCACTTGCACTTTCCACTTCACCTTTGTCACGAATGAGTATGACCCTATTGTTCGGACAATCAGAAGCATTATGTCCAAGACCTTGACACATGAAACATTTAATTTCACGTGCTTTAGAAGATGAACTTAATTCAGACTTACATTTATTAACTGAGGTCGGTTATCCGATCTTTGCCTCTTCTTTTGGCCGAGTTGCTGGTTTGCTGGTTGACCAGGATTTCTAAGAGGTACTAGGAGTAAGAGACATTACGCAATGATTTTTATATTGATGCACCCTCGAAAATCCTTAAGCTATGTCCAGTACCTACCTTAGTAGGATTATTCACTAGTCAAACATGATTATAAGCTATTCTTTTCCCATAGCCTCCTAAGGCTTAAAGCAAGTATTCTTTCTTACAGGCCTCTTCAGGTTTCTCAGAACAAGGTTTCTCTCTTACAAGATCGTTTTAGCTTCACAACCAACACTGACTCTTCTAGTTAGCTTGGAATACAACTACTTTCTTTGATAAAGTTGGTTATGAATATTAGACTCTCTCTCAACACTCAAGGAGTGGATAAACTATACAATATAGAGCTATATGAAACACTTCTAATGTAAAAAAAAATGATTTTGAGTATTTGCAGAAGCGTTCTATAAAAGAAATGTTTCTCCAGAAGGAGAATGGTAGTGCAAAAGCATAAATTCTTGAGCTTTTTGTCTTAGGATGTTGTCTGGTGGCTTCTTTCAATACCCTCACCTATTTATAGTACTAAGGAGTCCAACTATCACTTATGACTTTTCTCTTTCATCCTTGGTCCACTTTTGACTAGCTGAGTTGTTTATGTGCTTCTGAAGTAGATTTTTATTTCTGGAGCATCTGAAAATATTTGCAATCTTCTAAGATGCATACTGTGTTATATCGTGCTTCTGGAGAACAATTGTGATTCTAGAAAACTGCAGAAAGTTGGCTTTCTGATTTTGAATGTGAACTTGTCATTCTTACATATTCCAAATCTCTTTTATAGGATTGTTCTTCTTAATTTAATCTGAGTAATGAATTATTGAATGATCCAATTGAGATTCATGTTGCTGAGTGAAGTTCTACAAATTTGTGCTTCTGGATAGCACTTGTGCTTCTAGACAGGATTTTATTCTTTTGGAACTATGCCAATTCTTATGATAATTAATACGAAATCATATTTCTGTCCAATAAGAATTTTGTCCATACTAAATATTGAATCTTCATTAGAGGATTAGTCCTTTAACTAGAAATATTCAAGGATAATAGCTTGAAGATTGTGGGAACTTATTCAATGCTTCTAAAAATACTTTGAACAATTTCAAAGCTTGAAATTTAAATCTGATGCTTCTGGAGATTGATAACTTTATTGTAGAAACTCTAGGTTCTGCTTCTAAAGCCAAAATTGTGTTTATACTAATATTGACCTTCTTCAATTGCTTTGTTTGCAATAATAACACTTGGAATGAATATTCTTGAACTACTTAAGTGATCTTTTGTATTAAGAAGGTATCGGGTTTCATGAAAAGCTCATTCTCATGCTTTTAGCGGTCTTGAATGATCCTTCTAAAGCTTCACATTTGCTTTTGAAGCTTGATACAACTCAGTTTAATGTTTATGGGATTTTAAATAATTCTCCTTGACCTTCTTGAAGCTAAGAAACTACTTTTTGAAATTGTTGCATCACTTTTGACATGAAAGCTCTATGTAGTATGCTTCTGGACACATGCTCTGATATTAAGTGATGCTTTTGATCTTTGCACCTTCCTTTTGTACATTTTCATGTATTCTATCAAGCATTCTCAAGTATAAACATTAGTACTAAAGCATTCAAAACACTTAGAACTTTGTTATGAAAGTTTTTTATCATTAAAACTTTTGTTCAAGAGGGTCTTGAACCCAACAAGTTTAAGATCCCAATGGAGTGATCAAGAAAAGTTTCCTCCCCAACTTAAAAAGCCAAGTTAACCCTAATGTGTCAAGATTTTGAGGCTAGCTACCAATGAAATGTTGTATCTCCTCAAAAGGCTATTGTCACGACTTTTCAATCTCCAGCTGCAAAAAAAAATACATGACATGTGGCTAATAGTCAAGAAACTGGAGCAAAAATAATTATTTATAAATGTCAGCCCACATTAACAATTAGATAAATCAGACATAAGAGTTTTAAATAACTCGATTAGGGTGAACCACAATCATTGTTATCTTTTGACATTGCCTCCAAATCGGCAACATTTCTAACCATTGGGCATTCTCACTAGATTACACGTCTCTAGCTCTCCATTCTTGGTAATTCTATCATGTATTTCTTTCTTCCATTGTCTTATTTTTCATGTATTTGGCTAATGGTGAGAGGGTACCTAATTTTTTTGTAGTTGTAGTTTTTTTATTGATCAATCACTCTAAGGTTTCTATTGATCATGTTTCCATGAGAGGGTTGGAGGATACCTAATTGCTCGGGGATTACATGTAGTTATTAGTGGGGGAGAATGAATTGCGATAAATTGATTTGCCTTCTCTTTTTCTCTAGATGTTCTCTTATTTATATGATTGTGTTGTTGATATGTGTTGATTTTGATCATAATTGGATTATGTAATGGTTCTTTTTGCATAATGTTTTGAAAATTGAAAAACTTTTCAACTCAATTTACCCTTATTTGAGAGTCTTTTTGGTTAACATTTGCATATTATTCCTGTTTTTCTTATATTCTATCACATGTCATCAACATATTGATATGCTTGCAAGCCCTTTTTTTACTAAGTGTCACAATTTTCTTAAAACAAAGATTTGGAGTCATAGAACCATGCCTTATATTGCAGGGACATATAAAAATGTTAATGTATTCTTTAATGCACATCTTATTTTACACATTAGTTACACATGTAATCAATTTTGATCATCTTCTCTTGTAACAAATTATTTACTTGTGTTATATATATAGTACATGTAATAAAGATTGAAATAGAAAATGATAAGATAAGATTCGTATTAAGGATTACCATTTATTAGAATTAAAAAAATTTATTAGGAAGAGGTAGAAAACTAGTATTATGGATAAAGAGAGAGAATCTCACTCTCGCAAGTAGTGTGTGGAATTTGATGAGTGCATAATTAGAATATATTATAGACTTAGTAAGTATCTAAATTTGTATATAATCATGCATTCTAACCTCATTTCAGCATGCATTTTAATTATTTTAGTTCAAGTTACTAGTTTTTGGTGTTTTATATGTAGGAGGGTGGGTTTTGGGATTAAAAGTATGAAGAAAATAGGAGCCAAAGAAGAAAAGAAGTAGTGGAAGCAAATTGGAAGCACAACTTCTAGAAAAATGGTCCAACAACAAGAACCACTGCCTGCCAGTGGTTTAAACCACGGGTCTAGCGCGACCCAAAGAGTAGCGATTTTAATTAATTTGTTTTTTTTATTTTGATTGGGGCCCAGAGAGGGATTAGAGCTTAGCCTATTTAAGCCAAAGTAGGACACTTTTATAAGGGTTCAAAGATCATTCTAAGTCTCCTTACCTTCTAAAGCCATTAAGCGAGAGTTCTTGATCTTTTGAGAAGCGAGGCATAGGAATAATGTGAGACTCAACAAGACAACAAGTTTCAAAGAGCGAGAATTTGAATTCTTTCCTTTTCGACTCTATCATTTTCTAGTCTTGTTGAATTAACATGTTTGGATTCAATTTTTTTGGCTTAGATCAAGATATGTCTGAGTAGATTTCTTATTCTACGAATTGGGAGTAGCCCAATGTAGGATTGACAATTATGTTTTGATTTCTTCTTTTTTATTAATATTATTCTTGTTTTGATTAAGTTTAAGATTATCCTAATGCTTGTGAATTTGTTGGGCTTCTTATTTGTTAGAACCACAGGTAACACTAGAAGGGGGGTTGAATAGTGTTTTAAGCTTTTCGTGTCAATCTTGAAAATCTTTTGTTTAAATCATGAAGATGAATAATGTTTAAAATGAATCTTAAGATCAGATATAATTAAAACGTGCGGAAGATAAGAAAAATAAAGTTTCTTTTAAGTCTTAAGATTATTTTAAACAGATACTTCTCAATATATCTTCTGAAGATTATTACATTGAATGTTTTTCAAAACTGTTTCTGAAATACTTCAGATGACTATAGGTTGTCTGAAGTCTGTTCCAGATTTCTGAACTGAGGTCTTTCCAGACTCACTTCAGATAATTGTTTCAGAAGTAATTCAAAAGACATTCTTTGTAATGCTTCAAGTGATGTGAGAAACATCTCATGTTTTGTTCTTATGAAAGATCATTTTATTGAAATCATTGTGTTAAGTTTGTTATGAAAATAACTTTTCAATCCCCAACATAAATAAGAAAACTATAAATAGAGAAGTTAAGGGAAAGAAGACTTAGGCACAAAGTTTATCCTGGTTCACCCACAAATCCGTGAGCTACATCCAGTCCCAGAGGCAAACAACCACTGGATTTTCCACTATCTGAACTCAGATTACAAACTTGAATATGAGTACAGTCTCTCCAGACACCACGAGTACAGTCTCTCCAGACATCACGAGTACAGTCTCTCCAGACATCACGAGTACAGTCTCTCCAGACTCAAGTATTCTTTCTTCCACCAAGCCTCTTCAGGCTCTCAAACACATAAAGTGTTGAGTAGTTTCACTGCTCAATCCAAGTTAGATGTTCGCCCGAACCTCTAAACATAAATTCTACTTGTACATAGAGATTACTGAGTACACACTCAGGATACAGACATTACAAACTAAGTACAAGGATAGACAGTGATACAAGTGTTTGAATTAAATACAATCCCTGTCTTTCTATGAGGAATACATCCTCTGAGAGTAGGCTAACTAAGATGTGAAATGATGCTCCAGTCTTGTTCTCAAACCATTAGTTTTCATGGGCTACATTCTCACTCATATCATAGGAACACCAAGGTATATCAAAGCTTCAAACCGTACCCAGTTTGATAGTCATTTGTTCAGCATGATTGCCTTTCGAACAATCAACTCACTTGATCAAACAGACCAACTGAACAACCTAACTAACTGACCAGCTAGTCAGTAGCCTGATTGAGAACCAACTCTCTGATCAAACTTAGTTGACATCTGCATGATCCACTTAAGCTCAAGTCAACTCTTGTTAACCATAAGGCATTCAGCCTGATTAACTAGTTTGATTCTGTTGATCAACAATTTTGTCTGACTGACCAATAAGTCGCCAGCGTCTTCAAATTCAATGTTGAGGCTATTTATATGTTCTGATGAAATATAGTCGTTTGAAGATGATTCATAATACCGTTGAGATATTGATGATGTGGCTCATATAGTCGTTGTGTAATAGCTTCTCAAACGGTTGCTTCTCCTTAAGCGAATGAGTGTTCAGACGACCCCGTTCTGACACTTGATATTTTCTTCTTCATGAGAGATGTTTCTTGATATAATTCTGCGAATACTCTCTCTTGAATTTGCTTCTTTCTGCTTTCATTTGTTTTCTTCTGCTTTTCTCTGTTTTCTTTTAGGAGTGTCTCTTTAGGAGATATCCGTTGAATTTGTCCTTTTGCCGATTCTGTATATACTCCTTTTTCATTTGCTCCTAACATCATATCTTCTTTGGGTGTGATGTCTTATTCAATGGTCGTTGCTTGCAAATGATAAAATATGTTTGAATTAAAATATTTCATTCAAACATTTTTCTTTGTTGCTTCTACTTAGTCTCATGAGCTTTTCTTCTGCTTTCTTTCGGATTGGTGATGATGATATTTCCGTTGTGATACCACCGTTTAGAGATAGCATTGAATGTTATTCAATCCGTTGTGAGACACGCTTCTGGGTGTTCTGACAATTCTGACAAAGTACAACGTTGGTGCTGCTATAAAGCTGCCACTGTTGTTGCTGCAATTTCTGCGTTGCAGAGATTTCCTCAGTGGTGTATGAACTTCAAAGTTACCAAGAAAGGTCTCTGTGACTTTGCCAATTTAAGCTTTGAAAGTGTTGCGTGTTTGTAGAGAACGACTTTTCTTCAGCATACTTTAGAGAGCAAAAGTCTTCATTGTCTTCAGTGAGTGTGCCACGTCGGATCTCAGACGGCTTCAATATTTCAGACGAATATTGACACTTCAGATAGCTTCTAGTCTTTCAGACAGCTCCGTTGCTTCAGACAGCTTCTTTGCTTCAGACAGCTTCTTTGCTTCAGACAACTTCTTTTGCTTCAGACAGCTTCTTTTGCTTTCGCCAAGATGAAACTTCAGAGTACTTCTTTCTTCTGATAAGAAGATTGTAGTTTCATTCTTCTTAGTATTTCTTCTTCTTCTTTCTTCTTCATCTTCTTCTTCTTCTTGTATCTTGTATCTTCTTCTTCTTTCATGTAGATAAAGATGTTGATTTGTATGTACTTTATTTAATCATCTTTCTTGCTTGCTTCTGTTCGGTCTTCTATCATTTTCTGATTGGCAGCAGGTGTGAATGCAGTAGGTCTGCTTATACAAATCCTTTTGTTGCAGGCATTGTGGAAAGTCTTTGCAATATTTCCTTATTTATGCAAGACTTTAATCGAGGTAGAAAAGCATGTCTAGCTTTATCTACTGAGTGAGTGATCTTCATGTGCTTTACACTTTGCAATGTCTTCAAGAAGTCATTTCTTGATTCTGATATGTTCAATCTTCAGACTGCTTCATGTTGTCTTCATTTCTTCAGATGATGGCTGCACTTCAGATAGGTGTATCTTTGAGTCTTCACTTCTTCGAGTCTTTAAGTAGTCTTCTATTCTTCAACTCTTTTCAGATAGCCTTCGAGTCTTCAACTTGGTTGTGGATTACTCTTCTTTGGATTCTGCACTTTGTTCTTTTGATTCTGATCCCCTGATTCAGATTCTTCTTTTGATGTGTTCTTCTACTCTTCTTCTTCAGATAGTGAATATTCCATCCTGAAACATAATCAACAAACCAATACCTTTCTCAGTAGAACCTGTTAATATAATATAATCTTATTTGTTAATCATTAATATAATCTTATAATCTTATTTGTTAATCATTAAAACTTAAGGATTCTAAGTCTTATAATCATGTTTAAATACTTAAACCGATTTATAGACTTCACATGATTTTAGATATTTGGGGAAGAACTGAAAGGTGAACCTTAGTATAAGAAACTCTAAAATTGAATATGGGACTTTAAATCACGAAGGTAGATTTGATCCCTTAAGGGTTCACTGAATTATCATTGAACTTAATGAGTTTGAGGTGATTCAATTACAATGAAAAGTATGATTTGGTCTAATCAAATACACTATCGAGATTCTGAAAGGAACCAATAATTACCTTAGGATAATACACTTCAAAATAAAATAACTTAATACAAGGGTAATCTTTACATATATGTTAGAGATCATTATGGTGAATCCTAATTCCCGATCCATCCCATTTAATAATTAGATTTCTTTTATTTATTAGACTTTCTTTTATTTATTTTTTATCCAAATATTTTATCTTTCTTTATTTCAAATCCAATTGGGTGCGCTTAGATAATAAAATTGTGGGTAATTGGTAGTCAACAAATTAAAATAGTTCATGTGGAGACAATATCTTTTATAATACTTGACCAAATAGTGCACTTGCAATTGCTATCAAGTTTTTGGCGTTGTTGCCAGGGACTATATCTTTATTGATATCAATTTTATTTGCAATTTTGTTAAACTAAACCTTTTTTCTTTTTTTGTTATTTTTATATTTAAAAAAGTAATCTATTTATTTTTTACTGTTTTTAATAGGAAGAGAGAGAAAAGTAGTATTAAGGATGAAGGGAGAATCTCACTTTCGCAAGTAGTGCGTGAAATTCATCGTCCAATGATAGAAGAGAAAGAATGCTAAAAATGACCCAGAGGAAGAATAGGGTGAGTAGTGTCTCACCCTCAAAGTTGACGTTTCAAAATTATAATAGAGTTTATATCAAAATATTATTCTTGTAATGAATTTAGTTTTCTTAAAGTAAATATTTTTGTCTGTAGTCCTCTTATGAAAAGAAAATCTATTCCTATTATCATTGAGCACATAGATTGGCTTGCAGTAGTTGATTCAATTTAATTAATGGTCTCGGGTTTGAGCCCTGGTATGCAACTACAAAAACTATATGTGTGGAAAGTTTCCATTCATAGAAATTATACCCAACTAGAGTAAGATTGCCTCCCATATGTGCTTTAGTACCAAAGAAAATTTATATTCCTATTCATTTTTCTTCCCACGGTGAAAGAAAATTATACTCTACACTCCAGGACAGAAATTTCCATTCCTTCATAATTTGTTATTGCGTCTCATTTGCTCTCTCCACGTTTTTTGTTTATTTCTATTTTTACCCAAGACAATATTTTTGTGTATGGCATGGTTTTAAAAGTTATACCGGACGGGCCGATCCGACCGGTGAACCAGTCATATGTCTGATCTAAACAAACCACTTAACCGGTCCTGCAAAAAATCAGTTACAAATCGATAAAATCGGTCAACCTGGTAAAATTTGGTGGTTTAATTTTTTCCCTAGTTCAGGAAAACGTTGTCGTTTCACTTTTTTTAATAAACGAAAAAAATCCAGAACAGGTTATCCCATGTATCGCATACCCTAGCCCCTTTGTGCACCCAAGTATTGTCGTTCAACGCAAAAGGTTCATTGTGCATTCAGCCGTATGTCGTCCATTTGTCGTTGATCGTTCTGCATCCAATGGATTTCATTTTGCTTCTTGTCCAGAATTTTGTTTGTGTCATTGTGCTTCTAATAGCCTATCTTGTGACAGTGTATCGGTTGTGCGTCCACTCCAATGCCAGAAAGCTCCTCACCACCAGAATTCGTGGCTCATCTCGTGATTCTATTGCCTCTCATCCCTAACGCAAAATCCCTGTTTGTGCCATTCCAACATCCCCTCCCTCTAGTTGTAAATTGTAATGTTTGCCAAATTAGTTGTTATTGTTAATAGGGAGCAAGAGGTCACATTTGACAACTGACACACTTAGTTAAAATATTTTTATATATAATCTTAAATTACTAATTTAAAATTTAACTCATTTGTAGTATATTAAATGTGTTGGTATTTATTATTTGTGTTTAACATTAAATGGTGTTTTACTTTTAGTATTGTGAAGTTATGGTGTTATGGTTATTTTCCAATATTATTTAATAAATTACATATATTTTATTAAAAAATTATATAATTAAAATTGGTTCGACCACAATTTAACCAATGAACCTTGAATCAGTACTCAGACCGGTCCAATCATCGGTGTACGTATATGATAGAGAACGTTACGTCTTTAGAAAAACAAAAATGCCCAATTAAATGATCATGATTATCATTCTAAGAACGCTAGTGAGAGTGACTAAATTTAAATTAAGATCTTTTAATATAATTATTTATAATGTTAAATATGACTTTATTACATCTCAATACTAAATAAGCACACTCTTAAATAAGGAAACCAATAAAGATAAAAAAATCATAGGTGTAAATTACCTACTAATTTAGATAATAAAATATCAATTTTGATAAATATTAAAGTTTTAAAATGAGGAATAAAATGTAAGAAAAATTTTCATAAAAGGAAATATTATAGTTGTATATTTTCAGTATAATAAATAATTTTTTATTTTAAATATTTCTTATCCTCAAAATTAAATTAAAACCAATACATATTCTATGGAGAGAGGAAACGCCTACTCCACCCAAACCACCGGATGGAATAGGAACGAAAGAGACATCAAAAGAGCCAGGAGAACATATATTAAAACCAATACATATTCTATGGGGAGTATGGTTTTCTCTTCTCAGAGAGAGGAAACGCTTACTCCACCCAAACCACCGGATGGAATAGGAACGAAGGAGAAATCAAAAGAGCCTGGAGAACGTATTTCTTTCCGTGATAAAGTTCTTGGACACGTGATCTTATCAAAGATAATTTGTTTAGGATTGAATTTCAAGATGGAAATTGCCTGTTACCTAAGTGCTTCAAGGATAGCAAAGTTATTGACGACCCTAGTGTGCCTTGGAAGGATGCTTTAGTAGTCAAACTACTAGGGAAACATGTGGGTTATATGGTCATGCGAGATCGACTACTTTCCCTATGGAGACCATCAGGAGGAATGGATATTGGTTATGATAATCCCAATTACTTGATCGAGCCTTATGTGACTTGGAGTGGAGATTGTGTTTTTCGGAAGCATATGTTGAAAATCTCTGCAAACATCACTCTGACCACTCTTCGCTCCTTATTCGTTTTGACAGGGTAGTGGAAAGAAAGGGGCCCAGACCTTTTAGGTTCCAAGCTGCTTGGAGTTCACATTCAGATTATGAAAATGTTGTCAGGAATGCTTGGACCAGCGGTTCGGGTAATGTTATTAAGTCTATATCTCATGTTCGAGAGGATTCTTTGACTTTCAACAAACACCAATTTGGCAATATTTTTAAAGAGAAGCATCGAGTAGAGCAAAGGTTTAAAGGTGTGCTACAAAGTTGGGAACGTATTAACTTTACAAACCTTTTGACCCTTGAGCGCCAGCTTCAGAAGGAATGTGGCATGCTCCTTTAGAGAGATGAAATGCTTTGGTTCCAAAAATCAAGAGAGAAATGGGTGCGCTTTGGTAATAGAAATACCAAGTTCTTTCATACTCAGGCGGTTATAAGGAGAAAGAGGAATAAAATCCATGGCATTCGTCTTAAAGATGGTTGTTGGTGTACGGATGACAATATCATGGTTCAGGAAACCCAATCATTCTTTCAAAGACAGTTTGGAGTTTCTACTCTTGATACTTCACATCCGTTACCCCCGCCCCCCACTTTGGACCAAAGATTTGTCTTGTTGGCCGAGAGGCACTTGTTACTGGGGTTACATCAAAAGAGGTCCACATAGCACTCAAGGGTATGGGATCTTTTAAAGCCCCTGGCCCCGATGATTTCCAAGCAATATTTTATAAAAAATATTGGGATATTGTTGGTGAGGATATCTCAGATATGATTCGTTTGGCTTTTGTGGAACGAAAATCTTATGAAAAATTAGTAGAGATCTTAATTGTTTTAATTCCTAAAATTCCAAGCCCAGTAACTCTGAAAGACTTCTGTCCTATTAGCCTGTGCAATGTGATTTATAAACTTCTCACTAAGGTTCTAGTTAATCGTGTTCGTCCTTTTCTTGATGATTTGATTGGCCCCATGCAGAGTTGTTTTCTCCCAGGTAGAAATGCATCTGATAACTATATCCTAGCTCAGGAAATAGTTCATATAATGCATAAATCTAAAGCCAAGAAGGGCTTAGTGGCTTTTAAAGTAGACCTGGAGAAAGCCTATGACCGTCTGAGTTGGGATTATGTGGTGTGTTACTTCTTCTACATTGTCTATTCTTTGGAATGGGTCTCTGTTGGATAGTTTTTCACCTTCAAGAGGTCTTCGACAGGGCGATCCTATATCTCCCTACCTTTTTGTACTTTGTATGGAGAGGCTAGCTCTTCTCATTCAACATAAGGTTGAGGTTGGAATCTGGAAAGCTATTCATATCTCTAGGGGAGGACCGGAGTTGTCCCACTTGTTCTTTGCTGATGACGTCCTATTATCCTGTAGAGCTAATCGTGCCCAGGTGAAACAGGTGGTGGATACTTTAGATGAATTTTGCAAGGCTTTCGGATTGAAGGTCAATTTAGATAAATCCAGGTTGATGTTCTCCAAAGGGGTTGTGCAGCATGCAAAAGTGACTCTTTCGGCCCTTTCCCAGATCAGACCGGTCTCGAACCTGGGCAAATATCTCGGATTCCCTCTAGTCAATGGGAGAGTTCAAAGACATGTTTTTCATCCCATTATTGAAAAAATCTCCCAACATCTTGCTGGTTGGAAGACCAATCTGTTGAACAGAGCCGAGAAAGCTTGTTTGGCACGTTCAGTCCTTACTTCTTTGCCTGTATACAACATGCAGTGCCTCTGGTTACCAACTCACGTTTGTGATGATATTGATAGAATGGCACGCTCCTTTATTTGGTCAACTTCACATGACCAGCGAGGTCTCCATCTTGTTAGCTGGGAGAAGATTTCACATCCTACAAAACTAGGTGGCCTGGGAAACAAATATTTCCCTACTTGGTAAACACACTTGGAAGTTCCTTTGAAAGCATGACAGCCCTTGGGTGCAGGCGTTGTCTCATAAATATCTCCATAATGATTCTATTATGGCTGCTACCTCTTCCCCTGGTGCTTCTATAGTTTGGAGGAGTATTATCAAGGCAAAGGATGCTCGATCTCCAAGATGGTTTCTATATGAAGCTTGGAAATGGTAACACATCTGTGTGGTATGAAGATTGGACGGGCCTAGCTAGGGAAATTGTGTTGGAAACTCCCCTTTGTCCACATAGCTGATACTAATCTCACAGTCAAGGATCTTTGGGATGGAGGCAATTGGTCCCTTTCATCTTTGACTACTTTACCGGATGATATTGCTCTACGTATTAGTGAAATTCCAATTCCTCTGGCTGCTACCGTTGAGGCGAACACTTGGTGTTGGCTGGATAGTCCTTCTGGAAATTACTCATAGCATAGATGGAGATGGATATGGAGGTTGCCCGCACCTGAAAAAAGTGCATTTTATGATCTGGCTAGCCTTTCATAAGTCTCTTCCCACAAAGGAAACGTTGTACCATAGATGCTCCAACGGTTGTGAGACTTTTAACCATTGCTTCCGTGATTGTGACCAAGTCAAGTAGGTCTGGGAGCGTTTGGGATTTGGCACTGACATAGCCTTTTTCACATGTGAATTTAATACTTGGATTATAAGACAGGTTAAAGGGTCACTGATTCATTATTCCTCTCGGCTTTTTGGATCATTTGGAAGTGGAGAAATTCTCTTATTTTTGAAAATGCTAGCTGGGAAGTGGATGTGGTCATTAGAAAAAAATTTTGTATGTAGCATGACAATAGTCTGAACAATCTGACTGGTAGCGAGTTTCTTGGCAGTGCACTTTGGTGGTCTCCTCCTCCCACAGATTTCGAAAAACTGAATGTAGATGGGAGTTACAACTTGAGGTCTCGCATGATGGGGATTGGAGGAATTCTTCGTGATTCTTTTGGCAATTGGCTATAGGGTTTTCGGGTTCTGTTGGGCAGGAAATAGTTTGCTTGTTGAACTTCTTGCTCTTAAACAGGGTTTTTTAAGGACTGGCACATTTCAATGTCTTCATGTCATGAGGGAGGCTAACTTAATAGTTGATCTTTTAGCTAAGATGCATAATTCAGGTGTTGATGGTATTTCTTTATGGCATGATCCCCCTCTAGAGCTGGCTGATGACCTTGCTCTAGAAAAGTTAGTTAGCTTTCTTTTTCTTAACTTTCTTTATCCTTTCTTATGTAATCAAAAAAATTAAAACCAATACTAACAGTGTTGGCTGAATGATCTTAATTCCCATAAAAATATAATATTTCAAAATTAATTAATTTAATTACTATTTTAATTTTTTTAAAAAAATAAAAAGATATATAAAATATGTGTGAAAATAACATGATAAAAATTGTTTATTGTTTGTTCATTGATGTTAACTATCTGAACAAGTTGTGATTATAAAATGCTAATAAAGACCTTTAAAATACTGATAAAAGAATTATAATACAATTTTTTACTAAAATTTATAATATTTAATGTTAAAAATATAATTAATATCATAATTTTTTACTAAAATTTAATCAGGGCGAGCACACAGCAAATACTTAGTAGGAACTATTTACGAGGAGTAAACTAGTAAATCGGTTATTGATTTTTTTAGGGTCATCCAATTTAGTCCCTAAAAAATAAAAAATCACAATATAGTCCCTGATTTTTTATTTTTTTTTCACTATAGTTCAACTGTGGGTTTCCCATTAAATTTTTTACGACGTGTCACATTTATTGACACTTTATCACACCATTTGTCATCGGCGCATAAAAATAACGTAATTGAGGTTGAGATATCCCAATGAAGTTATGGAGAAGAGTGAAAAGGGAAGAATAGGGAAGCACATGATTATTAGAGTTGAAGTCTTTTAAGTTATAAATTTAACAAAAACACATTATTTTCTGTGTCATGATAAATGCTTTAGTGACAAACATGTCGTAAAAGAATTAATAAAAAATATGCAATTGGACTATAATAAAAAAAAAGGTAAAAAGTTATAGACTATACTAAAGTTTTATATTTTTCGGAAACTAAATCATATGGCTCTAGAAATGTCAACTAAATTATATCCAAGTATGGAACATTATTCTCGTAAAAAAATAAAAAGTATGGAGCATTATCAATGCGCGCGCTACTGTGCATGAAAGACATGTGTCACCAAATATCATCAATCACCTCGGTATACAAGACAGACGCTTTATCCTTGGATACCTTCTCCCTACTTTATTGTACACACAACTACAATATAGAGTGTGCTGGCAAAGATGAATAGAAATTCGGAAAATTAATTGAAAATTTAGCTAAAAAGCAAAATCACATATAACATATTATTAATTATTAAACAATGATAAGTGAAGGTGATTGATGGATAAATTTGTAATTAATTTTTAGTTAGTGTTAAAAATTGGAACTTCTTTAAAAAAGCTATCTCAAGTACCTATTCAAGAAAAACTTGTAACTACAAAAAAAAATACCTTACTAAACGCAGCTCAAAATGATTTCGAGTGTGTTTGGTAAGGCCAATAAGCTAACAATTAGCTTATAAGCTAGTTTGACCAACACAAAAATGTTTGGTAAGGTATCTCAAAGTAGCTTATTTTAGAAGCTTATAGCTTATAAACTACAAGCTACTTCACCTAGCTTGTAGCTTATTTAATTTTCTTTCATCAATATCCCTTATATTTTAATATATTTCCCTTATTATTCTTAATTTCTTTTACCTATTATTATCTATTTTCAATTTTAATGACAAAAATTTCAATTTCTTTTTATTTATTATTACTTATATAATACGTAATTTTAAAAATTATGAATTAATTAAATTTTTATTTTTTTTCACTACTTTATGAAATTATTTTTATATTATACTGTTTATTTTATCAATTTATTCATTATTTTAATTCATAATTAAATATTTTATCACTAAAAGATTTAATAAGAATTTAATTATTTTTTTAAAAAATATAAAATTATAATTACATGATAATATTTTTTCTAAAAACTACAAATAAAATTTATATAATAAAATGTATGTAGTTATGCTCTTTTATGTCATTTTACATTTACCAACTAGCTTATTAGCTAATTCTACCAAACACTTTTAATTCAATAAGTTAGCTTATCAGCTCGAAGCTTAAAAGCTAGGAGAGCTTATCAGCTACCAGTTATCTTATCAGCTAGTTTTTGCCAAAACACATCCTTTAGCTACTAATTTCAGCTTTCAGCTAACTAGCTGAAATGGCTTACCAATCACACTCGAAATTTGTAGTTAGAAATACTTTTAGCTGTGTTTGACATGATAGATTTATAGTAGTTATTAGCTTTTTAGTATTTTTTTTTAAAATTATATGAGGTAATAAATTAAAAGTGAAAATATTGATTGGAAAATACAATTATCACAATATTTAATATATTGGTAATATGACATGTGATATTTTTCAATAAAATTTTTCCATTTTTGATTTATTATCTTATACAACATTTCACAAGTTATAAAAATCATTTTAAAAAAAGCTCATATTTTCAAGTTCTGTTACTAGCTGGAAATTTATTACAATTGAATTTCTCAACAGTTTTCACTTATCATTATTATTTAGCAGTTAATGATGTATTTATATATCATTTTACCATTTTCAGCTAATTATACCAAACATTTTTAATCAAATCAACTAACTTTTTTAGTTTTCAGTTAGCTTTTCAGCTAACTTTACTAAACACACTCATAATAAAAAAGGGTAAACTATCAATTTCATTTTCAATGTATTACCGACTTCAAATTTTTCCCTAACATTATAATACCTCATTAATAGTCTCTAAGCTATTTTAAAAAATGATTAAATTGATCCATGTATAGGGACTTAATTGTTTGATGAATGTAAAGTATATGAACTAATAATAGTCTCTAAGTTATATAAAAAATGACTAAATTGGTCCATGTATAGGGACTTAATTGTTTGATGAATGTAAAGTATATGAACTAATTACCCACTGTGATCAACCTATTGGTTGGGGGTTTGGATAGTTTAACATGCGATTATAAGTTCAAATCTCTTTATCTTCTTGTAAAAAAAAAAAATATGAACTAATTATTCTAATGATTTTTTTATATAGCTAAGGAAATATTAATAAGTTATTGTAATATTAGGGATAAACTTGAAAAGAATATGGTGAGGATGAAATTGACGGTTTACTCGGTATAAAATTTATAAGTGTCCATTAAAGGAAAATGAATAATTTTTTTACAACTTATAATATTTAGTATTATAAATATAATGATATCATTTTTTTAATAAAATATTTTATTTATTATAAATATTTTATTCTAATGATATCAATATTTTAATAAAAGAGAATGCTAACTATTCTTTCCAATTCAGAAATAATAGTTTCTCGAACTTTTGACAATTAATATTCTTAATTTTTAAAATTTTATTATATTTTTATGTTGTAGTACTCATTGATTTCTCTCATTTTAATTATCCACTAATAATTTATCAATTATCTATATATATTTATAAAGTAACAATTATCTATTAATAAAATTAATAAAAAAAATTAATTCTACATTAAAATGATAAAAGACGAATAATATTTTAAAAAATATTAAGTTTTATTATTTTAAATCAGAAGTTTTTTAAAATATAACATGTGATAAATATAATCAATATTATTTTAAAAATATTAATTTTTTTATCAATATTTTTAAGATGTCTATTTATAGATTCCTTAATCAATACATTTTTTGTTTTCATAATAAGTTTCCTTATTACCAGGGGTAATCCTATTCGGGGCTTAGTCATAGTTAATGCCTCTTACCCCTCTTTAGGAGTGTGTTTAGTGGGGATCGAACTCAGGAACTCTTCCTAAAATCTCAACCTACATTGTCAACTGAGTGACAACTCTTTGGTTAAAATACGCTTTAAACACTTATCAAACCCACATTTAAATAAAAATATGAATTTTTTAATTACTTTTAAAAGTTTAGTGATTGAATAACAGGACATAAATTTTACACATTCAATTATATTTGATCTATAACCTATGTAAAACTTATTTTAGTTAGCAATGTGCTTAATCTCCAAAAAAAAAAAATCTAACTCCACAAAAAAAAAAGCTAGCAATGTGTTTAATAAGGTATTTTAACTACATAAAAAATTTAAATTAATAATTAATAATTAAAAACATTTAATAAGAGTTTGATAAAAAAAATTAAAAAAACTAATAATTTTTTCAAAAAATTGAAATAAATTATTTAAAAAAACTCCTGTTTTTAGCCTAAATATATATATAACACTTAATGAATCTCACACGCTATTATTTATCATATTAATAATACTTCTATCTATTATTCTAATTTTATTAAATACTTTTATATTAACAATGTTTTGTTCTAACTTGAATATAAATAAAAACGCACACACTCCATGAACCAAAATATAAACAATTTTAGACAATTTAACCTTAAATATTTTATGAGATCATTTTAAAATATATTTTATTTAATTTAAATTTTATTTTTTAATAACTCTACGTAATGAATTATATGTTAATAAAAGAATATTTCAACTTTAAACGATAATTTTAAAAATACAATTCATTTTATAAATAATAACAAAAAAAATCAAATAAGATTAATTAACTTTCTCAATTACTGCATCTCCTCTTTGTTTACATTGCCACCAATATGATGAAGATGTTCTTTATTGCCTTAGGTCATGTCCATTTGCAAGCTGTTTATGGAATAAACTGGGTTATTCTTCTCATAACCTACTCCTGTCAATTTCAAATACTTTTAATTGGCTCCTTTGGTCTAGTAAGAAATTTGGTTCTCAATTTCTAGCTGTTATCTGGGAGTTATGGATTGCAAGGAATCTTAAAGTCTTTAATGGACAATCTACTGCTATGGATTTGCTGTTTTGGAAAGTAGATGCCCTTACAAAATTATTCCAAGCTGTTTTTATGAAAGACCAAGTCAGTGTTAATCCTGCTGTTAGATGGATTAAGTGGCTTGCTCCACCTGCTGGCTCCGTTGCCTTAAATGTGGATGGTAGCTGGATTGAGAATAACAACTTTGCTGGATTTGGTGGTTTACTTAGAGACTGCAATGGGAACTGGTTGAAAGGATTTTTTGGCTCAGCTGATAGTTCAAGCATCATCAAGGCTGAATTATTAGCTATTTTTGAAGGGCTTCAGCTAGCCTGGAATGAAGGCTACATGAATGTTCATTGCTGGTGAGACTCGGCTTTGGCAATCTCTTTGATTAAAGGAGAATTACCTAAGTTCCATGAATATGCAGGTTTAATACATGCCATTCATGTCATGCTTCAAAAGGATTGGATTTTAATAATTGATCACATTCTTAGGGAAGACAATCAGTGTACAGATGCAATTGCTAAGAGGGTGCTATCTCCAGGGCTTCCTCTATTGTAATTGTAGAGTCTGATATTGAATTTGCTGAGTATGTTTCAGCATATGCTAAGGGAAAGGTTTTCCCTAGGATTAGTAGGACTTGATTCTTTTCTGTACTTTTTTCTTCTTTTTGCTTTAATTCATATTGTTTGCCCAAAAAAAATTAGTGTAATTTTTTTTTTAAATATATTCAAATCCAAATGAAATAGTTTAAAATTCCAAGCCAATTTTCCTGAAGATTTTCAATATACTTTAAATTTTTATGCCCCAATAATTATTAAACTCTTATTTTTTATTTTAATTTTTAAAAAGTTTTTTATCCTTGACCGCCACCAATCTTCCACACACATAATTGTGTTGTGGATCTAACATTCACACTAGAAACATAGATTAGGTAAAAACCTCTAAAAAAAATTGACATATTTAGCTTTCAAACCACTTCTAGTACCACTGTTTGGTTCTAAAAAAGCTTTTAACACTAAATTTGGTATTAAACAATCACAAATGTATCTGAAATATTTTTTAAAAAATTACAATACATAATCGTACAGTACCAAAAATTGATATTAATCAAAATTAATAGCTTAAGTAGAATACCAAAGAGTTGTGGCTTAATTGGCAATGCTTGTGGGAAGAGCTCCCGGATTCGATCCCTACTAAACACATTCTTCGGAAGAGGTGAAGAGTCTTAACTGTGACTAAACCGCAAATATGATTACCCTTGGTAATAGGGGATACCTATGATCTAAAAAAAAACTTAAGTAGAAGAATTGTTCATTAAAAAGCTTCAGAAAATTAATTGATGTTTTGAGTAAGTTTTACTTTAAACTCATTCGGTTTCTATTTATTTATCAATTTTAGACTCTCAAATTTATTTTTAAATAAGTGTCATTTTCATACATGAAGACAATAATAAATGTTATTTTTTCAATTTTACTCATTTTTAATCTGATTTTTTATTTTAAATATTTATTATAAAGCTATATCATAAATAATCTACAAATTTAAACCCTTAATAAATGTATTTTTTATATTTCTAAAATAATTTTGGTGATAGGTAAGAAAAGGAATTCATTTCATTAAAAAAGAGATGTATTAATGTATTGATAAGAGAAAGAGAAATGATATATTTTGAAAAAAATGGTTAAAAAGACATAGTTATTACATTTTTTAATCCTTGTACAAAAATCTTAAACGACCGAAAAAAAAAAAGAAACGGTGTGCAAAAACCTTAAACGACAGATAAAAGACACTGAGAGAGTACAAGTTAACCATATTTAAAATTAAACTCCACCAACATGGTAATTGTGTCACTTTAAAATCTTTAATGGTCAACAAAGACAAATATAAAAAAAATAATAAATGCTTCTAAATTTGTGTACTTTATTTTATAAATAGTACTATAATAAAATTTCAATCGTTATCTTATACTCCCTCCATTTCAATTTGTTAGTCGTTTTAAGAAAATAAATTTTTTGGGTTAAATATGTTTTTGTCCCTCAAAATTTCTGGAATTCGGTTTAGTCCCTGTAATTTAAAACCACCGGTTTTGGTCCCTTTAAAATTGAAAATACACTAATTTAGACCTTATTGCTTAGTTTTTGCTACAGATTTTGCTACGAATTAGCTACAAATTTTTTTATAAGGACTAAATTGGTGTATTTTCAATTTTTGAGGGACCAAAACCAGTGGTTTTAAATTACAGGGACTAAAACTAAATTTCAAAAAATTTTGAGGGACCAAAAACATACTTAACCCTAAATTTTTTTCACAATGAATCGTTCTCTAGTTTTTATGTGAATATTAATGTTTGTTTTTCATTTGGGTTAAATATGTTTTGGTCCCTAAACTTTCACCTGAATTTGGTTTTGGTCCCTAATCTTTTTTTTCGTTGGTTTTGGTCCCTAACGTTTTCAAATCATTGAAATTAGTCCATGCCGTCAACTCTGTTAAATATAGGGGTGACGACAGGGACTAATTTCAATGATTTGAAAACTTTAGGGACCAAAACCAAATTCGGGTGAAAGTTTAGGGACCAAACCCGAATATGGGTTTGGTCCCTAACATTTTCAAATCATTGAAATTAGTTCCTGTCGTCAACTCTGTTAAATATAAGGGTGACTGCAGAGACTAATTTCAATGATTTGAAAACGTTAGGGACCAAAACGAAAAAAAGATTAGGGACCAAAACCAAATTCTGATGAAAGTTTAGGGACCAAAAACATATTTAATCATTTTCATTTTTACCCTCTCACGTTTATGGAAAAAGAAGCTTAAAAAATTGTGCACCACACTATTCATTAATATATTTAGATAAAATAAAAAAAAGTTTATAGTTAATTAATAAAGATAATTTAATAAAATTATTATATCTTTTAAATTATTTATTATTATTCTTAATTTGTGTGTAAAAATCTTAAAACGAGAAATGAAATGAAGGAAATAAAAGTATATTATTTATGTTTTTAATAAAAAATTTATGATAAGACATCAAACAAATTTAAAAAGAAAATTCATGTCATTGTAAAACAAATACTCCTTCTAATTCTATTCTATTTATAAGATAATAAAGAGTCCAAAACTTTCCTTATTGGCTTAAGAGTTCAAGATAAGTATACAAATCAAAATACATTTATATCTTTACTTATATTTATCCTCAACTATTAAAAAAATTTAAAGTGACATAATTACTATAATAATTAAATTTAATTATTAAATAAAGACAATAAGAGTTCAAAACTTTTCCTTATTCTGTTTCTATTTATAAAATAAAGTAAACAAATTAAAAAACATTATATCTTTATTTATATTTATCCTCAATTATTAAAAAAATTTAAAATGACACAATTACTATAATAATTAAATTTAATTTTAAATAGAAATAAACTACTAATATTATAAAATAATTTCTTGAAATCAACTCATTATTAATTATTTTTAATGTGTATTTTTATTTAAATATTTTATAAATCAGACTGAAAGAAATATTAAATACATTAATAAAAAATACATATTTAAAAAATATTAATAAAACATAATTATTACATTGATTAATTCTTCATAAAACATTAAATGATAAATAATGAAAAACTTTAACGACATATAAAAAATAAATGGAAGTAGTAACTTCTTAAGAAAATTTTTAAAAAATATTAATAAAACATAATTATTACATTGATTAATCCTTTATAAAAACATTAAATGATAAATAATGAAAAACTTTAACGACATATAAAATATAAATGGAAGTAGTAACTTCTTAAGAAAATTTTTAAAAAATATTAATAAAACATAATTATTACATTGATTAATCCTTTATAAAAACATTAAATGATAAATAATGAAAAACTTTAACGACATATAAAAAATAAATGGAAGTAGTAACTTCTTAAGAAAATTTTCCATTTTTTCACCATTTACAAACTTCCATGTTCATATGCAATCAACTTTCCATTAAAAAAAATAATGAAAGAACGTTCAACTATGCTAGAAAATGACGCAGTAAAACAAACTGAAACGGCACATCTGGGTGCCAGTTTGTTTCCCATAGAATTCAAAAACAACAAATCCTAACCCTAAAACCTTTTCACATCTATCATCTACGTTTCTGTTCTGCCCTTTTCTTTTGTCATCCTTCTATTTTCAACCCAACATTTCCTTAGATTTACATTTTCCACCTACATAGCCTGTAACGACTCCGACCCGCCACAAAACATCCCCCGCCGGCTCCGTATAATCGAACAACCCATCCACCGTCACAAACCCTCCGGCACCGTCACAATCCGCCACAAACCCATTCCCAAACCCGAACTCATCGTAGCTAGGGACATCATCATCAAACCCCATGAACGCGGTCAAGTCCACCCCTTCCGGGCCGACCCGACCCGGCTCATCACCGGCGGTCACCGTCGGCGGCAACCCCAGTTCGTCGTCAGAAGCTTCAAAAAGGTACCCAAGGTCCGTTTGCAACTGGCCGGATCCGGGTTCCGGCACCGGATCAACTTGACCCGATTCCGAACCCAGGGCGAGTATTTCCTCCTCGAAGCTCTTTATCACTGAGTCAAGACCCTGCATCGAGTCACGCTCTGGAACATTATCTGTATCATCAAGTATGTTAAGAATGTCATCTTGTAGCTGCACATCCGAGTCAATAACCGAGTCAGGACACGATTCCACTGAGTCAACTCGGATAAGCTCAGACTCGGTTGAGTTAACAGTAACACCCGAGTCGAGTCGGCGAATCTTAGACTCAGGCGAGTCAACTCGGTTATTGCTGGAATCGGGCGAGTCGGACACCGAGTCAGATGACTCGTCCCGGACTCGCTTCCTCTTGTCGTTGCAATCCTCCATTGAGGTTGAGAGTAGGAAAGAGAAGGGTTAAGAGTGAAGAGAGAGAAAAAAGAGAAGTGTTTCGGTGAGAGGAAAGAGAAGGGTTAAAGGGTATATATAATGGTTGGAAAAGTGGGATAGGGTTTGTCTACTTTATTTCGCAATGCCAGATAGTGACAGGCGCGTGCATATCGGAAAATAAATTAAAAAACGACTCCATTCACGGACGTCTCGTTCTTTCTTTACTTTTCTGTTCTTATTTTTCCAAATATCTAAAAGCAATAAAATATTAGTAAATCGTTTGAATATTAAATTAGTATTAAAATTTAAGAATTCATCTTCTGTCTGTCATTCTGAATTTTCCTTTTTTGCGTGTGAGATCCGTTGGCCATTACTGCAGACAGAGGATTTTTCTTTTCTGGCAATTAACTAAATTTAAATGTGGTGTGGAGTCCGGTGGAGAGGGCCCACATACCTAGGAAACATCATGTGTGAGTATTTTACTATTTTTTTCCGTAAAAAAAAAATCAACTTTTCTTTAAAGGCTTTTTGGATTTGGTACTTAGGAAAATTTTGGAGTAGTCACTGGGTCAGCAGTGGTTAGGTCACACCACAGGTGGTGGTGGTGGTAGATTGTTGGCTTAGATTGATTTTGTTTTGCTTTTGTTTTGCTGTCTTTTTTTTTTCTCTATTTATTATTATTTTTATTTTTAGACATAGTTTAGTTTTGAAAAGTTCTTGCTTATTGTTTCATCAAACGCAAGAAGGTTCCATGTTTTCAAACTACACATCGCTGTTGGATTGTCGTGGAACCACCAATTGTTTGGCTTTCCCATTGAATCTCTCACCCTCTTGCCGGTTTTTATCTGTTCTCATTTACTTTTGTACCTTTTGACAGTGTTTGGATAGAATATTGATTTTCCGCCGAACCACAAGTTTCTTTTTTTTTTTTTATTTCCTTTTTCTTTCATTTCCTCGCACATCACATTTATAAAATGGTAATAATAGTAAAATAATGGCTTAAATATACTATCTTCGTTCCTATTTAACAGTCCATTTTCAAAAGAAAAAATATGTTCTTATTTAACTGTTTACTTATAAACTCAATGCATTACACTTTTTTTCATTTTATCCTTATGTTAATAAATGACCCATTATTAAAAACTAATGAAAGTTAATAGTATTAAGAGAGATAAAATGATAAAATATAATGTTTAAAATTTATTTCCATGAAAACAAGAGTAATGATTGCATTCCTTAATAGGTGTGTTTTTAGTCAAAGTGAACAGTTAAATAGGAACGGATGTAATATTTTTTTGTCACTATGAATTTTATGTTTAGTCTCTACTGAATTTTTTACTTAAGTTTGGTCCCTCATAAATTTTCCGTTACCAAATTTAGTCCATCCTGTTAAGTAAATGATGACACGACACTTTACTCATCCTAATTAACTTTTCTGACCTATCTCAATGAATCTACATGTTATTCACATCAGATTTCATTTCATTTTATCTTTATTTTTTGTTTGATGAAAATAAATTATCATAAAACATTAATAAAATAACAGGGTAGACCAAAGAGGGTATTTACTTTTATTAATATTTTCTGATAATTTATTTTTATCAAACAAAAATAAAGATAAAATAAAATGAAATTTGATATGGATGACAGAAAAGTTGATTGAGACAAGTCAGCACAGCTAATTAGGATGAGTAAAGAGTCACGTCATCACTTAATAGGAGGTACTTAACAGGAGAGACTAAAATTGGTAGTGAAAAAATTAACGAGAAACCAAACTTAAATGAAAAATTTAGTAATGACTAAACACAAAATTCATTAATTTTATAAGGATCAAAACATATTTAAACCTTTAATGATTCAGGTACTAGGGACACACTACTTAAGGAATTCATATAAAAAATATATTTTTTAGAAATTAAGATACTAATTGGATTTATATCATTAAATATTATACTCTTAAAACTATTTAATATTAGTTTTTTAATTAATACTTTAGGACATTCGTTAGGATTTCTTATAATAAAATATCAGTTTTTTGAACCGATAAAACATAAATATAATGAAAATAGATAGGAATATAAATGTAATTTGCACACAAATAGTAGGTTGTTAGAATAATCATTTATTATAATAAATGTTAAGGCTTTGTTGGCTCACAGTAAAAATGGTGATAAATAAAAGAAAGTAAAATAAGTTAATATTTAAGGGGCCGTTCGGGGTGGTTGCGAGTTTTCAATTTTTTGTTTTTAACAATTTTCAAACAAGTTTTTACAACTCAAAATCAAAAACTGAAAATCACAAAATGTTTGTTTTGAAAACCATAAAAACAAGTTTTCAGTTTTTGGTTTTGAGTTGTAAAAATTTGATTGAAAATTTTTAAAAACCAAAATTGAAAACTTGCAACCACCCCAAACGACCCTTAAGTTATTTGAACTGGAGGAAAAAAAATAGCAGAGATTAGAAAAATCGGACCGGCCGGTCGGACTGGAAAACTGGTGAACCGGCCATGTGTCCGGTCCAAAAGAACCACAGAATTGGCCTTGCACAGAATCGATCACAAAACTGGAAAACCGTTAAAAAAACTGGTTGAACTAGTTTTTTAAAAAAAAAATCAATTTTTTTATTTTTTATTTAATTTAAAATACTTTTAAGATAAATAAAAACATATGTTTGAGAATTACACATAGATATTTATTATTTTACCAATTTTTTTTTTATTTTAAAAACCTTATAATAAGGTTATTTGAAGAAATTTATAGCTTCATATATCTTAATTTCTTATAATTTTGTGTTATCTTATTAATTAAAAACATTATATAATATTTAAAATATATTTTTAATTAATACCAATTCAATTACGATTCAACCACGATTCAACCATTGAACTGTAAACCAGTACTTTCACCGATTCAATTACCGGTTCGGTTTTAAAACAATAAAAAATAGTTCAACGAATGAATAAATGGAAAGGATAAAAAAAAAAGTGAAAATCAATTTTCACTTTTCACCCACATGGGGAGTCAGAACTTTTTTATGGACTCTTTTCTTGCAAATATAAAAAACACTTAAACCCTGTTTCAAAGTATAAAATATAATTAGACAAAGTAACGACTCAGCCTTTGTGACACCCTTCTACCCCATACTCTTATATGTTTAATAAATTGAATTATGGAAAAGGCAACGTCCCACGATGGGTAAAAGGTTCACAAAACTCTCTTTCCAAAAACCTCATTAGTTCGAAAACAACTTAGTTAAAACGAAATAAAACTCAATTGTAATCCAACACTCATGCAGCGGAATCTCCAAAGAAAATAAAAATACTGAACATCTTACTTGCCGTGTAAGACATCCAAGATAGTTTACACCAAAAGTCTTCCTAACTAAAAACATAATAAAAGACCCCCAAAATTATACCCTGATGTCACAGCTATCAGAGCACATTCCCTTTAATCAAATTCGACACCAATCGTGTCCTCATCAGCACCTGTAAAAATAATATCCACAGTATACGGTGAGGAAAAGAATACTACTCATACATACACATAGGAGGCTACCCTATCCTCACCCACATATAAACAACATCAACAATCATCATACCTCATACAAAACATCCAATAATCCATCAAATAAGCAACATTCATAAATCAGCATAAAGCTATTCATCTATCTCAACAGATTATCTCATACCATCATTCACCAAAGGAGTCACATGCTCACATAATACTCATTCATCATTAATACTCACAACATCATTTAATAACACAATATCATCATCAGATATAACACATATACATCCAACATGTATGCATCCAAACTCATTAACATTATCATATGACCCAATTCCATCGTTGAGTATTCCAACTATCACATGCACCAATACTCATCTCATCATCTACCCAAAGATCATGACTTGGAACTCCACACAATGGGTGCACCTCGTCAATCACTCTAGTTATTACCAAGATAGTCTACCGACATCACCACACAAACCGATAGGTAGTACCCCCTCGTTGGGCCCACACAACGACATTCGACCCTAGGTTGCACCCCCTCTATGGGCCAGTACAATCACTCCTAGGTTGCACCCCCTCTATGGGCCCGTGCATCGAACGCCCCCATCTTGATCCCCTGAGTTGTACCCCCTCTATGGGCCCGCACAATTCAGGTCTCATCACACATGCTCAAGGCATCTCTCTTAAGTTGTACCCCCTTTATGGGCCCGTACAACTCAAGTAACATCATCATTTATTATATCGCATGTTCACCAACCACATGCATTCCAAATAACATCAATTACATAGCATGTTCACCAACCGCATGCATTCCAAATAACATCATTCACATAGCATATTAACCAACCATATACATTCCAAATAACCTCATTTACATAACATATTAACCAACCATATGCATTCCAAATAACCTCATTTACATAGCATATTAACCAACCATATGCATTCCAAACAACATCAATTACATAGCATATTAACCAACCATATGCATTCCAAATAACATCATTTACATAGCATATTAACCAACCGTATGCATTCCAAATAACATCAATTACATAACATCTTAACCAACCATATGCATTCCAAATAACATCAATTACATAGCATGTTTACCAACCACATGCATTCCAAATAACATCAATTACATAACATGTTCACCAACCACATGCATTCCAAATAACAACAATTACATAGCATGTTCGCCAACCACATGCATTCCAAATAGCAACAATTACATAGCATGTTCACCAACCACATGCATTCCAAATAACATCAATTACATAGCATGTTCACCAACCACATGCATTCCAAATAACATCAATTACATAGCATGTTAACCAACCATATGCATTCCAAAACATCATCAAATATATAGCATGATCACCAACTATATACATACCAAACCATTATCAAGCATATCAAGCATCATTGAGCACTTAGGCTCTCAAAATTCACTCTGGTAATCGATTGTCAACCTCCAGTAATCGATTACCTGCAAACAAAGTCTCTGGTAATCGATTACAACCACCTTGTAATCGATTACCTGCGACCAAACACTCTGGTAATCGATTACAGCACCTCTGTAATCGATTACCTGCAAACAAACTCTCTGGTAATCGATTACCACAAACCTGTAATCGATTACCATCAGCAAACAGCATTTCTGGGTTGCCCAGAACACCCTGGTAATCGATTACCACACCTAGTAATCGATTACCCGCGACACAGATCGCAAGATTTCACGATTTCTAACATCTCTAAACCCTTCCAATCAATCTCTAATCAATCCCTTTCGATTAAACATCATTCATAATCATTAATATCCTCCGAAACTCAACAAAACAACAATCTTTTACAGATTATACAACCAGTTCATGAAACCCCCAATCCTCAAATCCCTATCATCCCTTTTTCATCATTCTCAATATCATCTTTAATCTCATCCAATAAATCATCAATATACATCCAATCAATCATAAATCAACAGTTTATATCATTCATTCACAGTTATACATACATCAATACAATTATACTCTTAGGTTACTACCTAAGCACCCCTACATGCATATACAAGCAGCACCATCTCCCCCACCGTACCTTAAACGAAGCTTGATTACAACAAGGAAGTCTTTCTTCGATTATTGAAGCTTACTCCGCGGCCACTCTCTCTTGAGACACAGTTTCTCCCTTCCTTAGCGTTTCGCTCTCTCAAGATCATACGAATAAGGATTAGGGTGATCTATTAACCCCTCCTTACTAGAATGTCTAATTGGGCTTGGGCCCACTCTCCACCCTTATCCTCTTTTAAATTAAAATTATTTTTACGAAATAAAACTAATAATAGTAGTCCTATTATTTATTTCCTATTTAATTAATTATTTCTTTTCCTTATTTATTTGATTTAATTAATATTTATCCTAGTAAAATTCAGGATGTTACAGCCTTTGCTGCTAAAAGCGTCTGTGTTGACCTTATATAGGCTCAGGGTTGACCTCATCAGACGAGTGATGTCCTCCCTTCTACAACAACTTGTTTCCTGATTTCCGTCGTTTATTTTAAAGTACTTTCCTTTATGGATTCTCTTTGTCTCTTGTTATTATTCTGATTGATCTAATGACATTTGATTCCGGTATGCGGATTGACTGTTTGCCTGTTCAATAAACCTGAACAATTACGGGAGTTAGGGGCGAGGGAACTCCATCTAGGGTCGACCTTTAAATCAATTACCTAGTTTGTCAAGCCTCAATTGGGTGGTCAACCTTTTCACTTTGTTTGGTTGTAGGGTAGAAATAGAGAAGAGAGAAATAGAGAAGAGAGAAGTAGGAAAGAGAGAAATAGAGATGAGATAAAGATGATTTATGAGTTGTTTGGTAAGAGAGAAATAAATGAGAAATAAAAGAGAAATGTGATTTTGAGGTGTTTGGTTTGATTGAAGAGATAAGAGAGAAATGATATAATAAAATAATTTTGTGGTCCTTCCCGCCAATAGGAAGGTTGGAAATCGATTTTCAATTTCACTAATCGATTATATGAATTTTTTTTTAAAAAAAATGTATAAGTAATCGATTATTAACATAAATAATCGATTACTTTGAAGGTCAGAGAGAATATAACAATTCAAAGGTGCAGATAAAAAAGAAATTATTTTTTATTTACACCCTCGGTCAAATACCAAAATTCTGCTACAGATGTTCACCTCCTTCTTACCACCTTCACGCGAAAACAACACCACACCAACCATGACACCATTGAAATGCAGTAGCAGAACACAAACAAAAAACAAACAGAAATGCTCTCCCAAATTAGCCACGAGTCTCTGTCTCTCCATGCAGCCAACATCCCACCTCACCATGGCTGATCTCGCTAGCTCACCCACCATGGCCACCATAGAGTCCACCTGGAACCGCACACCGGAACAGCAAACGGTCACTCTGTAAGCTTCCCCAGAGTCATTGTCGTCTCCTGGTGAGCGTTTCCATCGCTAGGCACAACTTCCTGTTAGAACCACAGGAAACACTAGAAGGGGGGGTTGAATAGTGTTTTAAGCTTTTTGATTGTTTTGGAAATCTTTAATTTAAATCATGAAGATGAGCAACGTTCAAAACAAGTCTTAAGATCAGAGATAGTTAAAACGTGCGGAAGATAAGAAAAACAGAGTTTCTTCTAAAGCTTAAGATTGTTTTAAACAGAGGCTTCTCAAAGTATCTTTTGAAGATTATTACAAAGAGTATTTTCAGAACGGTTTCTGAAATACTTCAAACAATTAGAGGTTGTCTGAAGTCTGTTCCCGATTTCTGAATTGATCTCTTTCCAGACTCACTTCAGAGAATTTATTTCAGAAGTTCTTCAAGGAACATTCTTTGTATTGCTTCAAATGATATAAGAGACATCTCATGTTTAGTTCATATGAAAGATCATTTTATTGAAATAGTTGTGTTAAGTTTATTTTGAAAAATACTTTTCAATCCCCAACATAAATATGAAAACTGGAAATAAAGAGATTAAGAGAAAGAGAACTTAGGCACAGAATTTATCCTGGTTCACCCACAAACCCGTGAGCTACATCCAGTCCCAGAGGCAAACCACCACTGGATTTTCCACTATCTGAATCCACAGATACAAGTATTATTCACAGCCTCTTCAGGCCAACATAAGTATTACTTTGTTTTCAACTGCCTCTCCAGGCAACTCAATGAGTATTCTTTGCTTATCAACTGCCTCTCCAGGCAACTCAATGAGTACAGTCTCTTCAGACACAACGAGTACAGTCTCTCCAGACATCACGAGTACAGTCTCTCCAGACATCACGAGTACAGTCTCTCCAGACGACACGAGTACAGTCTCTCCAGACATCACGAGTACAGTCTCTCCAGACATCACCAAGTATTCTTTCTTCCACCAAGCCTCTCCAGGCTCTCAGACACTTAAAGTGTTGAGTAGTTTCACTACTCAATCCAAGTTAGATGTTCGCCAGAACCTCTAAACTTAGATTCTACTTGTAAATAGAGATTACTGAGTACACACTCAGGATACAGACATTACAAACTAAGTACAAGGATAGACAGTGATACAAGTGTTTGAATTAAGTACAATCCTTGTCTTTCTATGAGGAATACATCCTCTGAGAGTAGGCTAACTAAGATGTGAAATGATGCTCCAGCCTTGTTCTCAAACCATTAGTTTCTATGGGCTACATTCTCACCCATATCATAGGAACACCAAGGTATATCAAAGCTTCAAACCGTACCCAGTTTGATAGTCATTTGTTCAGCATGATTGCCTTTCGAACAATCAACTCACTTGATCAAACAGACCAACTGAACAACCTAACTAACTGACCAGCTAGTCAGTAGCCTGATTGAGAACCAACTCTCTGATCAAACTTAGTTGACATCTTCATGATCCACTTAAGCTTAAGTCAACTCTTGTTAACCATAAGGCATCCAGCCTGATTAACTAGTTTGATTCTGTTGATCAATAATTTTGTCTGACTGACCAATAGGTCGACAACATCTTCAAATTAAATCTTAAGGCTATTTATATGTTCTGATGAAATATAGCCTTTTGAAGATGATTCATAATACCGTTGAGATGTTAATGATGTGGCTCATATAGCCGTTGTGTAATAGCTTCTCAAATGGTTGCTTCTCCTTAAGCGAATGAGTGTTCAGACGATCCCGTTCTGACACTTGATATTTTCTTCTTCATGAGAGATGTTTCTTGATATAATTCTGCGAATACTCTTTCTTGAATCTGTTTCTTTCTGTTTTCTTCTGCTTTCCTCAGCTAACTTCTGATTTCCTCTGCTTTTCTTAGGAGTGTATATGAGGAGCTATCCGTTGGATTTGTCCTTTTGCTTATTTGTATATGCCTCCTTTTCTGTTTGCTTCCTGACACCATTTCTTCTTTCTTCTTTCAGTGAGGTGTCTTGTCAGATAGCTGTTGCTTGCAGATGATAAAATATGTTTGAATAAATATTTCATTCAAACATTTTCCTTTGTTGCTTCTGCTTAGTCTCTTGAGCTTTTTCTTCTGCTTTCTTTCATATTGGTGATGATGATATTTCCTTTGTGATACCACCATTTAGAGATAGCATTGAATGTTATTCAATCCATTGTGAGACACGCTTCTGGGTGTTCTGACAATTCTGACAAAGTACAACGTTGGTGCTGCTATAAAGCTGCCACCATTGTTGCTGCAATTTCTGCGTTGCGGAGATTTCCTCAGTGGTGTATGAACTTCAAAGGTACCAAGAAAGGTCTATGTGACTTTGCCAATTTAAGCTTTGAAAGTGTTGCGTTGTTTGTAGAGAACGACTTTTCTTCAGCATACTTCAGAGAGCAAAAGTCTTCGTTGTCTTCAGTGAGTGTGCCACGTCGGATCTCAGACGGCTTCAATATTTCAGACGAATATTGACACTTCAGATAGCTTCTAGTCTTTCAGACAGCTCCGTTGCTTCAGACAGCTTCTTTGCTTCAGACACCTTCCTTGCATCAGACAGTTTCTTTCTTCTGATAAGAAGATTGTAGTTTCTTTCTTCTTAGTATTTCTTCTTCTTCTTCCTTCTTCATCTTCTTCTTCTTCTTGTAGATAAAGATGTTGAATTGTATGTTCTTTATTCAATCATCTTTCTTGCTTGCTTCTGTTCGGTCTTCTATTATTTTCTGATTGACAGCAGGTGTGGATGTAGTAGGTCTGCTTATACAAATCCTTTTGTTGCAGGCATTGTGGAAAGTCTTTGTAATATTTCCTTATTATGCAAGGCTTTAATTGAGGTAGAAAAGCATGTCTAGCTTTATCTACTGAGTGAGTGATCTCATGTGCTTTACACTTTGCAATGTCTTCAAGAAGTCATTTCTTGATTCTGATATGTTCAATCTTCATACTGCTTCATGTTGTCTTCATTTCTTCGAGTCTTTAAGTAGTCTTCTATTCATCAACTCTTTTTAGATAGCCTTCGAGTCTTCAACTTGGTTGTGGATTACTCTTCTTCGGATTCTGCACTTTGTTCATCAACACTTCTTCTTCTTCTAATGAATATTTCAACCTGAAACATAATCAACAAACCAATACCTTTCTCAGTAGAATCTGTTTATATAATCTTATTTGTTCTTATATAATCTTATTTGTTAATCATTAAAACTAAAGGATATTAAGTCTTTGAGTCAAGTTTGAATGCTCAAACTGATTAATAGACTTCACAATCTTCCCCTTTTTAATGATGACAAATAAGATATGTATAACTTACAAATGTTTTAAGGAAAGATGGTTAAGTATATAGAAGGCTCCCCCTATCTATAATACTTCCCCTGAGAAGAACATTTATTCTTTAGTTTGTTAAATGTTGCCAATTGTTATTATTCTAATTGCTAACAAGATTAGATATATCTTATCCTTTAGAAACGAGATGTTAATCTTTAGATTCCAATTGTTAGTACTTCTTAGAAACTAAATGTTAATCTTTTAGATACCAATTATTAATCAGATGTTAATCTTTTTAGATACCAATTTTTATTGTTTGTTATTCATATAAAACTAATATTACCACATATTGTTAATTTATCACATATACCGATTGTTATAATTACACTGTTATTACATATACACTGTTATACATATACCAATTGTTATTTTCATGACATACATCATTTTAATATTATATATTTCTCCCTTATTTCTCCCCTTTAACATAATTTTGTGATTTTTATATTTCTCCCCCTTTTGTCATTAATTAAAAAGGTTCATGGTTTCATATAGTTGAGTTTCATATATATCATCGTATTTTAAGTTCATTTAGCTGTATTCCTTTTCTGATTATATTTCTCCCCCTTTTTATCTTACATTAAAGTTTTTACATATTGTCTGAATTGGTTGTTCTAATTTTGCAGGGACGTTATTACTCAAATTGTTATTATTATTATTCAGATACCAAGGATTAAGGAATAAATACCAACTGTTAATAAATAAAACAATTTTTGATAAACAAAATAAACTGAAATAAAATAGAAATACACAAGTTTAAATTTTCAAACATTTGATAAAGAAATCTTTAAAAGAAAAACAAGTTACATTCCAAAATAGAATGCACTCTTCGTTGCTAACGCCGGAGATTCCTTCGAAGGCCTGAGGCATAGCCTTATAGACTTCATCTCTTTCAAAGCTATCATCACTCCTTCTGCTGCAAAAGCTTCAGGAGTTGCCTCAGAGCCCCAGACTTCATCCCAACTGTACCTTGCTGCACGCATTTTCCTTCTAGCCGCTTGGGACGATGGAGGTGCATCATGTAAGACTATGTCTTGATCATTAGCCACCACCTTACTTTCAAGAACCACTTTGTCAGTAGTTCTTTTAATAAGATTGACTATTCTGGGATCTCCCAGTGATCTTCCAGTCCACCTGTGATGCAGCAAGATCACCATGGTCCCAAAGTATAGAGAAACGGGTTTTCAGATGAACTCTTTCCCTTACTCTTCATTCCATACATCATCTCAAGATGACTTGATCTTGCCTCAACATGTTCCAGAGGTCCTTCTCTGTTTTCCTTTGCTTCTTCATCATCCTTCTGGGAGCCACTTACTCAGAATCTTAGACAAAGCTATAGAAGAGCTTTTTGAAGATGTGAGTCTTGTGTGAGGGGCTCTTGTGATTTATAGGACTTTGAAGCACGGGTTAAAATAGAGAAGTAAGGAAATGAATCCATTGGATTGTTGTTCACGTGATGTATATGAGCTCAGATAGCTTTTCATGATGACAGTTTCAACCTTGAAAGTATCGAAATGTGCATCATTGATTGGTCATAAATGAAGCCCTATAGGAAACTGAGTCATTAGCATGGATAAAGTAAGTTTTGGAAAACTTTTTTGAAAAACAATTAAGAAGAGACATAAAAACGTATTAGAAGATATTACTTTTTTGAAACACCTTTTTAGAAACAGAAAAGAAAGAAAAATAGAATAGAATATGTGAGAAAACATTTAAGAAGAAAATTTTTGAAACAGATTTTTATGGTATCAGAACAAGGATTTTATGATTATTATTATCTGAGAAGCTTTTAATATGTTGAGTCTTTTATGTTTTTAATTATTAATTAAAATATTATTTGTTGATTAAAAATCTTTTTACTAGAGAACAATTTTTCACGGATATTTAAGTTTTAAGGTGAAGTGATGTTACCTTTTGATTTCCTTATTATTCTCTGGATGGAAGAAAGCTTTTCTGACATTGCACCTTTCTTTGAAGACTTTTCTTCTTCTAGGTCGCTTGATGTCTGCAAATCTTCCTTTTAGTCTTTTGTCTTTTTGTGCCTTCAGAGAATCTTGAACAATCATCTTAACCTGTCCCTCAAGGATTGAAATAGACTTTAATGACTTGAGTTTCCATTTCTTTAACATTCCTTACCCATAATTTCAGGAGGTTCACCGAGAGCCTACTGAAAGGGTTCAGGAAGTAGAGATGCTACTAAGTCAAATTATCTTTTCAAGCGTTAGAGGTAGGCCTCAGTGCTTTGTGTATCAACCATCTTAACCATCTGACCCACAATTTCAGTAAGTTCATTGTGAACTGTCTGAACAAGTTCAGACAATGGAGATGATATCACACTTAGACATTCTTTTAGATGATGTTGCCTTGATTCATCTTTTTACACATGGCATTTCCTTCGGTTGATCTTCTTTTAGCTTATTTTCAAAAACCTATTTTTTTTTAAACATACACAAACTAAAATACCTTTCAGTAGCACTTGATATATTTTAAAGAATTAGTTAGTCATTAAAACATAATGTCTTAGGTTAATAGTTTCAATTTAAGTAATTCAATTGTCTTAATATATATAATATTTTAATTCTATTATCAAATTTATCTTAGATTACACATTTAAATACTGCTTTTAGGTTAATTAAATGTTTTATCTTTTAGTGATACCCATTTGTTATCTAGTTAAGAAAGATATTATGTTGAAGATATGACTAACTATGCACGAATAAAGGCACATTAAAACAATTGGAAAACAAGGAAATTCAATCACAACAGAATATTAATATTATAAAAGCATAAATAAAAGACTTAGAAACAGAATATTAGATTTTAAAGGTCAAAGACTAGAACCAAAAAACAAAGGTATTTCATTGATCATCTTAGACTGGTTCTCATCAGCTTTTCCTTTTTTCAGCCCTAAGCTTTTGGAGTTCTCTCTTTGCAAGCACTCAATCTCTTTGTAATGCCGAGTCACCCTATCATTCACCTATTCAGATTCATTGCACTTGATGTCATCCTTTTCCTCTTGGAAACCTTAAGTGGGTGTCTTCAGTTTCTCTTCAATGCGTGGAGCAAAGATAGGAGGAATGACCCCTTGATTCTCAGGAGTTTCTTCTCTTTCAATAAGAGTCTGGTTAACTCAGTATATGCAGCCGGAGTGAAGAAATCAGGAGACGGTTGATCAAAGAGACTTTCCATAGGAAATCCCTTGTGCAATAAAATTTTCATGATTAGGGTGTTATGAGGATAGAGATTCTCATTGCCTATCTCATCTCTGAACATCATCTGATACAACAGCACCCAAGAGAGATTGACTTTCTTTTTCGACAGCAAAAGTCCCAATACAAACCTCTCCATCATGCTTATAGTTAAATTGTTTTCTTCCTCTGGGAAGAATGCAGCAGTTTAGTACAGCAAGGAGGGCTCTGGGTGTGCTCAGAAGTTGAGAAGGTCTGAAAGGAGCAATCCTTCTTCTTCCAAAAAGATGTTGGTCTAGAACAAATGTTCCACCATGAAGAGATTCCCATCTTTGGAAGTATTGTTCCCCTCTGTCAGGAACACCTATGATTTTAGCAATAAGTTTGGTGTCCACAAACAGTGATCTTCCCATTACTTTCGTTTCAATCCCGGTTCTGTTGGGTCCAGATATGATCTTGATATTTTCCCGAACTCCATTACACTTTCCTTATGCCATGAGGAGGAATGTTGTTGAAGTAAGGAGTCCATCCAACAGCATCAAAGTATTCAGAAATCTTGTAACCCGCCTCGTCGAATTCTGAGAGATTTACCATCTTGCATGGGATAATTTTCTCATCAAAAACTGAGGTAGCAGAGTTACTTGATAATACTGAAGCATTTGCCATAGGTACTATAGAGCAGTTGATCTTTCCGAGATGAAGGTGCTTTGGCCTTTTAGAGAAAGGATTTGATTGGAGTGTAATTTCCATGTTGATCATTGAATCCTTTATATGGGCAGGAGATCGTGCTTCAAGCATTAATGAAGTAACGGTTGTGTACTGAGCCGGTGTGGGAAATAGTGCATCGTGCCGATTGAGAGAAACCGTTTAATGATGCAATGATTCATATCGTGCCGTTTCATATTTTTTTTAAAAAATAACAATTATGACTAACATACACGACTCTTCATCTATTTTACAGATTACATGCAGCAATTAATGATCACACATATATTCACGCATGCAATGCAGATAATTTACACACAAAACAAGTTACGCATCATATCAGTAAGGACAATTATTATGCAATAATTTATTTTCACAACACAATTCACTTATGTAATAATCATTTCAAAAAACAAAACATTCACAGATAAGCAGTTATACTTAAATTTAGATTTAACAAAGATAGGAAAGGTGTTACCCGTTGTGATATAGAGATAGATCACTTTCCTTTTTCCAGCCATATCCTTCGAAAGAGTCTTGTATGAATAATGAGTTTTAAGAAAAATGATTTTCTTTTCTCATATCATTCTTCAGAGTTGCTTTAGCTTGGTGAGATTTCCATCTTCTGAGGATCTACTCCTTCTGCATTTGTTAGATGCTTCAACCCGAAGGTGAGCTTCTGATACCAATTGTTAGAACCCACAGGAACACTAGACGGGGGGGGGGGGGTGAATAGTGTTTTAAGCTTTTGATTATTTTTTGGAAATCTTAATTTAAATCATGACGATGAGCAACGTTCAAAACAAGTCTTAAGATCAGAGATAGTTAAAACGTGCGGAAGATAGAAAACAGAGTTTCTTCTAAAGCTTAAGATTGTTTTAAACAGAGGCTTCTCAAAGTATCTTCTGAAGATTATTACAAAGAGTATTTCAGAGCGGTTTCTGAAATACTTCAGACGACTAGATGTTGTCTGAAGTCTGTTCCCGCTTCTGAACTGATCTCTTTCCAGACTCACTTCAGAGAATTTATTTCAGAAGTTCTTCAAGGAACATTCTTTGTATTGCTTCAAATGATATAAGAGACATCTCATGTTTAGTTCATATGAAAGATCATTTTATTGAAATAGTCTGTGTTAAGTTTATTATGAAAAATACTTTTCAATCCCCAACATTAAATATGAAAACTGGAAATAAAGAGATAAGAGAAAGAGAACTTAGGCACAAAATTTATCCTGGAGTCACCCACAAACCCGTGAGCCTACATCCAGTCCCCAGAGACAAACCACCACTGGATTTTCCACTATCTGAATCCACAGATATAAGTATTATTCACAGCCTCTTCAGGCCAACATAAGTATTACTTTGTTTTCAACTGTCTCTCCAGGCAACTCAATGAGTATTCTTTGCTTATCAACTGCCTCTCCAGGCAACTCAATGAGTACAATCTCTCCAGACACAACGAGTACAGTCTCTCAAGACATTCACGAAGTACAGTCTCTCCAGACAACACGAGTACAGTCTCTCCAGACATCACGAGTACAGTCTCTCCAGACATCACCAAGTATTCTTTCTTCCACCAAGCCTCTCCCGGCTCTCAAACACTTATCCAAGTGTAGAGTATTCTTTCTTCCACCAAGCCTCTCCAAGCTCTCAGACACTTAAAGTGTTGAGTAGTTTCACTACTCCAATCCAAGTTAGATGTTCGCCAAGAACCTCTAAACATAGATTCTACTTGTACATAGAGATTACTGAGTACACACTCAGGATACAGACATACAAACTAAGTACAAGGATAGACAGTGATCAAGTGTTTGGAATTAAGTACAATCCTGTCTTTCTATGAGGAATACATCCTCTGAGAGTAGGCTAACTAAGATGTGAAATGATGCTCCAGCCTTGTTCTCAAACCATTAGTTTCCACGGGCTACATTCTCACCCATATCATAGGAACAACAAGGTATATCAAAGCTTCAAACCGTACCCAGTTTGATAGTCATTTGTTCAGCATGATTGCCTTTCGAACAATCAACTCACTTGATCAAACAGACCAGCCCTGAACAACCTAACTAACTGACCAGCTAGTCAGTAGCCTGATTGAGAACCAACTCTCTGATCAAACTTAGTTGACATCTTCATGATCCACTTAAGCTCAAGTCAACTCTTGTTAACCATAAGGCATTCAGCCGATTAACTAGTTTGATTATGTTGATCAACATTTTGTCTGACTGACCAATAGGTCGGCAACATCTTCAAATTCAATCTTGAGGCTATTTATATGTTCTGATGAAATATAGCCGTTTGAAAATGATTCATAATACCGTTGAGATGTTGATGATGTGGCTCATATAGCCGTTGTGTAATAGCTTCTCAAACGGTTGCTTCTCCTTAAGTGTGAAGACTTCTCTGCTATTTCTCTTCCTCGTGTATATTTCTCTGCTAACAATCAAAGGGTTTAGCTTGGCCAGTTAATAGCTTGGCCAGTATGGTACAAACTTCATTCTTCAAATCTTTTAATGCCATTTTTATTCTTTCCATTTTTAATTTACAAAATCATTTAGATACCAATATTTTCAGATGATTGATTCACATTATACATATTTAATTTTTTTTTAAAGTTAAGCTTCGAGTTTAAATTTTATATAAAAAAAATCTCACTAGAAAAGTTATCCTCGTCATTGGTTGAAACAAATTGTCTTCTATAAACAATACTGTGATCTAGACAATTTTTTTTCTAAATAAAAAGAAATACAAACCAGATAAAAGAGATAATATTTATTTATTTTAATTTTGGGATAATTTTACTGACGATAACGTTAAGTTGTTCTAATACCAACACTAATCAAAATAAACATTCGTTGTACTATTTTATCGTACAAATAGTTGAATTGTTAGCTAAAAATTAATGAATGGTTCATAAAGTTGTTGGTCTTTTCAGTATTAAATTTCAAATAATATATTTCTTTGACAAAAAAAATGATAATATATTTCACACAAGACAGTGATATAGAAATAGCCTCTAAAATAAATCATCTATCTATATTATTGACTTTAATCCTATTTATAAGACAATTCAGATTAAAATATACATATTAAGAAAAGTAATTAATGTTTTAATTTTTAAAAAATTACTCTACAAGTTTATAAGTTTATAAATTTACCCTTATTTAAAATTAAACTCTACTACCATAGTAATTATGACACTTTAAAACTTTTAATCGTCAACGAGCGTAAATATGATAAAAAAATATTAAATGCTTCTAAATTTATGAGTTTTGTCTGAAGAATAGGACCAAATCAAATTCTCAAATATTGTCTTGTAAATAAGACCAAATAGAGTATAATTTTGAGACCTCACTTGGAGAGTGAGATACTCACTTTACTCTCTCTCTCAATGATTTTTGACATTTTCTCTCTTTCTTATTGGATGGTGAATTTCACCCACGTACGTGAGAGTGAGATTCTCCTTCTCAACCATTAAAACTAATTTTCTTTCTTCCTATTTAAATTTTTAAATATTAATAAATGTTAATCTTAAATTTTAAAATTTATTAAGATTCAAAATTTTAACATATTATTTTTATTTCAAACTTTTTTAATATATAAAACTTTATTTTTATCTTTATGATTTTAATTTTTTATTTATATCTTATTATTAAACAATAATGTAGATTAAATTTTAATAATAAAATATAATATGTTATTAGAATTTAAAATTAAAAATTTGATCAAAATTATTTTTTAATTATTATAATTCAAATTAATTAAATATATATTTATCTGTGTATTACGCGAGTTAATATATAGTTTTATTTATAACATACTTTAGGGAGGAAAAATCTAAATATAATTATTCAAGTTTGTAAATTTTCACCCAAATAAATACATAATTTTATAAAAGTTTAATGTTTGATTGCTTTAAATTGAAATTGTTGTTAGTCTTTAAATTTTTGTTTAAATATAATGAAAGGTAAGTATATTTTTAATACTATAAAATAAGTGAGTTTAAATTTTATTGTTATAAAAAAATTGTGGCATCCATTCAAAATCTAAAATTTTAAAAATGTTTTTTATATTTGGTGAAGAAAAACGTTTTTATAATGTGATTGTAAGCATGTCAAATTTGTCCGATAACATTGACTAATGCTTTAGATTGCATCCATTTCTTAACTTGTCACTTCACTAATGAAAGATTGTAAATGCAAGTGAAAATTTCATAAGAAACAAAATCAAAACTCCTTTTTTTGCATAATGGAAAAATAAAACAAAACTCGAAAAGAGAGAATAAATAAATAATATAAATAATTAACACCTACTAAACCGTACTCCCATCACATCCACGAGAATTATAAATGGTATTCTCACAAGAGAAATGAAATTCATTCATCATGCTACAATATAATCCCATTAGATAAAGAGAGAAAAGAAAAAAAAAAAAGAAATCGTGAAATATGATAGGTGATGTGATTGATGAAAGATATAGAGAGAAAAAATGTGTTGTATGAGTTGTTATATATTTATTGTTGTATGAATAAGTAATCTCTTCTCACAATTCCTATTTACAATGTATAGTTATGAAATTACATTATAAAAATTAGTTAAAGTTAGTTAATTTATTAAGTGTGACACTCTCATTCACTTCCGTCCAACGTGATTCGTAAAGTGTGCACACTCATTTTTCAACCATTGATTTTCTAAAATCATCTTTCTACTCAACTGTAAACCAAACGGACCTTTGTAGTTCACCTTCTCCATAAATAACAAATTTTAACTTATGTAGAAGTTAATTCATCTTATCTCATTGATTCATTCTATTTTTTTCCCTCTGAAAGTTCTTATGCAGAAGAAATTATATCCAAACTGGGTCAAAACACTTTCAAAATGTGTCTTATGAATAGAAACGGATGAAGTACATTGCACGAGAAGGATGCTTAATTATGACAATCGACCCCAAGTCCAATGAGTGCCAATAAAAATACCTACAATCGACGGCCCGACCGGAAACTGGCCTAGTGACTGGTCGTTTAACCCAAAAAATTGTAGGATCTCAGAACCCGATCGAACCTCGGTAAAAATCGATTGGAAAACCGGTTTGAATGAATTCTAGTCCTTTTAAAAAATACATTTTTTTTAAATTTTTTATTTAATTTTAAAATATTTTTAAGATAAATAAAGACATATATTTAAGGATTACACATAGATACCTATTAATTACTAATCATTACTGTTTTTTTTGTCTTATAAACCTTATAATAAGGTTATTTATACTATTTTATAACTTTATGTATCTTAATTTCTTATAATTTTGTATTATTTTTATTAATTAAAATGTTATATAATATTAAAAAATATATTTAATTAAAACTGATTCGACTACGGTTCAATTTACAGTTAAATAATTAAACCATGAATCAGCGTCTTAACCGGTTTCAGTTACGGGTTTTAAGATATTGGTTATAGGATAGGAATATAAAAGTGTCATTGTAAAAATCACTTATAAACAACATAAAAAAAAAGTTCCGTGTTAGCTCAATTTCTGGATCCGTCTCTGGGTATAAATGGTATAATTAGCCAAGTATTATGAGTGATTTTATATGTAATCTTATATAAAATGCAATAAAAAAACGCTATGAATATAAAAAAATCACGTAACACGAGAAAAATAATTAATCAAAATAATCCGCAATAAACTCAAATATCAAATATGATATGCATGCCATACGGTTTGATTATTTAAATATTTTTTCTAAAAAAACTCATAGCGTGTTTGGTTTACACTGAATCCACATTTCACATGTAGATTCAGATCAACACTATTCTCAATAACGTTAGCTTGGATTCACATTTAAAATTTGATTTTGATGAAAACCAAATACACATTCAATTTCCACTTTACCCGACGCGGCCGCTACAGTTGTATCCTCGTGGCATCAGAAAAGTTAGATAGATGAGACGGACTCATCTTTTCTGATACTCCTCCTACCCTAATCCATCCATCGCATTCACACAACCCAACCCATTTGCAGCCTTTTCTTTTACATTATCTCAACCCTTTTCTTATTTCTTTTTAAAAGGAAGCATGGAAAAGCTCGCCTGTTTATACCGTATGCATTGACTCTTATTATTGTTGAATAAAAGAAAATATAAAATCTATATCTTTTATATTAAATAAAAATAAATAGTTTTTTATTCAGTTTCAAAACAAGCTTAGATTAAAATTAATAAGTTATTAGGTCAGGCAGAAAAGTTACACGAAACTCAATCTGTTTCCAAGGCCGAACCAGACATGTTCCTTGCCTTGTCCACCGCACCTCGTTGAGTTCATGACCATGACTTCCCGAATTTTTAGGAGAAGGATAGAGAAAAAAAAAAAAACATAAACATGTGAGATCGCAGTTAGATATGCTCTTAGATAGTGGGCCACCAAAAGTACTATCGCAGCAGTACGTCTCTGCATTAATTGCTCCCTCTTTTAACCTATTCAGCAACTTGATAGTTGATAGTACATTATTTTTGTCCCTCCCAAAAAAAAAAACTTATAAATAGTCCTTGTTTTTTTTAACTTTTTATCCTTAAATTTTTTGTTAACCTTTTAAATAGGGTGGGATGATAACAGAGCCGAGTCGAGCTGAACACCTTAAAACTCATTTATTGCAGTCCTAGTTACTTTTAAATTTTTGCTGTTAACTTTAAGTGATATAATTAACAGAGTGTCACATTAGCAAGAGCGTAATCAAAGGGGACTAGTAGTGGCAGGGCCACAATCCCCAAAAAATTTTCAATTTTTTTATCAACTATATAGGTTTCTGTATAATATATTTAATGAACTATTACTACGTCCCCCTATTTATTTTATAAATTTTGTAGCATTAGATACTTCTTTATAACTCTTTTGCTATTTATCTTTATTTTTTCATAAGAAAGTTTTAAATTTTTATTATTTCCTTCACAATATTAGGATATTTTTTCTTATTTAGAGGAAATAAGATAATATTCAAAATTACTTGAAATAATGCTTATAAATTTTTTATTAAAAATATTAGTCCATAAAAAGTAGAGTTTAATATATATACACTGTCAATATAGAGGAAATTTTCTACAGACATTCAATGATGTGTTGCCACATCATTTATTGAATTTAATAAGACACGACGTGTCATGTGGCAGTACACCATTGAATGTCTATGTAAAACTTCTTTACATTGACAATATATATCAATTAAATCCTAATAAGGAAGCATATGAGCACTACAGATAAGAGGAAAAGAAGGGAGAAAATATCGTTAGGTCTCATAAATAACATTAAAAAAGATCCTGTTTGGTTTGAATATATTTTTTATAATTACATGATAAGAAAAACTAAAATTTTGATTTGCAATTATTGAATCAAATAGAAGTTTAACGAAAAAGCAGTTGCGCCTTTTATACTCAGTTTAACTTTAGATCCCCAAGACTCTTTCAAATCATTTGATATTGTAAAAATTTGTCAGCTTATTCAGATATTTCATGCGGATGGCTTTTTCAAGCAAGAGAAGGTTAATCATTCCAACTAAGACATTATCATTATAATGTTTATCGGGATCGTAATTTGGGGAAAGTGTCCAATCTATCTTAGCTTTATCAGGGGTTAGTTGAAAATGGAAAGTAGTGACATTTCTACTTATTGGTAGATATTGAGAGAAATAGTTGAAAATCAGTATTAATACATTAATAGCAAAATTAGTATTATGAAAGAACGAATAGTTATTTTAAATAAATTTACTATTTTTAAATTTAATTATTCAATATTTTTTATCATAATTTTTAATATTTTTCTTCCGGTCCCCTAAAGATAAATTTTATGGCTACGCCCCTGACCCCCTGCACATCAACATGTCACATGTGTATTTTTGTCAAACTTAAATTATTTATAGTCCTTATAAATATGATCCTTTGTTTTGAGTCACTGTCTATTTTTTATTTTTCACCTCAATCTCATTGTCATCCAACATTCACAGTGTCCTTTTATTTCTACTGCATTGTTATACTTGAAATTATGGAACTTCTCGTGGGTCTAAGAAAATCAATTTTTTATATATTCAATTATTTGAAATTTCAACACACTTGGATTCACTGTATAAAGGGAAAAAAAAACCTATTAACGACTTTTTTTCTTTGTAATTTTTTTTGTCGATTGATTGACAAAATTTTCATTTGATTTATAATAACAAGCCTTTTTTGTAGTCAACACAAATCTCATCAAGTTACTGGTTAATAAACATAAATGAAATGAAAATTTTGTTAATCAATATATGGAAAAAAAAAGAATTGCAGAAAAAAGGTCGTTATGGTTTTTTGCCCCTTTATACAGGGAATCCAAGTGTATTAAAATTTTAAATAATTGAATATATATAAAGAATTTATTTTGTTAACCCACGAGGAGTTCAAGAATTTCAAGTGTAACAATGTAGTAGAAGCAAAAGGACACTGTGATGTTGGGTGATGATGAGATTGAGGTGAAAAACCAAAATAATAAATAAATTATAGGGACTAAAAACAAAAAGACCATATTAATAGGGACTAAAAATAAATTTAAGTTTAGCAGAAACAACACATGTGACAGACTGATGTGGTACGTAGCAATATTTAACCCAGTTAGTTACATACTCAAGACTCGAACTTGAGACCATTAATTAAGCTAAAATAATCCCTTACTAGATGATCCACGTGTTCGGTAATCTTTTATTATTGATTTAAACATGTTTTTCGTCCATAAAAAATATGTTTTTTTTCTAAATTTTGTCCATGTAAATTTTTAGCTTTTCGTGGTCACCAAATCTTTTTTTTTTTTTTTCATAATACTTAGTCTAGGTTAATATCGTACTTATTTGTTCGCTAGTAAGTTGCTACTATGGAAGGGATCACGCTTATGTGACGTTGCAATTAATACTAACTTTAATAACCAATTTTACCACATATTAAAAAGAAAATTGAATTAGAATTTATTTTAAGACAACAAAAAAGGTTTCTTAACAATGTTTATCGTCCATATCTTCTTCATTCTACCCCTTCGTGCCCTAATATTCTCTAATGAGAGTTTCTCTACTATTTACAAAATTGGTGAGAGCAAAAATAGTTACAGGTTCTAGATGTCTAATGAAGTGCGCAGATCAAAATCAATGAGGTTGTATGTAGGATAATCAATAAAGAATAGAGAATATTTCTATTTTTATATTCCAATTCTTGCACCCCAAGAAGGTTTCCCAATATTTACACTTGCCTCAACACACACCCATTGTCTGTTTTTAAAAATGTTGAAGAGCAGAACAAATTTTTAGTACTTCAGGAGCTCCACTCCTCAGTATTTCTCCTTGTTATTGATAATTTTTTTTTTTTAATTTTTTTTAAATTGAAATTGAAATGATAATTAATCATTTTTTGAATTTTAAATGGAAAGAGGAACGTAGACTTTTTCGGATGGTTTAGATAGGAGAAATAAAAAGAAGAGGGAGCGCAAATGCCAAAGCATCACCAAGGGCATATAGCAGTTCAGGTGAGGAGAAATAAAAAGATGGACTTTTCCACGTCAACAAGACATTAGCTCATCAAACAAACAGCGACAACTATTTTAATGATAATTTATTTTGTGAGTACGATAAGCTAAAAAATTATAGAAATTTAAAAAAAAATATGTATTTTACAATGAGAAAAATATATAAGTCTTTCTTATTTTTAAAATATTTTTTATAAAATAAGCTCATAAATAAAAGAAACATATCTAACTTTTGAAAAAATATTAATTTAATGAATATACACTGAGTGTGTAAATAAATTTTACATTCTCATTCAATTACATATTATCATATCATTTCTTTTATTGAGTTTAATAATATAATGAAATTATGCTTATCAAATGACGTGAGTATACATAATAAGCCAATAACTTTTTTTAACAAACATCTTTAAGTAGCAATAAATAAATTTCATGAATTAATTATTGAAAAATTGCACTTACCTCCCTGAGGTTTGTCTAAATGACAAAGACATTCTCTCTAGTTTTTGAAATGCACTCACTTCCCTTACCTAAAGCGAAATAATAAAAAAACCCGTACTTGTAGATATTCGTAGATATACCAGCAATGAATACTCGCATATTTAGTGAATTAAGTGGGACGAATATTATATTACTCACAAAATCACGCAAGTTTCTCGCATACTCATTAAAATATAGAGATTTTTATTAAATAGATTAAAATAATAAGTTATTTTATTATTTTATAATGAGATAAAATTTAATTTTATATATTTTTAATTACATTAACTTGTATTAATATTATATACATGTTAATTGATCATTTATACTAAAACTTAATATAATATGATATCATAATATATTATATGTCATTTCTCTCTCTTTATTATTTGTCTATAAATTTTGAAATTTTTAAATATTAATAGATACTCATGAATACCTCGTTACCGCCCACTGGGTAGCTGTTCATTTTAGCAGGTATAGATACATGTAGTATATAATCCATTCTGGCCTCGTAATATCCTTATAAAATCCTTAAGGTGTTATGAGAAGAGAGGTTTCTGCATTTCAAAAATTAGAAGGGAGATCTTTGTCATTTAGACAAATCTCAGATGATGTGAGTGTAATTTTTTCGTAATTAATTTATTAAAAATTGGTGCCTTTTGATTGTTTTTTTTTTTCGGTCCCAAGAAAACGATAAATCCATTTTTCTTAAAGTAATACGTATCCTCTTTCTAAATTAATGCGACGATAATGAAATAATGAAATATAAAAAATAAGGAAAATAAAACCCTCACGCAACCGTGACTCATGAGCGATGGTTATGATGATGCTGGACCCACGATCCATTTCTTTCCACGTTTGACATCCCAATCCTTGTTTATACTTGGGAGTTAATAGTTTTATTATCAATCAGAAAAAACGAAAACGAATGCGTTATGCGTGTTGATTTGATTTAAAAAGGGTGAGTCATAAAAAATTTATTTGTGTAACAAAAATTATTGTGACTATATTAGTGAAGAATGGAATAGAGAAGAAATAAAAAATATTTGGCGAACCGGCGAACCGCTTCCATAAGTGGCGGCTTTTACGAGCCCAGTGACAAGAGTCGGCGTCAGCGGCTTCGATTCATGCCACGGCGCCAACTCATCTTGCTCCGCCCGACACGTGCCGTGCATGGACCACGCTCCATGCTAAATGACAATAGGATTCTAGGGGACGGATCCTAAAACTAAAAATATTGATTTGGCCAGACCAAACATGAAAAAAAAAAAAAAGAAGTAAAACACCATTTTGATCGCTGAAAGATTAACAATCGATCAAATTAGTCCCTGAAAGACAGAAATTACCAAAATAATCCCTGAATGATGCTAACATCAATCAAGTTAGTCCCTCCGTCAATTTGTCACTGTTAAACTTAACAGTATGCCAGTGTGACACATTTTTTTACACGCTTATGTGGCTTGGGAATCTTTCAGGGACTAGAATGAATACCTTTCCCTTCATTTTGGTCCCTAACATTCAAATTTTATATATATATATATATATATATATATAATTCTTTCATCTTTATCATATTTTTCACTTTTCTCTCTTCTTTCATTTTTCTAATCTCCATCCTCTTTACAAAATATTTTTTCTTTATTCTTTGGGGCTATAAAGAATGCACAATTATTTTTCCAAACTTTTTTCCTCTTTTTTTTTGTTCTTTTTTTTTGGCCATTTTTTAAAATAGTTTTTTTTTTTAATTTATTAATATATTTTTTATTTACTTTATTAAATAAAAATATAGACCAAGAAATACAATAAATATGTGTTTTTTGAAGGGTTGATATAAGTTTTTTATCATTATTATTCTATTTGATGCTAATAACCAAATATACTATTTCATTCACCGTTTTTGTGCACATAATTAACCACATAAATTCAATTAATCTAATATCACACTCTGTTAATCACCAATTTATACACCATTAACCTTATTTAAAAATATGTTCACCATTTCTGGACACATAATTAACCTCGTGTTAACAAGAGTTGCAATTAACCTCACAAATTCAATTAACCAAAAATCTCACTCTGTTAATCATTCATGTTAACATGGACACACAATTTACTAATTTCAGTAAATTAGTAAAAGTTACTCATTAAATAAATAAAAGAAATTTTCAAGATCTTTGATAATTAACAACAATATTTTATCAGATTAAACATATATGATGGGAACCATGTTGTGTGATAAATTTGTCTTACTGCATAAAAACAACAAAGATAGAAATAATAAAGGTAAAAATTAAATTAGGTTTTAATTTTTTAATTCAATGTCTTATATTTTCCTAGACAATAAATTTGAAAATCTAACTATGAAAAAAATTAAAAAATACACGCGTCAGAGTCGTGTATGAACAAAGAGAAAGAGTTTAGAATAAAAAGTATCTTTTAGAGTTAGATTAATTGACACAAAGTGTCAGAGTTACAAAAATTAATAATTTTCTGTAAAATTTGAAATTTACTAATCCAATCATAAATTGAAAGATATTATAAGTAAATGAAGTCTATAAAATTTCATGCAATTAAAATTAATTAATATTTCATCACATCACTTTATTTTAACGCGTGATATATTTTAAAAATATAAGTAAAAATCCGCTACTAGATAACATACCTATAAATATTCAAATTATTTGAAATTTAATTATATATATTTTTTTAAATTTAATATACATGATCATGATGATAATATCTTTCAATTTAACCATTGAATTAGTGAATGTCACATTATACAAAAAGTTATTAATTGGTGTAGCTTTTGATATCGGCACCCAACATATCAATTGATCTAACTCTTTTTCTAATATTATAAATAAATGTGTACTTGAGAACATGTCAAATAAAATTTATATTTTATATGAAATATTAATTATATAATATAGACATACAAATATATAATGACTGTTTGTGTTATTTAAGAGATACGTTACGAAAAAAATTATTTTAGATATATGATTATTTTTTTTTTTCAAATATGGAGGGTATTATTTTTTTATTTTTTTACGTAATTTGATTTTGATCTTTGAGATAATATTAAACAAATATTATATCGACATTATAATTTAATTCGAATACGCGCGATTCTTTTAAAGTGGCGTGTGTGTGTTTAATAATTTGTTATATGTTTGTATATATTTTATCATAATTTATAATTTATTTTTATTTGATAAAATTTGATGAAAAAAACTTTCGTTTAAGAATTGTTTTTAGAAAATAGAACAATTAATTTTATTAACAGTAAGAATCAAGTTATTACATGAATAACTCTAGTTAAAATTGCACTATTTAATATTTCGTTTTGAGTAATGAATTTCACTAATTCAATGAATTAAAATTACTATATAAGTAAATTAATTTTATAAAAATTTATGTGATTTTAAAATTAATTAGCACTTCATCAAACAGTTATATTTTAATATATAATATACTTTTTTAAAATATAGTTAAATATTAGCTATAAAATTACATTCTCATAAATATTTTATTTATATAAAATATGATATGTATGATAATATGTTAATATATATGTATATATATTATTATTTAATAATCAAATTTATTTTTTATAAAAAGTTATCAAGTAAATAATTTTAATAAAGTTGTTCCTAAACAACTTTATGCCCACTCTCTCGTTAGATAATAACGCAAAATTACCTTTTAAATATAAATATAGATTACTTCAAAAAGTCTATAAATTTAATATTTAAAATCAGCTCCATTCAATAACTTCTAAAATTAACTTTGATAATCTACAATTAGGCATGTAAAAAAAACGTATCTATGCATATCCATGGATATACTCGCAATTAGTATATGCATATTTATATAATGGGTGGAGATGGGTATTATACTACCCGCCCCGCGGGTACCCGCATACTCATTAAACATATTTTTTAATAAAATATATTTGAATATTATGATTTTTTTATTATTTTATAATGAGATATAATTTATTGATATTACTTTATGATGATATTTTTAATATATTAACACGCAATGATATTATATAAGTGCTAGGATCCTCTCCAGCCCTCTCCAGCGAATTTAGCTATGGAATAACTACGGAATAACTATGGATTTTGATTTCCTAGTTATTCCGTAGTTATTCCATAGCTAAATCGGCCGGAGAGTGCTAGAGGGTTGGAGAGGATCCCGACCCTATTATATAATGATTATTTATATATATGGTATGATATTATAATATATTATATAACATTTCCTCTCTTTCTTTTTGTAAAATTTAAATTCTTAAACATTAATGGATACCCGTTAATACCCGCGAATACCCATTACTCGCATGGGTACCCGTTAATTTTAACGGGTATGTATACGGGTAGGCCGCCCCGCCCCCGCCCTGCCCTACCCCGTTGCAATCCTTATCTACAATATTACCCATGTGTACTCATTCTTGCTGTACAACCCAATTTTATGAGGTAATCATAACTAGGAGTTTTCATGGGACGGGTGGGGATTAGTTTGCTTGTCCCCTAACCCGACCATAATTTTTTTATCGGGTTAATTCTATGGACCCGAACCGGTCTATAGAACCGAAGAGACCTGATGGGTCTAAGCAAGACCGGGTCTGAGTATGACAGGACCAAGTTGACCCGATATATAAGCTAGATATAATCATGAAACGATCATATAACAATATTTAAAAGAAAATAGTTCATACAATTAATAAATATATTGCATACAATAGAATTCCTCTTAATATATGCAATATTTTTTACTTTTTTAAAGTTTGGGACGTTACTAAAACAAGAATAACATTATATCACTATATAACTTATGTATAGAATGTATTTTTAAATGTAGATAGAGGAAACTTACACTCAAAAACCCTATCTAAAATGAAAAAAATAAGGTTATGACTTTATATAATAGAAAATTATAAGTAATAAATATTATATTTATATATAAAGCACGGGCCAGATAACCCGGAGGCAGGGCCAACCCAACATCTATCTAAGCTCAAAACGAATTATAAATGAGGCCTTTTAACTTATTTAAAATAATTTATTAAAATAATATAATTTTATTTAAATTTTTTTTATTCTTAATGAATATAAATTACCTATTAGATTATCTTAATAAATTTAATTTAATATTTTTTTATTTAATAATAAAATAAATTCATTTAATCTATAAGAATATTTTAGCCACTCATGCAATGTATATTTTAATTAAATACTTTAAAATTTGAAAACAAAATCTAGACGAAGAAAAGTTTAAACTTTTGTAATAAATATTAATTTATTAATTAATTATTTTATTATAATTTAAAATAAAATAGGAAATTCACTTGAATAATATTAAATAAAAAAAAGTTTAAATTTTTGTAATTATAAAAAACTTTTTCAAAATAAATTTTATTAAAATTAAATTAAAAAGGCACGTTGATTAAGGCATGATTATGAAGTCTTTTGTTGTGAGGGTGATTATGAGAGCTTCATTAGATTCAAATTTAATATTTACATAGTAGATGAAATATAAATTTTAATTAGGGTTAAAAAATGTAAAAATTAAATAATAAAATTAATAAATATTATTTAATAATCAAGAGCAAGTGATAAGATGAGGGACCTAACTTTTTAATTAGAAAATATTTTACTCTTAATACTAATTTTTTTTAATTTTTAAAAGTATTTATAACTAAAAAAAATTAGGGCCTAAAGCAATGACTTTACCAGCTTTATGCTTGGGTCGGCCATATCCGGAGATTAACCCGAATCCGTCTTTAACCCGATATCGAGTCAAAAAATAGATCGGTTTAGTTCTATTATTTTTTGTAGGATAAGAATAAAGCCGGCTGAAATAAAATGACTTAAGATGGATCAGAGATCTTAAACATCCCTAACCATAACTCCATAAGGAATAGAAAAATGAAAAAACATAAGAAATGCCTACTAACCCGGTCTTTAATTAAAAATTATGTACCTAAAAGAAAGATGTATCCTTCAATGAAACCAATAAAATAACTGATAAAACGTGATCTCATCTCATGGATTTTGATAATGTTGTCGCAGCAGTGTGAGAGAGTAACACCTGTACTGGAAAAGGAACCCAATCAGTCACATGCATTGCAGGCGCAGGTGTTATTGACTTGTCAGTGAGGCAAACCAGAACCGTACCTTGTCAAATAAAATAAATAAAAATCTAGGTAGGCAATGCTCGTCGGTAAGATTCAGATTCAAATCAAGTTACATTTTTAATGGTAAGTGTTGCATTATCTTTAATTAAGAGCGTGTTTAAATTCTAAATTAGTAAACTATAATTTACACAATTGATTTTAAATTATTTTTGTACAATATATTTTATAAAACGTGAATCATCTATCTCAATCATTCATTTCTAGAATCAATTTTACTTAACTGTAAATCAATAATTGACCATAAATCATTTCATTTAGCATTGGAATAAAATCAATTATGGAAATATTATTGATATGAGTGAGACACATTTTACAAATCAATTTGAATAGAAATGATTTAAAATCAATTTCACAAATTCATGGTCGAACAAATTAATAACAAGTGGTAAAAATATCGGTTACAGTAATGAATTAATGATTCATACCTTGTGTGGTATAGATTTTTTATTGAGTAAATAATTATTTTAGTCTATTCTTATATGTAAAAATTATAAATTTAATAATGAGTAATAATTAAAAAAATTAAGTATGAGGGGAATAATAAATAATTTTAAAAATTAAACATGATAAATGAATTTTAAAATTCTATTACAATATGTGTCATTCAAAATTCTTCACATTGTTATGAAAATTCAATCCATTTATCATTTGAAATTCTTTTTTTTTTAATTATCCTAACAAATGAAATATTGCAATTTAGAATTACTATATCAAAACACAAGGTCAAAAAATGAGGTCAGTTAAATTGTTTTTTGAAAGAAAAATATAAGAAATTAATCCCTGAAAGATATTTACGTCAATCACTTTAGTCCCTACGACAATGTTTGTTTGATAATGTTAACAAAAGTGAGGATTTTGCACGTTAAATGTTACGTTGGACACTTATTTGATAGTGTCATGTGTCTATAATACATATAAAATACTATAATGACAGTAAGTGATAACTTTGAGATACTAGTTAACTAAAACAACACTTTTTAGATTTGATGTAAAACCCATAAATAGGTTTTTTCTCCCAAATTTCACCGAAATTCATGTAAACACCTGTTCTGGGCCCAAGTATTGGACCATCGGGACAGGCCCAATAACCCCCGGAGCCCATACCCTGTCAAGAGCTCCGGACCCGACCCGGTACCAGACAGAGGTGCAAGCGGTCGGGTCACCTCGCGGGTCACCTCCCCTTCGCATCCGATAGCACCGTACGGACGGGCCACCCTTGTTTCTCCAAGCCCACACGACACCTGGCCCCTATAAAGGTTACAGTAAGTAATGGTACAGGTAAGACATTAATACCCCGTAATAACTCTTTACCTGCCTGGACCCCGGACTGACTTGGTGTCGAAGTGTCTTCTACAGGTACACCCCAACTCGTCTCGGCCTCCCACCAAGCACCGGGCGCTCCTCGTTTCATCTCTCGAACCGACATCCGACTACAGTTCACCCCTGAACATTTGGCGCTAGAAGGAGGGCCGAACCTCATGACGGTAGTCACACGGCAGATGAACCGCAACCCTCGTCCCCAGTCGACCCCTGATGGATGGGTCGAAGACGCCTCCCACCAGGAGGGAGTGGGGGACAGCAGACACGAGACTTCAAGAGACCCACCTAGGGTCACGACCTCCCATCACATCGGGTACCCCGACCCCCGGGACTCCATGATCGAGCAGTTGCAGCGACGGCTGCAGGAGCTTGAAGATCGGAGCACGCCCCCGCAACCGAAAATTAACGCCCAACCATCCGAGGCCCTCGAGCAGAACCCGGCCGTCCAACAGCTCGAGGATCGGATCAAGAATCTCGAACGATCGTTCGTCCAGCCAAACCACCAGCAGCAATCACACTTCACGAACTTCGAGGTCACCCAACCGCACCTCGTCAACGCCCCCGTAGGCCAGGCCGCCAAACCACTTTTTCCTCAGGTTCACACACCTTTCAGACTCCCTTTCACTGACCGCCTCGCATCGATCGAAATTATGAAAGCCTTCCGGGGGGCTCTCCCGATCGAACCATTCGCCGGGACGACGGACCCCAGGAAACACCTGGACACCTTCTGCAACGAAATGCTGTTCATAGGAGCACCCGAGGCCGTCATATGTCGGCATTTCCCGCACACACTCAAGGAGGAAGCCTTAGCGTGGTTCAAGACCCTCCCTGCTCGGTCCATCGACCGATGGGACGAACTACACTCGGCCTTCATAAAAAGATTTACTGTTGTGTCAGAAGTACCCCACAACCAGTTCACGTTGGCCACTCTGAGACAAGGCAAGGATGAATCTCTCCGAAATTTCCTATCCTGATTCTACAAAGAATGCACCAAGATCCCGGATCTGGCAGAGAACGTGCAACTGGTATGCGCCGTGACTGCCCTCCTCCCGGGGTCGACATTCGCAATCTCACTCTCCGAAGAACCGACCTTGACAATGGAGGAATTTAGAACCCGGTCGACCAAATTCATCGGCCGAGAAATACACCTGGATTGCACAGCCGGCAATCATACCTCCAACAGGACCGACACGGACCACAATCGCAAGAATGATCGATCTTCCCCCTATCGTGACTAGCCTAAGATGAAAGGGAGATACAACCGATACACCCCCCTCAATTCTGACCCGGCTCACCTCCTCAAGGAAGTCATGAGCACAGACATGGGGAAGGCTTCCAAACCCCTACCCTTATCAGAGAAGGCGCAGAAGGACAAGACCAAGTACTGCGCATACCATGAGAGCTATGGACACACCACGAACGAGTGTATCCAGTTGAGGGACGCCATAGAACATCTAATCCAGGATGGCCGTCTAGTTAAGTTCATCAAGCGAGGCCGAAACCAGGGCGGACATCGCAAAAATGAAAACAGGGAACGTTCCCCAAGTCCCGGAGGAGATCATAACTTCAATAAGAAGCAGCAGCAGCACCATGCCCGAGAAGAGACGAGGCACGAGCACCCCCCGAAAGCCGACAATCAAGAAGGTAACCCGGGCGCCTCGACCCCTCGGCTCAGGATTAACATGATTTCAGGTTGTTTTGCAGGCGGAGGTCCATCCAACAATTCCCGTAAACGCTACTTGAAGGACATATACACCATCGCATCTGAAATCCCTCAGCAGAGCCAGAAGCCACAAAATGACAACCTCATCATCTCCTTTTTCGAAGTCGACTTCAGCAATAAGAAACGTGAACATGATAACCCAATGGTAATCCGAGCAATCATAGGCAACGCTGATGTCGGCTGGGTTTTTGTCGACCAAGGGAGTTCAGCCGATGTCTTATTTCTCAACACTCTGAAGAAGATGGAATTAACCGAAGCCCACCTGACCCCTTATCTCAGCGATCTGGTCGGTTTCACTGGTGAGAAAATTCGCCCACGAGGATACCTTGATACTCACCTCCGCCTCGGGGATGATCACACGAGTCGAGGAGTAGACGCCAAATTCATAGTTGTAGACTGCCCCAACATCTACAACGCCATTATCGGGCGCCCCTCACTCAATGCCCTGGGCGCAATCATCTCTACCAAGCACCTCGTGCTCAAGTTCGGATCCCAAGCCGACCAGGTCATCATCGTTCATGGAGATCAAGAGGAAGCCCGCAAATGCTACAACCTTACTCTGCAGCAAAAGGTACAAGAAACACCACTCCTGCACAAGAACCCCACTCTCGACAAAGGCAAGACTGTTATGATGATTGATCTCGACCCTCGCACCGAAGGTCTCTCCGAGTCCCCACCACCCCTTCACCTCGAGCCGACAGGGAAGTGCAAATCGATCCCTGTGAGTGACTCCGATCCCCCTCGAGTCATCAAGATCGGAGCAGACCTCGACGAGCCAACCGAGTCCAGGCTGATAAAGTTACTGAAAGACAACAAAGACCTCTTCGCCTGGACCACGACCGATATGCCAGGGATCGACCCACACTTCTGTTGCCACCGCTTGACGGCTGCACCCAAAAGCTAATCCGATTGCCCAGAAAAAAAGGAAGATTGGCCCGGAAAGACAGAAAGCAGCCGACGAACAAGTTGTGATTATGTAACCTGGCTCTCCAATGTTGTACTTGTTAAGAAATCTAATGGGAAATGGAGAATGTGTGTTGATTATACTGATCTCAATAGGGCTTGCCCTAAAGACCCTTTCCCTTTACCCAACATCGACAGGCTGGTCAACAATGCAGCTAGTTTCCAACACTTGTCTTTCATGGACGCCTATTCAGGATACAATCAGATCCCCATGCCACCCGAAGATGAAGAAAAAATCGCCTTCATAACTGACCGAGGCATCTTCTGCTATCGAATGATGCCTTTCGGCCTAAAGAACGCCGACGCCACATACCAACAGATGATGACAAAGGTATTCAACGATCTCATTGGAGACAAAATAGAAGTCTACATAGACGACATCATTGCGAAGACCCCGACCGGTCAAGATCACCTCGACGACCTCGCCGTCGTGTTCGACCGACTCAGGAGTTACAACATGCGTCTCAACCCCAACAAGTGTACCTTCGGCGTGCCGTCCAGGTAGTTTCTAGGCTTCATGCTAACCAGCAGAGGAATTGAAGCAAACCCCACAAAATGTGCCGCTGTCATCGAGATGAAAAGCCCGAATACCCTCAAGGAAGTGCAAAAGTTAAACGGACGGATCACTGCCCTGAACCGCTTCATTCCTCGGTCGGCGGCCCGGTCATTACCACTCTTCAAGATATTGAAAAAGGGATCCGATTTTCAGTGGACGCCCGAATGTGAACAAGCTTTTCAAGACCTGAAGTCGGCCTTGACATCCCCCAATCCTTACAAAACCAAACCCGGGCGAACCATTGGTGTTATATATCTGCATCAACGACCATGCAGTCAGCTCCGTCCTGGTCCGAGAAGAGGGAAAAAAGCCAACTCCCGGTATACTTCGTCAGCAAAGCACTTCAAGGCCCTGAACTTCGTTACCAGAAGATAGAAGCAGCCCTGGCAATCGTCATTTCGGCCCGCCGACTGCGTCATTACTTTCAATCTCATCACATCACCATCCGGACCGACCTACCAATCCGAACCATTCTACACAAACCAGACCTTTTCGGGCGGTTGACCGGTTGGGCTATAGAGCTATCAGAGTTCGACATCTCATTCGAACCCCACACAACCCTCAAAGCACAGGTCCTTGCCGATTTCATTGCGGAGCTCAATCCACCAACATCACCGGCAGACGACTCACCAACGTGGACTATCTACGTCGACGAGTCTTCAAACAAAAAAGGGAGTGGAGCCGGGATAGTACTTGAAGATAAAGACGACATATGCCTAGAACAGTCCCTTCATTTTGACTTCAAGACCTCCAACAACCAAGCCGAATAGGAAGCCTGCCTCGCTGGCCTTGCCTTGGCCCGATAACTGGGAGCACGGAACGTCACTCTATGTAGCGACTCTCAACTTTTGGTCTCCCAAGTGAACGACGAGTACCAAGCCCGAGAACCCCTCCTGCAGAAATACCTGGAAAGGGTTCAAAACCTACTGCAAGACTTCGAGAAGGTCACTTTCCAACCCCTCCCCAGGGAAAGCAATTCCAGAGCAGACATCCTATCCCGGCTCGCCAGCACAAAGAAGGTCGGAAACAACAAGACGCTCCTTCAAGAAACCATCTCTTCCCCTAGCATATCTCTGGACCCAGATTCCCAAGTCCTGGAGATCACAACAATGAATGATTGGAGAACCCCCTTTCAGCTATACATTGAAAAAGGAGAACTCCCAGCCGACAATAAATAGGCCAAAAGAATCAAGCACTTAGCACCCAAGTTCACTATTGTCAACGGGACCCTATACAAGAAAGGATGCTCCTCCCCCTTATTGAAATGCATTGCCCCTCCTCAAACCGACTACGTCATGGCCGAGCTTCATGAAGGGAGTTATGGCAGCCACATAGGCGGACGGTCCCTGGCCCGAAAAGCCCTTAGAGCCGGTTTCTTCTGGCCGTCCATGGGATGGCAGTGCGACAACTACGTGAAGAGATGCGACTCGTGCCAGCGCCACTCCGACATGCAGAAACTGCCGGCCGAGACGCTCACCACTATAACCTCACCTTGGCCCTTCTTTCAATGGGGCATAGACCTGCTCGGTCCCTTCTTGGTCGCCCCCGGACAGCTAAAATTCCTGGTCGTAGCGGTAGACTACTTCACCAAACGGATAGAATCCGAACCATTGGCATCCATTACCTCGGCTCGGATACAGAGATTCTTTTTCAAAAACATTGTCAACAGATTCAGAATTCCAAACTCCGTCATCACAGACAACGGAACGCAGTTCACCGACAAAGGATTCAGGGAACTCCTGAGTGGCCTGAAAATCAAGAAGCAATTTTCCTCGGTAGAACACCCGCAAACAAACGGCCAGGCTGAGGCTGCCAATCGGGTTATCCTCCGAGCTCTGAAAAGACGACTTGAGGATGCCAAGGGGAAATGGGCCGAACAACTAGACCACGTGCTATGGGCATATCGGACCACCCCCACTCCTCAACGGGCGAGACACCATTTCGCCTTACGTATGGCACAGAGGCCATGATACCGATCGAGGTAGGAGAGCCTTCTTGGAGATACTCAAATTTTCAACCAGAAGAAAGCATAAAAGCCATCAGAGAAGAACTCGACCTCTTAGACGAGATGAGAGAGGTAGCCCATGTAAGAGATTCGGTGCTGAAAGAACGCCTCGCCCTCCGACACGCTATGAGAGCACAAGTCAAGAAATTCCAGGTGTCGGACTTGGTACTCAGACGGGCCGACATTGGAAACCGCAACTCGTCTCGCGGAAAGCTGGCCGAGAATTGGGAAGGCCCATACCGCGTCGTAGGAACAACCGGGACCGGCGCATATAAGTTAGAAACTTTGAAGGGAGAACCCATTCCAAGATATTGGAACGCGGAAAACCTCAGGATGTATTACAGTTAAGATATATACAAAAGTCGAACAATCTCAACAAATATTGATAAGACGACATTCATCAAATATCCCTTCCCCCTTAATATTACTTCTCACGTCGAACCAGCTTCCGGGACGACACTAATCCAAGTCATTGGGGGAAGACCCCTTGACACAAACATTCGCGTTATGACGCGAAGAGAGCATCGCGTCGAATCGGCTTCCAGGACGACACTAATCCAAGTCAATGTGGGAAGACCCCTTGACACTTACGTTATGACGCGAAGAGCGCATCGCGTCGAACCGGCTTCCGGGACGACACTAATCCAAGTCAATGGGGGAAGACCCCTTGACACTTCACGTTATGACGCGAAGAGCGCATCACGTCGAACCGACTTCCGGGACGACACTCATCTAAGTCATTGGGGGAAGACCCCTTGACACTTTCACGTTATGACGCGAAGAGCGCATCACGTCGAACCGGCTTACGGGACGTACACTTATCTAAGTCATTGGGGGGAAGACCCCTTGACACTTTGAACCGTTATGACGCGAAGAGCGCATCCCGTCGAACCGTACCCGAGACGAGAGAGCGCGGAGAAATTGCCATAGTTTGCGACGTCTGGGACGGATTATGACACAGAATAAATTTCAAAAGAGGCGAAGGAATTGATGTATAAAGTAAAGGATAATGTCAACTGTCGTTCCAATTACAAAATAAGCCCCAGACTACCGGGGAAAACAACTATCAAATTTAAAACAAAAAGAAAAGAAGCTTCATTCCTCCTTGGCCTGGTACTTCCCATCCTCATCCCAGTCCGCCAGCTCAACCCCGGAATCCACGTTCACCAACTTGCGCGCAACAAGATCAACTTTGCAGATTTGCCCCCGGAAAACCTCGAACTCATGAGACACCCCGTCTCGAACTAAGCTGGGGTTCTGAAGAGAAAGCTGAGCCATGGCATTTTCAAATGAATCTTGGACCAAGTTGTTGCCAATAGCTACGAGCTTAGCCTTTTCCTCGTCCCACCTAGCCTAATGACGGGCGAGATTCTTCTTCACCAGAGCAGTTATGGCTTGCTTATTCATCCCGGACAAAGACCCGACAGCCTTTTCCAACTTCTCCTTCTCAGCCCGAAGTTCCAGAACCTCTTTCTTAGACGCCTCAACCTCGGCTGTCCTTAGAGCTAGGTCTTCCCGGGCCTTCTTCAGCTCGATGCTCAACACCCCAAGGCTTTTTTCAGTTTTCTCCTTCGCCAACCGAAGTTGTTCATTGGAGGCCTTGTAAGACTTCAATTCCTTTCCCACAAGCTCAACTGAGGCCTTTGATGGGTTTCTGGCAAGCGAACCAAAAATCCAGTAGTATAATAGTAAGAAAAGTATCGTCTCCACAGGGAACGGTCAATTCGCGCATATTCGTGGTCTATTTATCAAGAGACAAATAATAGATTTGTGAGAATATTGTGGGTGGAAATTAGAAATTGCAAATTAATAAATAATAAAAATAGAAAGGAAGAGTTAGAGACATTTTACTTGGATTAGGATTGGACTTCATATCATCACACCCTTCGTGCATGTAAAAACTATCTATTGTTTTAGGTTTACTCTATAATACTGTAGACAAACTAAATTGCTAAGACCTCGAGTTACCAGCAGTCTCACACACTCAAAGGTAATCCATGCGGGCTCTCCCAGGCGACAGACTTACCCTCGGCTTATTTTGCTTTCTTTTATTCCGTTTGTAAAAGAATTAGTTGATAAATGAGGCCTAGTACTCTGGACGCACCTTCGCTAGAGTACTGTCACTACCCATCACTCATTAGAATACATCCACGTTTCGTTTCCTGGATTGACAATCAACTAACCTTTGCTATCGGTTATTTAATAACCATGCCTATCCTGTAGACGCCCTTCATTAGAGTACTCACACTACCCATCAATCACTAGCAACGCCCATGTTTCGGTTCACTGGCTACCGAGTCCTCTTATTCACTCAGAGAATAAGTTTCTTCAGAATCCGCTCCCCCGTCCTCAATCCTAGTCGAAACTAGCCTATAACTCCGGCGCAAGCGCGGAAGTTAGGAATTAAGCACAAAATAAGATTACCAATATTATAGACAGAGAGCTCATGAAATAATAAAATAGAGTTTACATACACTTGGGGATAAAATCAATTACATCCAATCCTAATGGAGAGTTAACTACACAAGGTAGCCATACAAACCATCGAAGATGCTGTCACCATTTTCAATCCTTGTGAAGCACTCCTCCTCTCCTACTCTAAAATTAGTTCTGGTGCATTATCACTGAAATATGAATGAATTACAATAATCGTGCACACTTTGATCTGGTGCAATGAGGTCCTATTTATAGGCTAAGGAAAGACAAAGAAAATTGGGGAGAAATCTATCTAAAAACGGCAACAGGGCAAGAATCAACGTGATCTATGCTTCACCCTGCGCTACAGCGCAGGTTGAAGCGCAGAATGCGTCCTGCAGCTTCAATCTTTCGCTTTTTAATTTGATCTCTCCCCGAGACTGGTTTTGGCTGATTTGTCTTTCCTTGTTTCTCTTTTCTTGATGAAATCCTTGCATTTATTGAGCATCTTTTATTTATTTGGGAAGGTTGTCTGCAGAATCCTTGTTTGATTGGAAGTGATCTCTTCATTGATTGCCTCAAATCTTCTTCAAATCTGTATTAAATGTCTTCAATCAAACTCAAATCTTGCAGATATCTCCCTCATTTAATGTTATCTTACCTTCAAATCAAATCTTTGCAATATCCTGCAAAAATCAGCAATATTTTTATCAAAATAGCATCAAATTCAAATCTAAGATTAATAAATACAATTTATCTAATATTAAATAAAAGGGATTAAACTGGGGCAAAAATACCATTTTATCCTTGATAAGTGAACTAAAAAGTGTTTTTATTTATCAACTAATTTTCACTTATCAGCCTTCAAACCGGTCACCTCCTCTTCCAGGGTTTCATTGGAACTCTGCAGATCTTGAAAATGAGGCACCACGGACCCCCGAATGTATTTTAGGAAGGCAGCATGTTGCAAAGACTGCTGCTTGACGATTCGCAGGTGGCGGGTGAAATTCACACTACCGTGCACTTTAGCCACCTCATCATTGCCAAGGATATTCATCAAGGCTGGTTGGTCGATATCAAAGTCAACATCATAAAGGACCGGCTCGCCGTCCTCATCCTCTCCACCGCCTCCAGAATCCTGGTCAGGCCCCTCCTTATCAGTCGAATCCCCGGCATTATCCTCCTCATCAGAAACCGCACGGGAAACCCCACCTCTCCTCTTCTTCTTCTTGGGGGACTTGCTTTTATGTTTGCGCTTGCGCCTGGGCTCGATACTTCAAACCGACTCATCAACCGGACGTCCTTCCTCCTCTTCCCGACCGTCGTCCCGAGGGGAGGGTGCATGGCCGGTCTCACGATGACCCGGATCTTCATCAGACAGATTCAGCTCAATCTCAGGTTCCTGGTAACCACCCCCAATCTGAGCCTGTGCAGCTCTCAAAGCCCGCATCACAGCACTAGCCATCATCGCTGAAACAGAAAATGAAAAAGTCAGCAGCGAAACAAACAAACAAAAAGTCTAAAAACTCAAACCCCATGCAACTCGGATACCTATCCGAGACCCGACATTCCGGCGTGGCCCCTCAATGATCGATTTGCTCTTGAAGGGGCCCATTTCCACCACACTCTTATCCAACAGATCCTTAGCCCGCTTCTCAGCCGGAGTCAACCTCTCCTCCGGGACCTCATACGAACTCGGCTCAAAATCGTAGTGGGTTGAACACCAGTATATATGTATCCGAGGAGCCATGTCAGCCGGGTCATGTCTGTTCCTCCAGAACGGTACTCGACCCTGGGCTGGCTAGATGCGAAAGAACTCTTGTTTAAATGAAATCTTCCCCCTTTTCGCCAATTCGACAAAGGAGGTTATCAACTTCCGACCGTCATGACCCCAGAGACTCACCCACGTCTTTAGTGTCTCGCTTTTGTTCCCCCGAACGTACTTGCGCAACACTTGGAAATAATGAAAAAATAGATTAACGGTTGGCTCCAACCCGAACTCCCTCAATATGAGCTCGAAACAAATAATGAAGGACCACGCGTTAGGATGCAACTGGGATGGCGCAGTATGCAGGTACATCAGAACCTTCTCTTGAAAATCGGTCAAGGGAATTTGCAACTTCAATTTGGAGTGATAATAGTCATAGGAATACATGAATTAGGTGTTGGTCTCGGACATCTCACAGACACGAGCCCCGTCCGGAGGTAGCACAGCGTCTAATCCTGGGCGTGGCGGGCGAGCAAAATTCCATCTTTACGAGTCGCTCTTGAACCGGGACAGGAGCATCCGACCGATATATGCTAGCCGTCCCCAGGACCTCGGATGCCACCCAGGAGTATTTGTCTGCCCATACCGGCACCAATGGTTCCCCCGCCTGTTCACCTGCCATCAGGTCACCTGCAGAGACCGTGTAGCAACTCCCTGAGTCATATTGGCAACCCAAGGTATCCGGATCCGACCAGCTGAAATCGGATCCAAGATATGAAGAATCATCCCAATCGCTTTCCTCTGGAAGCTTCCCGGCCCGTTTCGCGATGTCGGAACTCGAGGGCCGACCGGACCACCCCACAGGCTGCCCGGGAAGAACCCTCAAGGACTCATCACTACTCATTTCCCCTACCCATAGAAAGGAATGTAGAAACAGAGGGAAACACTAAAAGGGGGTTGAATAGTGTTTCTTAATAATTTATGGAAGCTTTTCACAAACGATTAAGTTCAAAGTAGTTTCAGATAGGTTTAGAAAGCTGTATGAAGTTAAGAAGACTTCTGAAAGTAATTTTAAATAGGTTTCCTTGCTTCTTTTAAAATTATTGAAACAATCTTCAATACCCTTGGGTTAGTATAAATAAATTGACAAGAGATAAGGGATAGAAGACTTAGCCAAGAAATTTATCCTGGTTCACCCACTAACACAGTGAGCTACGTCCAGTCCCAATGGCAAACAACCACTGGATTTCCACTATATGAGTATTCAGATTACAAGCTCAAATATGAGTACAGTCTCTCCAGACACAACGAGTACAGTCTCTCCAGACACCACGAGTACTGTCTCTCCAGACACAACGAGTACAGTCTCTCCAGACACAACGAGTACAGTCTCTCCAGACACACCGAGTACAGTCTCTCCAGACACACCGAGTACAGTCTCTCCAGACACAACGAGTACAGTCTCTCCAGACACAACCAAGTATTCTTTTTCAGTCTAGCCTCTCCAGGCTCTTCAATTAAGTATTCTTTATCAGTCTAGCCTCTCCAGGCTCTTCAACTAAGTATTCTTTATCAGTCTAGCCTCTCCAGGCTCTTCAACTAAGTATTTTTTGTTTCAGACAAGCCTCTCCAGGCTCAATATGCAGTATTACAACGAAATGTGTCTAAGCTTTTGAACTACACAAGTTTTAAGCTTAAGCAGACACAATGCACAATAATAACTGAGGTATACTCAGGATATACAGATGATGTGCAAAGAAGATGAATCAGAGAGTTTTATCAAAGTGAACCTTGCAGAGGAATATCTCTTAGGCTTTCTTGCAATAATTTCTATATGTATCTCTCTCGCTTGATGGTCTTCATGGAGGGGTATTTATACCCAATCTTCAATCCGTTGAAATACCACCGTTTAGAGATAGCATTAAATGCTATTTAATCCGTTGTGAGACATGCTTATGAGAGTTCTGATATTTCTAACACGGTACAAGGTTGCTCCTGCCATAAAGCTGCTACATATGTTGCTGCAGAGGCTGCGTTGCAGAGATTTCCTCAGTGGTGTATGAAATTCAAAAAAACCAGGAAAGGTCTCTGTGTTTCTTGCTATAAACGTGTTACGTGCAGCAGAGGTTCAGAAAAGTCTTCACAAGCTTCAGCAAAGAGTGCCACGTCATTAATGAGACTTCAGACAGCTTCAACACTTCAGACGGGTAGTGCACTTCAGACGGCTCCAACACTTCAGACGTGTTGAACCTTCAGAAGGCTTAACTCCTCAGATAGGTTGAAAGCACTTCACATAGTCTTTATATAAGCTTATAGTCTCTTGCTGAAATCATAGATAAATCATTAAAACAAATATGTATCTATGATAAATATTTTAACTCAAATTTGTTAAGCATTAAAACTTGGGAATTGAGCTGTCTTAAACATCATATTTTCTTTTATGATATTTTTGAGACTCAACATTCTCCCCCTTTTTAATGATGACAAATTTGTTTAAAATACATAAATCTGAAAGGAGTTTTAAAGATAAAAGAATAGATAGCTCCCCCTCAGATGGTGAATCTCTTAAACGTATTTACTCCCCCTGAGTCCTGTGATCACTTCAGATTCAGATTTTGTTAGTTTAATACTCCTCCTTTTGTCATCAATCAAAAGGGAATTCCAGAGCATAACAACAACAAGAATCATAGCAAAATCATGAAATATGAAAGAAAACAACAAACATAAACACAACATGATGTGAGACACTGATAGTATTAATCAAAATGTAAAAAATTTTTATCACTTAGCAGAAATAAACAAGAGACATGGCTACACATCACTGACTACCCATCCTTCCTCAGCAAAGCTTCTTTCATGAAGGAAATTAGCTCATCTTTGGCCTTGTCAATCTGAGAGATGAGAGCAGTCTTCATGTCCTCTTGGCCACTTCTAATCTGCTATTGCTCTTGAAGAATCTTATCTTGTTTAGCAATGAGATCAGCATTCTTTTTCTCTAGCTTCTCTATCTTCAGCTTGAGCTTTCTGTTCCTTTCTTCAGGATCAGGTGGTGCTTCATAAAGAATAATCTGGATGTGTCTGCATACAAATCTCGGCACATCAAAACCTGGAAGCAAACCATAATCCTGTGGATGATACACTGGAAAGAAGAATGTTCTAATGGGACACATAATCTTCCAGTCTTCATGAAATGATTCAGACAGAGGTGGGAAATGGTCTCTGATGTAATGATATTTCACATTTATGAATTTCCCATGCCCTATGATAGAATCAGCATCTGGTCTAGTTGACCCAGAAGAGGATCCAACATCCTCTCTGATCTTCCAGTAAGATGACCAGACTCTGCCTCTGAAACTGTGATCCATGCCTCCACCTTGTCTCTTGATCGTTGCTGGTAGCTCCTTCCATTCGCTTGGAGTCAGAGGCTTGAAGGGAACAGGATAGGCCTTAGGTTCCTTGAACTTATCAGCAGGGCCTTCCTTCAGAGGGTACCTAGGAACAATTCTATCAGGTTGCACTAGAATCTTGGTGGTTGGCCTGATGGAAAATGTTCTAGGGGGCCTGTATCCTCTCATGCCAACAGACTTCAGATAATCCCTTTCAAAGAGTTCACCTTCTGTGCGTAGATGCCTAACAAAACACTAGTCTTCATTACTCATCTTTAGACAATCATCATCAGAAAAGGGATCAAGTGGAGCCCACTTGTGAGCAGGTGGTACCACACCCTTGCTGATCTTCTCAAGTTGCCTTGAGTACATCTGATCTAAGCTTCCTTGATACTTTATTCTTTCAACATCTGAAGTATGTTTGACTAGCCCATGGTGCAGAGAGATAGGGGGTGTATCTCTGAAATATTGCATCTCTTCATAGAGGTTTGGAAACTTGGGAACCCTTTCCCTCTCAAAGAAAGGTCCTTCATTCCTCTTATTGGGCACTTCAGCTTCTTCATCATATTGATGCTAAGTGAAAGGAAATGCATAAGGATCAAAAGTGGGTTCTGTGAAGAAATCCCTACTTTTAGGTCCTAGCCTAATGTGTTCAGGCAGCATGCTCCCTTTCCACACCTTTGAGCTTTCTCCTTGCTGAATCTCGACAATGAGATCTTCAAATTGTGTTGACTCTAAAGATGATGATGAAGATGGTGGTGATGATGGTGATGGTGATGCTTCTTCTTCTTCCTTCTCTATAGGTTGCCTTTCTTCTTCTTCTTTCTCCTCTTGTTTCTTTTCAGGTGAGGAAGGAGGTGATGGAGTCACATTGTCAAACCTCACCCTTGGTCTTGTCACAGGGGGTTTGACCTTCTCAGATTCAGACATCTTCTCCCTTTCAGTTTATTTTTCTTCTCTTTTCTTCTTGAAATAGAGATTGGCCTTTACAAAGTTTTGGTACTTGCTAGCTTCATCCATAGCTTCCATCTGGCTAGCAATGCTCCTTGTAACCCTAGTAGTGGGTTCAGGAGCTGTCTCAAGAATCTTACTCTTGGTTCTTCTCCTTTGCTGAACCCTAGACCTCTTTCTCTTCTTATTACTTTGAGCCAAGGTAGCTTGCCTTTCATCTTCAGCCACGGCTAGCTGAGAGGCCACAACGATAGCATAGTCTATCTTCTCTTGCTCAGCCTTCATATCCAATTCTTCTTGTTCTAAGGCAGTAGCTATGGCTGCCACTTGAATCGATTCTGGATCAGAGGGGCATGCTGCCAAAGGTGAAGCTGCTACAGCTTCAAGATCAGCAAGGTTAGCAATCTCTTCCTCATGAGCCTTTCCTTCTATGTCAGAAGTAGGCTTAAGAGGTTTTGTGCTTTCAGAAGCCTGACCCACTATTTCAAATGGCTTTTGCAAAGCCTTCTGAACTGGTTCAGATGCCTGAGTGTGCAGAGTAGAGGCTGCTGAAGATACCTTTGCTGCACTCCTCACAGGGAGTTTCTTCAGCTTAGGTTGAGGGGATGGTTTGGAGGCCTTGAACTCTCCTTTTCTGATGTCCCCTTGAAGCTCTTGTTCAAGAATCTCTATTGTGCTTCCTCTTCTTGAGGCCTTCTCCATGAGGACACTCTCCTTCAGAGTAGGAGATGGAGGTCTTGGAGTGAGAGGGTTCTTCAGGTTCATGCTCTTTAGATTCGACTCACCAAAGAATGCGGGTGACTTGTGATCAAACAATCTTTCAATAGGTACTTTAAAGTGCAAGAGTACCTTTGTAATGAGAGTGTTGTGAGGTAGATTTGCACCAGAGTCTCTAATCTTCTTCTGCATGTGGAACATGATGATGCTGGGAAGATTGACTTTCTTCTTCTGCAGCTAGTGAATCATGCAGAATCTCTCCAATTCAGACACGTGGTTTCTACTTCCACTCTTAGGGATTATGGAGCACCCTAAGATGGAGTGAAGTACTCTGACCTTATCCAGCAAAAACTTAGAATCAGGAGTCTTGGGTTCTTCTGTACCATACAGCATCATTGTGTACTTCTTTTGCCCACCATTCCTCAACTCCTATCCAGGAGTAAAGGTTTCTCCTTCAGCCTTGACCTTGGAAATGGTGGAGAGAATCCCTTTATCAACAAAAACAGGGACTCCTAGAACAGTAGCCTTGATGCTTTCATATACTCCCTTGGAGTTAGGGATTCCTCTAGCTGAAGCCCAGAAATCTATGACACTCTGCTCGTTCCATGAACAGTAGATGTTGTCAAAGAATGGAGTCCAGCCAGCAGCATCAAATTCCTCAACCAAATCCATACCAAGATTTCGAAGCTCTTCAAGGTCCACACCTTTCGATCTGACCACATTTCCACCGGAACTGGAAGACTTCTTTGGTGCCATTGATGAGTTTCAGAAAAACATGAGAGAAAACGGTTGCTAGAGAGGAAAAGAAGTTCAAACAGTGCTGAGAGAAAATGTAAGACTTCCTCGACACTCTTACTCCTGCTTTTATAGACCCACGATGCAATGATGGCCTGTACTGGCTGCGCGGACATTGGGTATCATGCGAAGTGGAAGAGACAAAATAAATGGAATTAAACCGTCTCAGATAGCCACGTCAGCAAGTCATTTTAGACAAGTGAGAAATTTCAGACACATATAAAATTTCTGAAACCCTAGAATTTCAGACATGTCACAATTTAAGACACCCTGGAATTTCAGATGCTCTTAACATATCAGACACAATCAATTATTAGAAAATGCATGTATGTTCAAATTATTGCGTATGAACTTAAATCTATCTTCAGTCAGGGGTTTTGTGAATATATCTGCCCATTGATGCTCTGTGTCAATGAATTGAATATCAAAAACACCTTTCTGAACATAGTCTCTAATAAAATGATGCTTGATTTCTATATGCTTAGCTATAGAGTGTTGGATAGGATTTTTAGATAAGTTAATTGCACTTGTATTATCACACAAAACAGGTATAGCAAAGATAGGAATATTAAAGTCCTCAAGTTGATACTTCACCCATAGCAGTTGTGAACAATAACTGACTGCTGAGATGTATTCTGCTTCTGCTGTTGATAATGCAATGGTGCTTTGCCTTTTGCTTGACCAGCTGATCATGTTATTTCCAAAGAAATGACATCCTCCACTGGTGCTATTTCTTTCTATTCTATATCCAGCAAAGTCAGCATCACAATATCCTATTAACCTGCAATCCTTGTCTTTCTTATAGCATAGACCAAGATTAGTAGTGCCTTTAAGATATCTAAAAATTCTCTTAACAGCTTTGTAATGAGTAGTTCTTGGATCTGATTGAAATCTAGCACAAAGGCACACACTGAACATTATGTCAGGTCTGCTTGCTGTTAGATACAATAAAGAGCCAATCATTCCTCTATACAAAGTTTGATTTACTGGTTCTTCATTTTCATCCTTGCTTAAAGATGAAGATGGATGCATAGGTGTTGACATGGGTTTGCAATCATTTAAGTTAAACTTTTTGAGCATTTCTTTTGTATATTTTTTTTTATGGATCCATATACAATCAGAATCTTGCTTAATCTGAAGTCCTAAGAAAAAATTTAGTTCTCCCATTAAACTCATTTCAAACTCTGATTGCATTAACTTAGAAAACTCCTTGCACAGGGAAGAATTAGTTGAACCAAAAATAATGTCATCAACATATATCTGGACAAGTATAAGATCTTCGTTAGACTGTTTTCTAAAAAGAGTTGTATCTACTTTTCCTCTTTCAAAACCATTTTTGATAAGAAAACTGCTTAATTTGTCATACCAAGCTTTTGGAGCTTGTTTCAGACCATAAAGAGCCTTTTTCAGTTTGAAAACATGATCAAGAAAAGCTATATCTTCAAAACCAGGGGGTTGTCTAACAAAAACCTCTTCTTCAATGAATCCATTTAGAAAAGCACTTTTGACATCCATTTGATATAGTTTGATGCCATTATTTACAGCATAAGAGAGAAGAATTCTAATTGCTTCTAACCTGGCAACAAGGGCAAAGGTTTCAGTGAAGTCAATACCTTCTTTTTGATTGTATCCTTGAGCCACCAATCTTGCCTTGTTTCTGACCACTTTTCCTTCTTCGGACAACTTGTTTCTGAATACCCATTTGGTTCCAATAATAGTTTTCCCATGGGGTTTAGGAACAAGGGTCCAGACATCACTCCTAGCAAATTGATTTAGCTCTTCTTGCATGGCTAGGATCCACCCTTCATCATGCAAAGCTTCATCAATGTTCTTTGGCTCAATTTCAGACAGGAAAGCAAGGGAATTTAGATTCTTGAATTTTGATCTTGTCTTCACTCCTTCTGAAGTGCTGCCAATGATTTGCTCCTTAGGATGATGTGACTTGTATCTCCAGTTAGTTTTCTGAGATACTGTTTGATCTGTCTGAGGCTCAACATTTGTCTGAAGAGGTTCAGTGACAGATGGTACTTCAGACACCTGCTCATCCTTCAAGCTATCATGGTCATTCAGCTCCATACATGCAAAATCATCTTCTAGATCTGATAGTTCCCTATCAGTCTCTTTCATGTCATTGAATTTAACATGAATTGATTCCTCTACAATTAAAGTTCTAGAGTTATAAACTCTATAGGCTTTAGATGTTTCAGAATAACCTATGAAAAATCCTTTGTCAGACTTTGTATCAAATTTTCCAAGATCATGCTTGGTGTTGAGTATGAAACACTTACATCCAAAGGGATGGAAATATGATATGTTGGGTTTCCGTCCTTTCCACAATTCATAAGGAGTCTTTCTCAGAATTGGACTTACCAATATTCTGTTTTGAAGGTAGCAAGCTGTGTTAATAGCTTCTGCCCAGAAGGATCTTGGTAAGCTGCATGAGTTGAGCATGGTCCTTGCCATCTCTTGCAAACTTCTGTTCTTTCTCTCAACAACCCCATTTTGTTGAGGTGTTCTAGCCACAGAGAAATTGTGTGAGATCCCATTCTCATCACAGAACATTTGAAAGTTTGCATTCTCAAACTCTCCACCATGATCACTTCTGATAACAGAAATACAGAATTCTTTCTCATTCTATACCTTCTTGCAGAATATTGTGAAATTCCTAAAAGTCTCATCCTTGCTTCTTAGGAATAATACCCATGTAAATCTAGAATAGTCATCAACAATGACAAAACCATATTTCTTACCACTAAGACTTTCTGTTTTAATAGGACCAAACAAGTCAATGTGTAAAAGTTCTAGTGGTCTGCTAGTTGAAACAACATTCTTACTCTTAAAAGAGTGTCTTGTTTGTTTCCCTTTCAGACAGCTTTCACATAAAATGTCAGATTTGTATGAAAGCTTGGGCAATCCTTTAACAAGATTGTGTTTTGCTAACCTTGAGATTAATCTCAAGCTGGCATGCCCAAGTCTTTGATGCCAAATCTGTTTTTCATCTTCAACAGAAATGAAACATTTTACATTTTGACTTGCTAGATCCTCTAGATCAATTTTGTACACATTGTTGTATCTCTTAGCAGTAAAGGGGCTTTGATTAGAGGAGTCTTTGACTATGCATCCTTCCTTAGTAAAGGATACCACATAACCACTGTCACATAATTGACTTATGCTCAGTAAATTATGCTGAAGTCCCTCCACTAGGAGTACATTTTTAATAAGGGATGAAGGAGATATACCTACAGTCCCTTTTCCAAGGATCTTCCCTTACTGATTTCCACCAAAGGTGACCACACCTCCTGCTCTGGGTCTATGGTTTTGGAACAAAGACCTTTCTCCTGTCATGTGTCGCGAGCACCCACTGTCTAGGTACCATTTGTGGGGTTTCCTTTGTCCTGTTAAACACATCTGCAACAGGAATGATCAAGTTTTTAGGTACCCATATTCTTTTGGGTCCTTTCTTGTTAGCTTTGGGTATTGCTTTTCTCTTGTGTTTGCACTGAGTCACATTGTGTCCAGGCTTGCCACAGTGAGAACACCCAATAACCTTCTTTTTGCCTTTAGTAAAATTTAAGACAGTAGGAGGTTCAAAGGTGTTGTGATCACAAAAGCCTAAACCACTTTTGTCAAGAGGATCCCTTTGATTGCCCAGCAATCTGTTAAGGTTATCTGTCCTTTTGACAAACTTAGCTAAGTATTTTGTCAGTTCCTCAACTTGTTTCTGAAGTTTTTTGTTTTCTTCAGAGACAGTTTGTGAACTGCTGCTTTCAGTTACAAGGATTTTCTCCTTGAGCATAATATTTTCTATCTCAAGAGCCTCATATTTGCTGCACATTTCTGTGTGGACTTTGGATAGATTCTTATACTCTTGGAAAAGTTCCTTGGAACTTTCCATCAGGTCATCATACATCTCTTGCAGAGTTAAGGAAAATACCTCAGCTTCAGAGCTATCTGATGAGGGCAGGCTGGCCATGAGACACAGGTTGGCCTCTTCTGAAGTGTCTTCCTCTTCTTCTGAGGTGGACTCATCAAGATCCTCCCATGTTGCCATCAGTCCCTTCTTCCTCTTGAAGATCTTCTTCTTTTTGAGGCTGTTTTTCTTCAGTTTTGGACATTCAACTATCATATGACCTGGCTGTTTGCATTCATAGCAAGTAATTTTGTCATTTTGAAAATCCTTACCTGACTTACCTACTTTAGAGGTTGAAGGTTGGTTCTTTCTCAGCTTTCCTCTGTTTTGTAGCATCCTCTTGATTTTCCTACTGAGAAGAGCAAGATCATCGTCTTCTGAGCTATCTTCAGAGTCATCATCTGCTTCTGAAGTTTCCTCAGCTTGCATAGCCTTCATGTTGCCATGCCTAGGCTGTTTGGCCTTGGAGTTTAGTGCTAGAGACTTCTTCTTGTTGTCATCTTCTTCAAGTTCAAGCTCATGGACCTTGAGAGATCCCAACAGTTCTTCCATTCTAAGAGAGTTTAAGTCTCTTGCTTCTTGAATAGTGTTTCTTAATAATTTATGGAAGCTTTTCACAAATGATTAAGTTCAAAGTAGTTTCAGACAGGTTTAGAAAGCTGTCTGAAGTTAAGAGGACTTCTGAAAGTAATATTAAATAGGTTTCCTTGCTTCTTTTAAAATTATTGAAACAATCTTCAATACCCTTGGGTTAGTATAAATAAATTGACAAGAGATAAGGGATAGAAGACTTAACCAAGAAATTTATCCTTGTTCACCCACTAACACAGTGAGCTACGTCCAGTCCCAATGGCAAACAACCACTGGATTTCCACTATATGAGTATTCAGATTACAAGCTCAAATATGAGTACAGTCTCTTCAGACACAACGAGTACAGTCTCTCCAGACACAACGAGTACAATCTCTCTAGACACCACGAGTACAGTCTCTCCAGACACAACGAGTACAGTCTCTCCAGACACAACGAGTACAGTCTCTCCAGACACACTGATCAGTGTCTCCAGACACACCGAGTACAGTCTCTCCAGACACAACGAGTACAGTCTCTCCAGACACAACCAAGTATTCTTTTTCAATCTAGCCTCTCCAGGCTCTTCAACTAAGTATTCTTTATCAGTCTAGCCTCTCCAGGCTCTTCAACTAAGTATTCTTTGTTTCAGACAAGCCTCTATAGGCTCAATATGCAGTATTACAATGAAATGTGTCTAAGCTTTTGAACTACACAAGTTTTAAGCTTAAGCAGACACAATGCACAATAATAACTGAGGTATACTCAGGATATACAGATGATGTGCAAAGAAGATAAATCAGAGAGTTTTATCAAAAGTAAAGCTTGCAGTGGAATATCTCTTAGGCTTTCTTGCAATAATTTCTATATGTATCTCTCTCGCTTTGATGGTCTTCATGGAGGGGTATTTATACCCAATCTTCAATCCGTTGAAATACCACCGTTTAGAGATAGCATTAAATGCTATTTAATCCGTTGTGAGACATGCTTATGAGTGTTCTGATATTTTTTACACGGTACAAGGTTGCTCCTGCCATAAAGCTGCTACATATGTTGCTGCAGAGGCTGCGTTGCAGAGATTTCCTCAGTGGTGTATGAAATTCAAAAAAACCAGGAAAGGTCTCTGTGTTTCTTGCTATAAACGTGTTACGTGCAACAGAGGTTCAGAAAAGTCTTCACAAGCTTCAGCAAAGAGTGCCACGTCATTAATGAGACTTCAGACAACTTCAACACTTCAGACGGGTAGTGCACTTCAGACGGCTCCAACACTTCAGACGTGTTGAACCTTCAGAAGGCTTAACTCCTCAGACAGGTTGAAAGCACTTCACATATTCTTTATATAAGCTTATAGTGGCTTTCTGAAATCATAGATAAATCATTAAAACATATATGTATCTATGATAAATATTTTAACTCAAATTTGTTAAGCATTAAAACTTGGGAATTGAGCTATCTTAAACATCATATTTTCTCTTATGATATTTTTGAGACTCAACAAGGAAACGAAAGGAAGATACCATACCTTGCAAAAATAGGAAATGCTGAGACGGACGCTATCACTCACTATCACAAACCGAGACGGTGCAGCTCCTTCACTCCCTCAGAAGAACTTGCGCGGAAATGGTGTGGGACATCTAGGGGCCACTCCCTATTTATAGAAGAAATCTGACCTCAAAGGCCTAGAAGCCCACAAGTTGAAGAGGCGTTGATCCAAACCTAACAAACGTGATACGAAGAGTCACGGTATTCAGAATATGAAGAGTCACAACACTTGGGACACGAATAGACACAACGTGCAAACAAGAATGCCAAAAGCCACACCCCTCAGAAACACAAGAGTCAAACCTATAAAAGAAAACGTCACCTATACATCGATCCCGGTCCCACGACTGGCTAGGAATCACGAAGACAACCAAGCTTAGTCCAGCACTTGCCTCTGCTGAGCACGTTGGGGGTTAACTGTTCTAGGCCCAAGTATTGGACCATCGGGATAGGCCCAATAACCCCCGGAGCCCATACCCTGTCAAGAGCTCCGGACCCGAACCGGTACCAGACAGAGGTGCAAGCGGTCGGGTCACCCCGCGGGTCACCTCCCCTTCGCATCCGTTAGCACCGTACGGACAGGCCACCCTTGTTTCTCCAAGCCCACACGACACCTGGCCCATATAAAGGTTACAGTAAGTAACGGTATAGGTAAGACATTAGTACCCCGTAATAACTCTTTACCTGCCTGGACCCCGGACTGACTTGGGCGTCGGAGTGTCTTCTGCAGATACACCCCAACTCGTCCCGGCCTCCCACCAAGCACCGAGCGCTCCTCATTTCATCTCTCGAACCGACATCCGACTACAGTTCACCCCTGAACAACACCTAAATCACAATTCCATTTTAAAGAAAATTAAACAAAATTGGAAGCATAATGGGTTGGAATCAGAGCATTATCATTAGCACCACCAAATCTTTGCCAATGTTTTTTTTTTTGTATAATTGACTTTAATGTTATGTATTTTGAATATTACATGTACGAAATTCGATCACTATATTTTAGTAAACAATGGAGTGTGTTTCTTATGTCTTCTAAAGCTTGATTTCCTCAATAGATGAATGAAGTTTGGACTTTGATTAGGTTGTCACGAGTGATTATGTTTAGTATTATATATCATATGCAATGTTCATTGGATAAAAGTGGCTTGCTGAAATCAATGTGAAAAAGGAAAGATGTTGCTTTTTTATTAGGCATCATAGCTAAAATCATTTGGAGAACGGAATGATGAAGATATAAAGTTGGCACTTGTTTATTGAAAAGGGAATGAAAGCGAGGGCGAGTTAAAGCAGTTGGCCGCGCAGAGGCGAACAACGTAATGTTACAACAAGTATGGGGAAAACGACAAAGAACAATGTCGAGAGGTGACACGAGAGGTGATGCGATAGAAGGGATCACACTAGATAAAATGATGGAGATATAAGGTGAACCATGAAAAACAGTGGCTCATGGTGGAGTTGGTGAAGGGAATCAAGCATGGACACGGTGCAACAAAACAATTTGGATCTCCCTTATGCATTAATGTGAAAACATGAAGTAAGATTATTTAAAATAAAATGCGTAAATATACATTTCATATCACGAATGAGATAATTGTATCCTCGTCTCTAGAGGTATCCACGCCAATAAGCAAACTAGGAAGCTCTCCTTACTTACGCTAGTAGTGGCTAGAGAGAAGGAGGACGATTACTCATACCCAGGGTTGTATACCTTATGTGGTATTTATAGAGTGGTGATTAGGTTTTGTACCCTATCTTATGAGTCTGACCCATTCTGCCATTATTCTAATCTATTTAGAATTCCTAACAGTCTAAGTGGGCTAGCTAATTGTATGCGTGTGACTCAATAGGTGTTAAGTCTCAAAACTTCAAAATCTTAAGACCCTCCATAACTAATTTTGATGATAACAAACTGAGTGCATTTATTATAGAAAATCTAACTTCTGCACTTTAAATGTTTCAGATGATGGTATTAGAAATTTTCAAACAACAAGAAGTGTTTGAAGTCCTTACACCATCTGAAATATTACTACCACCTGAAGAGCTCTACCATATGAATGCAAAGCCTATCTGAGGAGCTAAAATTTCAAACACCATAAAGTCAAAGTTGCTCTATCTCATGCAAGAAAACTTTTTTTGAAGATAGGGAGACAAAATACAACTTTATCTGAAGCTTTCAAAAGTGAATCACAAATATGGAAACCTGCTCTGCAACACTGCTTGGTTCAAAACAACATTGCTTCCTTGTACCCATATGCTAGTTGGTCCAGGAGACCTCAGATATGATTAAGGTCATTAGGGAGAAGCTCCTGGATGCTCAGAGTAGGCAGAAAAGTTATGTCGATAGGAGGAGAAAAGATCTGAAGTTTGAGGAAGGAGAACATGTTTTCCTATAGGTCACCCCTGTCACAGGCATAAGAAGGGCCATCAGGGCCAAAAAGCTTAACCCCAGATACACCGGTCCATTCCAAATCCTGTAAAGGATTGGTCCTATAGCCTACAGAATAGCCCTACCTCCTTATTTGTCCAACCTTCATGACGTGTTTCATGTCTCTCAGCTCAGAAAGTATATTCATGATTCTTCACACATCATTAGTTCCGAGTCAATAAAATTAAGGGAGGATTTGACGGTTCTAGATAGACAGGGTCGACCCAAGGGTAAGGCTGCTCAAGCCCTTGCTTTAGGTCCCCAATTATTAGTAACATCCTTTATACAAAAATTAAAATATTATTATAATTAGGCCTAGTTCATTGGCTTAGAAATTGATTTTCCTCCTAAGGATTGATGGTTCAATCCTTGCTAAATGAATTTTAACTTTTAAGGCCCCTTTCTTTCACCTCATGTATTTAAAAAGGCCCCAAAATGAAGGTTTGCTTGAGGCCTCACTACATGTGTGGGCCGACCCTGTAGCTAGACCTGCACAGATTGTCGACCGAAGTGTCAAAACCCTAAGGAATAAGTCAATCCCGCTGGTGAAGGTGATTTGGGATGGCCAGTCACCGGAGGAGGTCACATGAGAAAAGGAGGACGATGTTCGAGCTCAATATCCCGAGTTAGTCTTGTGAGGTAATACTTAATAACTTAATTTTGAGGAGAAAATTGTATAAGAGGGTAGAGTTGTAACATCCCAAATTTCATAAATAATTTTCATAAGAAAAATAGGGTTAGAAAGGAATTTTTATAAAAAGGAACTAGGAAAAATGGGTAAAGAGTAATGAGAGAGACTTGAGATGGAAAATTGGAGTTTTCCATTCTGCAGCATCTCGCTCAAGCGAGAGCACCTCGCTTGAGCGAGCATATCAGAAAAAACAGGGGATTTTTCTTCTGGTTTTCTCGCTCAAGCGAGAAGCCTATCGCTTGAGCGCAATTGGGGGATAATTTCAGAGTTGCTCTTTTGAATTGCTTCGCTCAAGCGAGTAGTCTTTCGCTTGAGCGAGAGCGCGTATTCTCCAGGACTTGGTTTTCCTCGCTCAAGCAAGATACCCTTGCTTGAGCAAGAATGCACAAATTCGGTTTTTTAAAACAAACTTTCTAGGGCTTGGCCCTCATTCATTACTCATTTATTTCATTCTAGAGAGAGGATTTAGAGAGAGGAGCTCTCCACCAAGGCTTGGATTGAAGAAGGAGAAGGATTTGCTCACCCCTCATCATCACCACCTCTTCTATTAGAACCACAGGAAACACTAGAAGGGGGATTGAATATTGGTTTATAATTCTTTACATATTTTCTGAAAACCTTTAAAAACAAGCAAATACTTTGAGAAAATATTTTATCAACCTTCCGAAACTGGAAGTTCAGCAACTTGCTGATTCAACTCAGCTGGTTGAATAAAATTGATTTTGAAATATTTTGAGCGTGATAAAGTGATTGTTTTCTGCGTGGATTTATAAAATCACTTTTCTTAACCCTCCTTGGTTAGATATAAACTGAATGAAACAAATGAGTATGAATTTAAGCAGCGTTTCAGCAAGTTGATTTCTCTGTGTTATGTTCTCTCTGTTTGTTTTTGCATGGAGTCTTGTATTTATAGAGAGAGTAGCTTCAGCCCGTTGAGCTCGAATAGATTTCCCGTTGAGAGATAGCATTTAATGCAAATGCTCCTGTTGTGACACATAGCCTGAAACCTTAGCAGTAATAGGTAGTAGAGTCAGCAACACAGGCTTCACTTTTTCTGAGCAGCTTGTACTTTACAACAGACTTTGCCTCTTTGGTGAGAGAAATTTGAAATATGCCAAAAAGCAAGCTTTCTGCCTTTCCAGAAGAATGAGAGGCACAAGTAATTGAGACAACTATGGTTGACTTGATTCTTCAAGGAGAATAAACAGAGCATACTTTATTGAAGACGTACAGGCTTTAGTACGACGTCTCACAACTTCAGGAGGTTCACAACATCAACAGGTCTTGATCTCTCAGCAGGTTTCTTAAACTCGGAAGGTTCTATCATTTCAAAGTGTTGGATTTCTTCAGCTGATACCTTCTGAAAAACTGAACACTACCTTCAGCAGAAACTGTTCTTTTCTCAAAAGAATGATAACCAAATTTGTTATTCATTAAAACTTGAGGCTATGAGACTTAAAACATTATTAACCTTTTAATAACATTTTGAGACTCAACATTCTCCCCCTTTTTAATGATGACAAATTTGTTTAAGAACTAAATCAAATATCTGAAGGGAAAAATAATAATGAAAGTTTTAGAGAATTTCTTCCCCTATGTCAGATATTTTGACAAAGCTTCTTGCTAAGCCTTGTTTGCAACTTGCTTAAGAACTTTGCTTCAATTGCTCCCCCTGAATCAGAGAATCCTTCTAAAACACTTAACTTCAAATTTTGTTAGTTTCTTAATACTCCCCCTTTTGTCATCAATCAAAAGGGCAACCTGAGCTTACTGAAGAAGTGAAAATAGATAGGAAGTAGATTCAGGATACCACTTGTGCATGTCAACACTTTCTCTATGAACAATTCAGTGAAAATCATTTTTCAGAAAGTGTGAAAATGTTCAAATTTTCTCTGATAAATTTGAATCTATCTTCAGCAAGTGGTTTAGTGAATATATCAACCCATTGATGCTCTGTATCAATGAACTATGTATCAATAACTCCTTTCTGAACATAGTCTCTTATAAAATGATGTTTAATTTCAATATGTTTTGCTCTAGAGTGCCGAATTGGATTTTTAGAAAAGTTGATTGCACTAGTGTTATCACAGAAGACTGGAATAGATTTAATAAGAATATTAAAGTCTTCTAATTGATATTTTACCCAGAGCAGCTATGAACAACAACAACAATATATTCAGCTTTAGCAGTTGAAAGAGCTATTGTTCTTTGTTTTTTGCTTGACCAACTTATCAGATTGCCTCCAATGAAATGATATCCGCCACTGGTTGATTTTCTTTCAACTCTATCTCCAGCGAAGTTAGCATCGTAGAATCCTACTAACCTACAATCCTTGCTCCTCTTATAGCACAGACCAAGATTAGTAGTACCTTTCAAGTATCTGAAAATCCTTTTTATAGCTTGGTAATGAGTTACTCTTGGATCAGATTGAAATCTTGCACACAAGCATACACTGAACATAATGTCAGGCCTACTTGCTGTAAGTTACAATAAGGATCCAATCATACCTCTATACACGGTTGGGTCAACAGGTTCTTCTCCTTCATATTTATTTAATATAGATGACAGGTGCATTGGAGTTGCCATGGGCTTGAATTCATGCATATTGAACTTCTTAAGCATTTCGTTTGTATACTTCTCTTGACGGATTCATATACAATCAGAATCTTGCTTAATTTGAAGTACCAAGAAAAATTTTAGTTCACCCATTAAACTCATTTCAAATTCAGATTGCATAAGCCTTGAGAACTCAGTGCACAAAGAGGAATTTGTTGATCCAAAAATAATATCATCAACATAATCTGGACTAGAATCAGGTCCTTGTTGGACATTTTTCTGAAAAGAGTTGTATCAACTTTTCCTCTTTCAAAACCATTTTTGAGTAAGAAATTGCTCAGTCTTTCATACCAAGCTCTAGGAGCTTGTTTCAGACCATACAGAGCCTTTTTCAGTTTGAAAACATGATCAGGAAAAATTAAGTTTTCAAAACCAGGGGGTTGTCTAACAAACACCTCTTCCTCAATGAAACCATTTAGGAAGGCACTCTTTACGTCCATTTGATATAGTTTGATGCCATTATTTGCTGTATATGAAAGTAAAATCCTAATGGCTTCAAGCCGAGCTACTGGAGCAAAAGTTTCAGTGAAATCGATACCTTCTTGCTGATTGTAGCCTTGGGCAACAAGTCTGGCTTTGTTTCTAACAACTTGACCATCTTCAGAGAGTTTGTTTCTAAACATCCACTTGGTTCCTATAATAGTTTTCCCATGGGGTTTAGGAACAAGAGTCCAAACATCACTCCTGGCAAATTGATTGCGCTCTTCTTGCATGGCTAGGATCCACCCTTCATCATGCAGAGATTCCTCGATATTTTTTGGCTCAATTTCAGAAAGGAAGGCAAGATTATTGACTTCTTAAAGTCTTGATCTTGTTCTTACTCCTTCTGAAGTGTCACCAATAATTTGCTCTCAAGGATGATGAGTTATGTATCTCCACTCACGTCAGGGAGGGAAAACTTGCTCATTTTGAGACTCAACATCAACTCTCTGATGAGTATCAGTTTCAGCATGTTGAAGAGTCGACTTTTCAGCAGGTACATCATAGGGTCCTTCAGCAGGTTCTTCATTTTTAGCCTTTGAAGTCTCTGAAGTAGGGTTCAGCTCCATTCATGCAATCTAGATTTGATAGTTCCCTATCAGTCTCTTTAGCATCATTAAATCTAACATGAATGGTTTCTTCAACAGTTAGGGTTCTAGAGTTGTAAACTCTATATGCCTTAGAGGTTTCTGAATAACCAATGAAGAATCCCTTGTTAGATTTTGAATCAAACTTACCCAGATTATCCTTGGTGTTAAGTATGAAACACTCACAGCCAAAGATGTGAAAATATGAAATGTTGGGTTTTCTTCCTCTCCATAATTCATAGGGAGTCTTATTGAGAATAAGCCTTACCAGAATTCTATTTTGGATATAGCAAGCTGTGTGAACAGCCTCTGCCCAGAATGACCTTGGAAGATTGCTTGAAATGAGCATGGTTCTACCCATCTCCTGCAAGCTTCTGTTCTTTCTCTCAACAACCCCATTTTGTTGAGGTGTTCTAGCCACTGAGAAATTGTGAAAGATCCCATTCTTATCACAGAACATGCTGAAGCTTGAGTTTTCAAACTCACCTCCATGATCACTTCTAATGGTAGATATGCAAAATCCTTTCTCATTTTGCACTCTTTTACAGAATTTGACCAAGTTATCAAAAGTCTCATCCTTGCTTTTGAGGAATATAACCCATGAAAATCTAGATTAGTCATCAACAATGACCAAACCATACTTTTTACCAGCAAGACTTTCTGTTCTTGTAGGACCAAACAGATCAATGTGAAGAAGTTCTAAGGGTCTAGCAGTTGAAAATACATTTATGCTTTTGAAAGAATTTCTGGTTTGCTTCCCCTTTAAACAATTTTCACATAAAATATCAGACTTGAAAGAAAGCTTAGGTAATCCTTTTACAAGATTGTGTTTTGTAAGCTTTGAGATCAATCTCAAGCTGCCATGCCCAAGTTTCTGATACCAAACTTGTTTTTCATCTTTCATAAAAATAGGACAAGTCACATTCTGATAAGCAAGGTCCTCAAGATCAATTTTATACACATTACTGTGTCTCTTGGCAGTAAAAATGATTTGATCAGAGGAGTCTCTGACTATACAGCCATCCCTTGTGAAGGATACAACAAAACCACTGTCACATAATTGACTTATGCTCAGCAGATTATGTTGGAGACCTTCAACTAAAAGGACATTGTGGATAACAGATAAAGGAGATATACCTACTGAACCAACGCCAGTGATTTTGCTTTTCTGATCTCCTCCGAAGGTCACCACTCCTCGATCCTTAGGTCTAAGGTTTTGGAACAAAGACCTTTCTCCCGTCATGTGTCGCGAGCAACCACTGTCCAGGTACTATTTGTAGCGTCTCCTTTGTCCTGTTAAACATATCTGCAACAGGAATGATCAAAGTTTTAGGTACCCATATTCTTTTGGGTCTTTTTTTTGTTAGTTCTAGGTTTGTTCTCCTTTTTGTGCTTGCATTTAGACACATGGTGTCCAGGCTTGCCACAGTGAGAACAACATTTCCCTTTCATAACCTTTTCAGCTGATTTAGAAATAGAGTTGTATGATGAATCACTATCAGAGTATCCTAAACCACTTTTGTCTTTGGGAACTTTCTAACAACCCAACATTCTGTTAAGGTTCTTAGTTCCATTGACGAAATTGGCAAGATCCCTAGTAAGTTCAGCAACTTGCCTTTTAAGTTTTTCATTTTCTTTCTGCAAGTCCTCTGAACTACTAGTTTCAGTTTTCAGAAGCTTTTCCTTGAGTATAAGATTCTTTGTTTTAAGAACTTCATTTTTGTTTGAAACTTCAGTGTAGGCTCTAGAGAGATCCTTATACTCATGGAAAAGTTCCTTAGAACTTTCCAGTAGATCATCATACATTTCTTGAAGAGTTTGATGAATTACCTCTGATTCTGAGCTATCAGATGAGGGGAGGCTAGCCATCAAACAAAGGTTGGTTTCTTCAGCAACTTAATCATCCTCTTCAGAGGTTGAATCATCAAGATCCTCCCATGTGGCCATGAAGCTTTTCTTCTTTCTTGGAAACTTCTTCTTCTTCGAAGAGAGCATCTTCAGCTTCGGGCAATCAGCTTTCATGTGGCCAGGTTGTCTGCACTCATAGCAGATAATTTTGTCAGAAGAGAAAGTCTCTATACCTGACTTACCCATTTCGTTGTCAGACAAGGATGACTTTCTGAACTTGGCTTTCTTCTGAAGCATACTCTTTATCCTCCTACTCTGCAGAGCAAGGTCATCTTCATCATCAGAGCCACTTTCTGAGTCTTCAGAACCTTCTGAGGACTCCTCCACTCTCAAGGCCTTTTGTGCACCAGACCTAGCCAGTTTGGATTTGGCATTCAGGGCAAGTGACTTTTTTGGGGGCATCTTCTCCAAGCTCCAACTCATGGACCTTGAGGGATCCCAAAAGTTCCTCCATTCTCACAGAGTTGAGGTCCTTTGCCTCTTGAATGGCAGTCACTTTGGGCCTCCAAATCTTTGGTAGACTTATAAGGATTTTGCAATTGTTATCGCCTAAATCATGGGTCTTTCCCAAAGATTTGAGTCCATTGGTGATGGTCTAAAATCTTCCAAACATCTGATCAATCGATTCAGATTCATGCATCTTGAAAATCTCATACTGATGCACCAACATGCTGATTTTGGATTGTTTCACATTGTCTGTTCCCTCATGGGCTGCAGCCAATGTGTCCAAAATTTCTTTGGCAGAAGAGCAGCCATGCACCTTCTCATATTCTGATTTACTCAAAGAACAAATCAGGAAGAGTTTCGCTTTGGCATTAAGTTGAACACACGCCTTCTAATCACCAGTCCATTCTGACTTGGGAATGGGCACACCATTGTTGGTTGGAATATAATCACCATAAGTGACTATGGGTGTGTTTGGATTGTGTTTTTTCGGCTTGAACGCGCGTATTCTTAACTGAAACGCAAGTTGATCATTATTTGTATTGTTTGGTTTAGCATTCATTACGTAAGTTTGGAACGAAACGTGAGTTCAACCGGATGCAACATTTCTCAGCTTTTGCGTTTATGCATACGTGAGTCTAAGGATACTGGTAGGCTTACGAATTCCAATTCCATTTTTACCCTTCTTGCACGAGCACCTAATCTCGGACGTTGAGAACCTGAAGCAGAATGATGGTGCGGTGGCGTTTTAGAGCAGCGAGACTGTCGGGAGTAAAACAATGGCGTGCAGTGGTGTTTTGCTGCACAGTGATAGGCAGGGGCTGGGTGGAGAAGCTGCGTGCAGTGACGCGGGTAAGACGACCCATCTTGAGTGATTAGCACCTGACGTTGTTGCGTTATCAAGAACACCATGGCTGAATTATTGCTCGCTTTAGGATTGTTGTGTTACCTGAAACAGAGCTCTTTTTTTTTGGGTACAAAACAGAGCTCATTTTATTCTATTGGTATCCTGTTTCAGCTTGTTTTATTCTATTGGTATCCTTGTTGGTATCCTTGGGTCTTGTGTTGAATATTTGCCTATATAAAAAAGGGGTCTTTGAATAATTTTTTTGTTAAACGTTTGAAATTTATTAGCAATTAATCTAACAATAATTGGAACTAATAGAATGATGATAATGATTTGCCTTCAATCGCGTGAATATTTTTTTTTGTTAATATTAATATCAAATATACTTAATATCAATAAAATGAAAATTTATATAATAAAGAAATTAAACATGTCCTTTTTAGTAATTACATCTTCAAACGTGATTTAAAAAAATACCATCCAAACAACATTCACTTTTAAAACTCAAGTTTACAATAAATTATCCAAACATAAATCACGTTTATACAAACTCAAGTTCACTCAAAATCACATTCAATAAATCACGTTCATCTAAACTCAAGTATGAAAACGCCAATCCAAACACACACTACATCCCATAGATCTATGTTGCTACTTTCAATGAAGAGCTTCATACGATCCCTCCAATAATGGTAACCAGGGCCATTGAAAGCAGGGGGCCTGGAGACTGAGGCATCTTCAGCTATGTAGTGAGAGTTGCTTGTAGAGGTTTCCATCTGGATCCTTTCCTTCTGCACTTGTTAGATGCTCAACCCGAAGTTGAGCTCTAATACCAACTGTTAGAACCACAGGAAACACTAGGAGAGGGGTTGAATAGTGTTTTATAATTCTTTATAGATTTTCTGAAAACCTTTAAAAACAAGCAAACACTTTAAGAAAACATTTTATCAACCTTCTGAAACTGGAAGTTCAACAACTTGCTGATTCAACTCAGCAGGTTGAATAAAATTGATTTTCAAATATTTTGAGCGTGATAAAGTGATTGTTTTCTGCGTGGATTTATAGAATCACTTTTCTTAACCCTCCTTGGTTAGATATAAACTGAATGTAAAGAGATAAGGGTAGAGAGAACTTAGCCACAGAAATTTATCCTGGTTCACCCACAAACTCAGTGAGCTACGTCCAGTCCCAGGGCAAACACACCACTGGATTTCCACTAATCCCGTAAGATTACAAGTATTATTTGCACACCTAACCTCTTCAGGCTCAACACCCAAGTATTATTTGAACACACAACCTTTCCACGCTAAAAACCCAAGTATTCTTTGAACACAACCTCTTAAGGCTAAAGCAGAAAAATTGATTGAATGAAAATGCTCAAACTCTTAAACTACACAAGTTTAGAGCTCGAACTGGGTAAATGTACAAATAACTTAGTAAAACTCAGGATATCAAATTGTTGTACAATGAAGAAATAATGAAACAGATGAGTATGAATTTAAGCAGCGTTTCAGCAAGTTGATTTCTCTATGTTTTGTTCTCTTTGTTTGTTTTTGCATGGAGTCTTGTATTTATAGAGAGAGTAGCTTCAGCCCGTTGAGCTCCAATCGATTTCCCGTTGAGAGATAGCATTTAATGCAAATGCTCCCGTTGTGATACATAGCCTGAAACCTTAGCAGTAGCAGGTAGTAGAGTCAGCAGCACAGGCTTCACTTTTTCTGAGCAGCTTGTACTTTATAGCAGACTTTGCCTCTTTGGTGAGAGAAATTTGAAATATGCCAAAAAGCAAGCTTTCTGACTTTCCAGAAGAATGAGAGGCATAAGTAACTGAGACAACTACGGTTGACTTGAGTCTTCAAGGAGAATAAACAGAGAATACTGATGAGCATAATTTCACACATACTTTGCACCTTCAATTGCAGCTTTCTTAGAGTATAATTGTAATCAAATTCATTGTTATAATTGGGATTTACCAAATTGGACTTAATTGGGCTTTAACTAGAAATGTTGTTTAAATTCGGATTTTTAAGCCTACTGACCTACCCGTCTTGTTTTGATGATATTGGGAGTTGCAAGTGTCCGATTTGAGTGATTCCAGTGGCATTGGAAAGCTAACTTCCTGGGCTTTAATTTGATAGGTCATATAACTATATTCCACTCAGCGACGCGGTGCAGTTTTCAATTTGAAGTTGACATTCAGAAGCTGTCTGAAGCTGAGCGGGAACAGCAAGCTTCTTAAGTAGTTGCTGAAGCAGTTTTAGTCTTTTGGGCCTGAAACCTGTTAACCTAAGCCCATTTTACCTCTGCCATTAGATTAATCTTCTGGTTTACGGATTAGTATAAATAGGGGTTGTTGCAATTCTGTTAGGGCAACCTTTGGACACACCTTTCACGTCACTTTTCTCTTTTTCATTTTTTACACAGATTGAAGTTGGGGGGACGCTTGGCTCTCTCCTTCTCTCTGTTTTTCTAGGTTTTCTTCTTCTTCTTTTTCTGCATTTTTATTTTGCTATTCTTCCTCTTATGGATTGCTAAACTCTTGAGGATTGATTCTTGAGTGATTTTACATTGGATTTTGAGGTTCATTTTAACTCAAATTCGTATTTCAATTTCTACAGTAAATTCAATTTCATCTTCTCCTTTAGAATTCTGGTTTTGAATCTTGAGTTGTATTTGAATGCTTGTTGATGATTCAATTCTGTTCTTCACTAAGAATTCTGGTTTAGTTTGCTTCATTCTAAACAACCAACTGTTTGCTTAGTTCAGGAGGTAAAGGATTAGAAATCTCATACCAGTACGCTTAGTCTGGTCACCAGTACGCTTAGTCTGGTTTAGCAAGTTCGCTTAGTTCTTGAATGAGATTATTGTTGAATTAATTGACGCTTGTTCGGTTAATTCAAATTTATTCTTGAAATTGAGTTCGATGTATTTTTAACCGATGAAGGATCCAATTGTGAATGAACAAGAGAATCAATCTGTTTTCTTACATCGTTTTATTCCTTCTTCTTTACTTGCGAAACCCTGTTTCTAAATGAACAACCAAAAAACCGCCCTCTTTCTGTTACGTTCTGAAATTCTGCACTGTTAAGACAATCCCTGTCTTAAGACGGTCTGAAGTCTTAAGACCGTCTGAAGTCTTAAGACTGTCTGAAGTTCTGTCTTAAGACCGTCTTAAGTCATTTGTCTTAAGTTCAATCTGAAGTTCTGGTTCTAAATTTTTGGTCTGAAATCTGATATTCTGAATTGTTATTAAATTCCTTGAGAGACGACTTTGGGTTATCTAACCCTCACTACACTCTATTTCATATTATTTGATTGAGTACGACCTCGATCAAATTTGGCGCCGTTGCCGGGGAATCCGTGTCTGTTTTGTGTGTGTAAGTTTAGAGTCAATTTTCATATTGTCTTTTTGTTCAACTAACATTCAGTTTGTTCATATTTGAGAAAGGTTTCATAATTCATTTCTTTGGTAAGAATTCTGTTTACCAATTTTAAGTCTTTGTTGGTTAGTGTGTAGTTTGTTGATTGATTGTTTGAGTTTGTTTCTGTTTTGTTTTTGCTTCTTTTTTTTGTTTCTTCATTTTCTTTTCATTCTGATTTCTTTGATTCTGATTCTAACATTATGGCTGAATTGACTTTGAGAGAACTCATTGAGTGCATGGCTTCACATAATCAAGAATATAGTTCTAGAAGCAACTTAATGATTTTTCCTATGGGAGTTCATGAGGAGGATACATCATATGCTGTTGATCATAGACAAGTAGAGAACAAGATGGATGATTTAGCTTCTTTGATCAATCAGTTAGCAGTACCTCAGATACATGTGGAGTTGTGTAGGATTTGCACATCACCTGAGCATCCCACAGATTCCTGCCCCACTCTGCATGAATCTGAAGATTATTCCTCTCCTCAATCTTATGTTGTAGATTTTTATGATAATTATGGACCTCCTCAGCAACAATTTTATATGCCTGATCAGTTTCATTTTCAGGTTGCTGAGCCAAGTTGGCCATACCAGCCCCCACCATTGCAGCAGGTTGCACCTTCCACGAGTGAGCCTTCTCTGGAAGAGTTGATAAGGCAAATGGCAACTGACAATCTGAATTTCCAACAACAAACAGAAGCAACATTTCAAAATCTGGAATTTCAGATTAGGCAAATGGCCACTACCTTGCATCAAATGCAATCACAGGATTCATATGCTATGGATTCAGATTCTATGAGTTCAAATCCCATGAGTCCAAATGTTATGATTTCATATGCAATGTGTTCAGATTCTATGATTGCAGATGTTATGGATTCACATGCTATGAGTTTGTAGGAGAGTTTGATTTTCCATTCTTGTCTTATTTCAGCAATGGTTACACTTGTGATTCATGTACTGATTCTTTTATGTGTAGTGCATGTGCTGAAATTGACAAGTTTGTTAATACTGGTAGTGATTCTGCAGGTTTTGGACTTGATACAGTAGCTGCTGATTCAACAGAGTAAGAATGCACGGGCTTGATTACAACAATTACATATAAACCTGACTTTGTTGATGTCCAGGTTGCAGAATCACCTCCTACTACCATGTTTCTCCCATCTGTTGTACAACCACCGTTTTTGGAGAAGCCACTGCCTCGATATTTTGAGCATGCATGCTTGGAGGATGAAAACTCTCTGCTGCAAGTGATAAGGGAGCTTACCAAGGTGCCGAATACTGGCATTCTATATTCCATTTCAGACAGCACTGGGATGAGCCTAATACAGGTGGTGCCAAATGGTTCAAGAATTCCCAGGACAGGAGTTGGATGAAGGGGAGTTTCTCTTTTCCCACATTTTCATTACACTTTGTCTGTTGATTTATAATTTGATTATTTTTACATTGAGGACAATGTGTGATTTATGTGTGGGGGAGGAGAATTGTAGTTTTAGGACTTTAGAATTGATTTTAGGAATTAGTATGTGGTTATGATTATATTGATTTGTGTTAGCAATTTTTAGGATTAAAAAAAAAATTCAAACAGTATGCTGTTTGCTGAAAATTGACTGTTTATTGTCTGAAACTACTTGCTGAATTTGCTGTTTCTGAAGCTGTTAGCTGTTGCGTAGCTATTTTGTAGCTACTGCTGTCTGAATTTTACTGTCTACTGTCTGAAAGTGCTATTTACTGTCACTGTATGCTGTTTGTGCGTTTTTCTGCTGCTATTTACAGCAGAATTTCAGACAGTACGTTTTTCCTTGACAACAGAATTTATTTTAACAGCAAAAACAGATTTTTGACAGTAGAAAAATACATTTGGCATGTTTTTCATTGGATTTTTAGGATTTGTGTTGGTAGTTTGCATATTCATCATTATTGGATAATTGGTTTCTTGATTTATATTAATTGAATTCCTTGTAATTTGGTGAATAAGTTGGTTTTGATAATTATTGGGTTGAATCTTTTGTGATGGAGTTGTCCTTGGTGAGATTTTGAGCCTTATTGATGGATGGACCATTCTATGTCATTCTCTCTTTTTCTTGTGTGATTTCACTCATGTTTGCTTGTGCTCTAGAACTTGGCTTGACTCTTTAATTTGCAACTTTGTTCACTTGCATGAATTGAGATGATTGAGGCATTTTTTTGTTGATAATTGAGCTACTATCCATATTAGCCTACCTTGATAATTTTCCAACTTGTTAACCCCTTTGAGCCTATGGATTCCATTTCTTGTTATTAAAAGCTCATTACAAGCCTTGAAAGTGTAAAACCATGATTGTCCTTGCCTTAGAGGATAAAGGAGCTTTGGAATTGTTTTGGGAATAGGTTCTTGAATAAGTGTGGGGGTGTACTTAAATTTCTTATCTTATCTCCTCAAGTGGATATCATATTGTGACCTTGGCTAATTTAAAAAAAATTGAAAAGGAATGACGGAAAAAAAAAGAGAGAGAAAAGCTCAAAAGAAAAGTATATAAAAAAAAGCAAAAAGCAAAGAAATAAAGTGTGCTTGAAATAAATAAAAAAAAATTGGGTCAAAAGGTGAAAAAGAGGAGTTTAATTGTAATCTTGAGATGTATGCTACTTGCATTCATGAGTTTATTCCCCATTGCTCCTCTATTCTCTTTGGTTTATAGCTTATTATCCTTCATTTTCCCTACCTTTACCTTGGCCCCATTTCATCCTATTTGAAGTCCTCTTGATCTTTGCTTGCTTGTGCTTCAATTGTTGTGGATATTAGAGTCTTGCCAAGCCTATGGTAGTGTTTGCATGCATGAGTGCTTTGAGAGTATATACACAAGCCTAAACACTTGAGAGTTAGAGAGTTTGTCTTGTGAGGATTCTATCATTCTTGATTCACCCCTTTGATTTGATCTACCCTCTTGTTTGCTAAATTATTGGGAATTCCATTCATATATTTCTTGAATCCATGATTCCTTGGATGTTGTATTTTACCTACTCCTATGCATTCCTTGGATCTCTTGATAATTATGCCATCTGTATCTGCATCTTGATCCTTAGTTGATTTTTGGTCATATGGTGTTTTGCCCGGAGTGCAAAAGATTAAGTGTGGGGGTATTTGATGAGCATAATTTCACACATACTTTGCACCTTCAATTGCAGCTTTCTTAGAGTATAATTGTAATCAAATTCATTGTTATAATTGGGATTTACCAAATTGGACTTAATTGGGCTTTAACTAGAAGTGTTGTTTAAATTCGGAGTTTTAAGCCTACTGACCTACCCGTCTTGTTTTGATGATATTGGGAGCTGCAAGTGTCCGATTTGAGTGATTCTAGTGGCATTGGAAAGCTAACTTCCTGGGCTTTAATTTGATAGGTCATATGACTATATTCCACTCAGCGACGAGGTGCAGTTTTCAATTTGAAGTTGACATTCAGAAGCTGTCTGAAGCTGAGCGGGAACAGCAAGCTTCTTAAGTAGTTGCTGAAGCAGTTTTAGTCTTTTGGGCCTGAAACCTGTTAGCCTAGGCCCATTTTACCTCTGCCATTAGATTAATCTTGTGGTTTAGGGATTAGTATAAATAGGGGCTGTTGCAATTTTGTTAGGGCAACCTTTGGACACACCTTTCACGTCACTTTTCTCTTTTTCATTTTTTACACAGATTGAAGTTGGGGGGACGCTTGGCTCTCTCCTTCTCTCTGTTTTTCTAGGTTTTCTTCTTCTTCTTTTTCTGCATTTTCATTTTGCTGTTCTTCCTCTTATGGATTGCTAAACTCTTGAGGATTGATTCTTGAGTGATTTTACATTGGATTTTGAGGTTCATTTTAACTCAAATTCGTATTTCAATTTCTGCAGTAAATTCAATTTCATCTTCTCCTTTAGAATTCTGGTTTTGAATCTTGAGTTGTATTTGAATGCTTATTGATGATTCAATTCTGTTCTTCACTAAGAATTTTGGTTTAGTTTGCTTCATCCTAAACAACCAACTGTTTGCTTAATTCAGGAGGTAAAGGATTAGAAATCTCATACCAGTACGCTTAGTCTGGTCACCAGTACGCTTAGTTCTGTTTAGCAAGTTCGCTTAGTTCTTGAATGAGATTATTGTTGAATTAATTGACGCTTGTTCGGTTAATTCGAATTTATTCTTGAAATTAAGTTCGATGTATTTTTAACCGATGAAGGATCCAATTGTGAATGAACAAGAGAATCAATATGTTTTCTTACATCATTTTATTCCTTCTTCTTTACTTGCGAAACTCTGTTTCTAAACGAACAACCAAAAAACCCCCTATTTCTGTTACGTTCTGAAATTCTGCACTGTTAAGACAATCCCTGTCTTAAGACGGTCTGAAGTCTTTAGACCGTCTGAAGTCTTAAGACTGTCTGAAGTTCTGTCTTATGACCGTCTTAAGTCATTTGTCTTAAGTTCAATTTGAAGTTATGGTTCTAAATTTTTGGTCTGAAATCTGATATTCTGAATTGTTATTGAATTCCTTGAGAGACGACTTTGGGTTATCTAACCCTCACTACACTCTAATTCATATTATTTGATTGAGTACGGCCTTGATCAAATACTTTATTGAAGACGTACAAGCTTTAGTACGACGTTTCACAACTTCAGGAGGTTCACAACATCATAAGGTCTTGATTTCTCAGCAGGTTTCTTAAACTCGGAAGGTTCCATCATTTCAGAGTGTTGGATTTCTTCAGCTGATACCTTCTGAAAAACTGAACACTACCTTCAGCAGAAACTGTTCTTTTCTCAAAAGAATGACAACCAAATTTGTTATTCATTAAAACTTGAGGTTGTGAGACTTAAAACATTATTAACCTTTTAATAACATTTTGAGACTCAACATCTTCCACCCTCCTCTCTTGGTCTTACTTTTGGTGAGTAAAGCTCACACAGCACACCCCATTTTGTATGAGAATATGATCTATGAACTCTATCCTCTTCTATCCCTCTATTTTACTTGTGATTGAATGAATTGGCTTGTTTATGGTTCAAAGTTGTGGTGCGCCCTAGTTATTCCCTTTACCTAGGTTATTATGCTTACAATGACACTTTGTGCTAGGGTTTAGTATTATGGGGATTCTAGGGATCATGGGGCTTTATGTTGTATGGATTTCCATAGAGAAAATACATATTCATGCTTCATGATAATTTCAAGAAAAGACTACTCATGTATCATGTTATCAAGTAACTCAAAGATCAAGAAATTCATGTTGGGCTTTGGCCATCACGGGTCTAGAACCATCGGGTTAAATGTTAAGATTAGGCTTCGGCCTTCAGGTAATGGCGACGAATTTATGTCCCCAAGGGAGATATTCCTTGTAGTCTGAGCTCTGGTCTAGCTGCAGGAAAGTGATAAGACCCTTACTGCTGGGTTAGCAGTTCATGTTAAATCATGTTTCAAGTTACCATTATTCATGTTATGCAAATCTCATCATCAATGTCATGTTTGTACTGTTGCATATCATTTGCTTGTACCCGACACATGCATGCTTAGTTTTGCTCACTGAGGCGTTGACACATGTATTGTAATATCCATGCCATTGTGTTGTATGTAACCACTCAGATTATGTTTAATTAAACGTTTGATTAGTCAAACCAGTCTTTATCATGTTTTATCGATATCGTTAATGTCATGAAAAATAATTCCCTAAATTTGGGACTTATGTCTCCAACGGGCATAAATCCCAAGTTTCCGGAATTAGGACATTACATAATGAGTGAACGCGGATAAATCACTATGTTAAGTTCTCTAACCCTTTATCTTTGTGAATTCATTTTTTACGCTAACTTTAAGGGGTTCAATAGTGATTGTGAAACTTACCATTTTATAAAAGCCTTTTTACTTAAAAAAAAAAAACTCTTGTCAGAAATTTCAGATAAGACAGTATCACTTCAGATAGCCCTTTGAAAACTTGTCTGAAAGTTTTTAAGAAGCTGTTTTTATATATTCCACCTGAAAATGATATTTTTTTCATAAACATATTTTAACCTCCTTCTTGTGTTTACCTATGTTTCTACAATAGATTCTCTTAATATTTGGTTGTGATATTAAATAAAACTTATTTATATTTAATATCATAAATAGTGAGTGATATCGAGTAATACATCACTAATATCTAAATATTGAGAATGTCAGTGATTTGACATATCCTATTTTGTGATAATATTCTATATGTATGGGCTATTTGTTCAGATATTTAATTGAACACAAGGGTATAAAATGTGTCATCCTTGTATAGTTCAATTTATGTTTCTTGATGCCCAAGTAGACTTTACAAAAAATAAACATTTAATGTTTACCCTTCTAAGCATGGCAATGCATTTTATAACCCAACTTTATCAAGAGGTCCACAAATACCACTCATGTAACATAGGAGAGACAAATTTCATCTAGGTCATTCACATTCCACCATATAATTTCTTATATGGTCATTCAGGTAGCTACTAGCTTTTTTAGAAGCTACTTGAGATAGCTTTATTAATAAACTCTTTTTTTTTCCGGCTACTAGCCGAAAGATTTTATAATTTTATCTCTCAATAACCCTCACTCGCCATTATTTTTCATTTTAATGATGTCTTTTTTTTAATTATTTTACAATTAAATCAGTTTAACTTTTCAGCTTTTAACTCCAATTTCAGTTAGTTTTGTCAAACACACTCCAATCTAGCTAAAATTCCGTACCTTGACAAAACTAGCTAAAAAGCCAACTAGAAGATGAAAAGTTAGTTGAAAGCTAAAAAGACTTGATGAAAGCTTATAAGTTAGTTGATTTCATTGAAAGGGATTGACAAAATTAGTTAAAATTATAAAATGACATTATTAAATGACAGACAATTGTGAATGTTGGTTATTGGTGAATAAAATTGTAAAATTTTTCAGCTAATAACTAAAAAATAAATTTTTTAAAATTAATTATTTCAAGTAGTTTCTAAAAAGAACCAGTAATTATCTAAAAAAACTAGCTTATTAAACAATGATGAATGCATTATTTTTTTAATAAACAATTTTAATTATTAATTTTAACTTTTATCTAAGTGAAAATGTTTTACAATATAAATGGATCATGAAATTAAATGTGATTCAATAATCAAACTACTCTATGTTTGGAATTATATGCGAAAACAACTTTGATTTTTAACACTCAACTTTCCTGCACTCCATTTTAAGTTTACTTTTTTTTTAATTTTTTTTTTACTTTTTAATCACATTAATTATCATATTTATCTCATTTTTTTCTACACTTTTACACTGATTTTTAAAGTATGAAAGTATTTTTTTCCGTGCGGAGATTCACCGAAAGCACCTTGTCCACGAGGCAAGAGAACGTGAAGGAAGCAAATGTCAGTACTACGTTTAAAGAAATTAAAAATATTTAATGTTATCAATAAATATTTAGATGATAAGCCTTGTTAAATTACGCATGAGCCCCTTGACTTGGTCTGAAATTGCAATGACGTGTTTGCGATATCTCTGTTTCGGGAAAATCATGGGGAACCAAAACATTAAAGTTGAATTAAAAACAGGGTCGCTGTTCTCCGTTGGATCACGTCTTCTACCGAATGCCGACAGGAATGTTCAAAGATTTTTTTTTTTTATTTCCCTTTTAAATATAGTAAAAAGTTAAAAAGAAATTAGTAATATCAGTGAATAAATGTTAAAGTGAGCGAACTTCACTAATTCTGGTTGGTTTATCATAAGTTAAGCTTAAAGTAAATATATTACAAATTAAAAATATATTTTTAAAATTATTTATTTATATTTTTTTATTTTATAATATATGACTAATTAGTGTTAATAATCAATTTTAACATATCTTGGAGAATTCTAACATATGATATCCACATTGACTTAAATATGTTTTTTTGTCTCTCGAAAATTAGTGAATTTTGTGTTTAGTCCCTATAAATTTTTTCACCTAAGTTTAGTCCCTCATTAATTTTTTGTTTCCAAGTTTCATCCTTGCCGTTAATTGGTGTTGTTATGTGATGACCTAGCACTGTTCCACTATGCTGACGTGTGTCTATTTATGCTGACGCGACTGCTACGTTGGATTTGGTTGAAATTATTTTGTCCCAAATTTTTTAATTATTAATTCTAATATTAATTATTTTAATGTTTAAAAACAAAAAATAACAAATCCCTCTTATTTTTTAGTACCGTATATATCATGGAGGAAGAATATTTCAGTGATGAATTAGAGAGCTGTGATGATATATACAGTACTAAAAAATAAGAGGGATTTGTTGTATTTTTATTTTAAATATTAAAATAATTAATATTATAATTAATAATTAAAAAATTTTGGGACAAAATAATTTCAACAAAATCCAACGTGGCAGTCACGTCAGCATAAATAGACACATGTCAGCATCACGTAACAATACCAATTAACAACAAGGATTAAACTTGGAAACAAAAAATTAATAAGAGACTAAACTTATGTGAAAAATTTTATAGGGACTAAACACAAAATTCGCTAATTTTCGAGGAACTAAAAACATATTTAAGTCTATCCAAGTTTATAAAATAGTGTGACGTGAAAGTATATTGTAATATTTAATAAAAATTTTGAACTTTAGATCATGTGTTGTGTTTTAGAACATTAACATATTGTGTTTCAATGTAATTAAATTATCGTGTCACTGGTATTTAAAAATTATATTTGGACGATTTTTGAGTAATTTTTCAATTGAGATATTATTTTCTTAAATTAATATTTTTTTTAGTAAGTAAATTTTTTACTTAATAAAAGTCCAAATAACGAGCGCGAGTACGAGCATATAGATGTCCAGCGGGTATGTGAATGAGCACTAAAGTTACTGTCCGCACGAGTATGAACACATGTACAAGCTTTTTTTTAAAATACAGGTACGGGAACGAGCATTATAGTACCTTACCTAGAGATTACCCGTTACCATCTTTAGCTTGTGAGGATGCGGCGCTGCATAGAATAAATTCTCCTAACTTTCTACTCTTTCTTATCCTTAATTTTTATAAAAAAACAAGGTGGTGATTTTTTTTGGGAAATGTATCGATAGTGAAGGCTCTAAAGTAATGTTTTAAAAAGCTAGACTGATAATTAAATTAGTGAGGGTGGATGTTCATGATTTAATGGTTTAATCGTGGTCAAACAGGTATAAATAAAATATATATATTTAATATTATATAAATTTTTAATTAATAAAATAATATAAAAATATGAAAAATTAAGGTATATAAATTTTAAAATTAATATAAATAACCTTATTATATATTTTATAGGACAAAAATTATTAATAATTGATAAAATAATATATTTTATGTATAACTGTTAAATATATATCTTTATTTATTCTAAAAGTATTTAAATTAAATAAAAAATTTGAAAAAAAATAAAGAATTGCAAATAAACCGCTGTCAGACCGGATAAACCGTAAGAACCGGTTGCAAAGCGGCCAGGACATGAAACTTGGGCTCTACCAGATTCGAATCTGTAAACAAATGCACGTGGACCAAACAAGCAGCCACCGAATTTGACAATAGTAAGCTAACTATTATACATGAGCCATGATCCGTTAATACTTGATGTCAAATTTCAAAATTTATACCAATTAATAATTTTTTGTAGGATGTGAATCTGACCAATCCAACCGTTGAATCATATTATATTACCTTATGATCATGTATATCAAATTTCAGATAATTTAGACATTCGTAGGTATGTTATCTAATAGTAGACTTTTATTTATATTTTAAAAACATATTATACGTTAAAATAAATTAGTTTGATGAAGTATCAATTAGCTTTCGATTTTTATGAAATTTTATAGGCTTGATCTACTTTATAAGAACTTTCAATTCAACGGTTAGATTGGTCAATTTCACATTCTACAAAAAAGTTTTTAATTAGTGTAAGTCTTGAAGTTTGACACCTGATATCAACGGATCCTGACTCATTAGATATATATATATATATAGAGAGAGTCAGGATCCGTTGACACCAGGTGTCAAACTTTATGAGTTACACCTCTTAATAACTTTTTGTAAAATGTGAATTTGACCAATCCAACCGTTGAATCACGTTATATTACCTTCAAGATCATGCATATCAAATTTCAGATAATTTGGACATTCATAGGTATGTTATCTAATAGTAGACTTTTACTTATATTTTAAAAACATATTATACGTTAAAATAAATTAGTTTGATGAAGTATCAATTAGATTTCGATTTTTATGAAATTTCATAGGCTTGATCTACTTTATAAGACCTTTTAATTCAACGGTTGGATTGGTCAAATTTACATTTTACAAAAAGTTATTAAGAGGTGTAACTCATAAAGTTTGACACCTATTGTCAACGGATCTGACTCATATATATAATAATAATTTTGCTTTATTTCAATTGGAATTTTTTTTATTATAATTAAAAATCATTAAAACATGAAAGTTGAATAAATTTATATAATATAAAATAAAAATATTTAAAATTTGTAAGTATATTTAGTTCTATTTATGCTATTTGCTTTTTTCTTTATATTATGGTATTATGTTTTTTGTTAAATATTATTTAATTTTACTGGTTCGACCACGGTTGGACTATTGAACTTTGAACCAGTATCTTGACCGATTTTAATAACATTGATTAGAACACTAATTAGCATGATTTTTTTTCTTGTCCTAAATATAAAAAATATTGTACCATATTCAATTATATTGATTGCTAAATATTTTATATGCTTTTTATTTATTCTAAGCTATTATAATTATGCTATTATCATTTAATATATATATATATATATTATTTCAATCATTTAATATAAAAAAAATTAAAAATAAAACTTAAATTTATGACATTATTAATTAGAATGAATTAATTTCAATATTTTTATTTTTGGTATAGCCATATTTGTTTTATAAAAAGATTAAAGAGATAAGAAAATATTTTCCTTTCTAACTAGAACAGGGGCAATACATTGAGATACGTACGTGAGTAAAATTATTAATGTTTACCTACCCTCTTTAAAGGATTCTTGTAAGTCAATCACACATTTTATTACCAACGTTTTAAAAATTAGACCGGTAATTAAACCGGTATAAATTAAATATATATTTTTAATATTATATAATATTTTTATTAATAGAATAATATAACAATATAAGAAATTAAGATATATAAATTTTTTAATTGAGTAAACTAGCAAATCAGTCCCGGACTCTAGGGGACCATGCAGTTTAGTCCCTGACTTTTCTAAAATAGCACTTTAGTACAAACTTTACTAAAAAACATGCACTTTAGTCCCTAAAGTGCGTGTTTTTTAATAAAGTGAAGGACTAAAGTCCATGTTTTTTAGTGAAATAAGGACTAAAGTGCATTTGTTTTTAAAAAGTCTGTACTAAAGTGCTATTTTAGAAAAGTCAGGGACTAAACTGCATAGTCCCCCAGAGTCAGGGACCGATTTGCTAGTTTACTCTTTTTTAATTAGTATAAATAATCTTATTATAAGTTTTATAAGACAAAAAAATTAATAATGATTGGTAAAATAATATATATCTATGTGTAATTCTTAAATATATGTTTTTATTTAGGGTAAAATATGTTTTAGGTCCCTGTAAAATAAGCGAAATTCGCTTTTGGTCTCTCAAAATTTTTTCTTTAAAGCATCCTCTAAAATTTTTTTTGTTTCCTTTTCGTCCCTCCCTCCAAATGGAGTGTGCCAGGCGCTGAGTTGACATGTTCTTTTTCATAGTCACTATTCCTACATGTCTCTATTATCCTAAGTGGCTTATTTTCTGTTTAATAAACTAATAATTGTAGTAAAACTTAGTTAATTACTGTAATTTGAGAATTAAAATTAGTTAATCACATTTGAGGAAAGGGGGAAAAATTCGCGCTTATTTTCTTAAGGAAAACCCTACCAGTTATTACGGGTTCTCATTCACCCTGACCCTTTCACTTTTCATTGAGTGTGTTGCCCTAGGAACTTTGCAAAGAAGAAAGGCACGAGGCAGCTTTGCATTTCTAATGCGTGACTGTTGAAGGGAACAAAGGCTCCATGGGGTTTCACTGAAAGAGTGTGTGTAGCTTCGGTTTCGTTGTGGAGCGTAGAGGTAATCGACCAATTTTTTACTGTGCTTAGATTCCCTGTTCTGTGTGCATGTTGGTAAAGTAGTGGGGACCATGAATCTCAATTGCTACATGTGGGTGCCATTATTTATTCAGTTCAACCCCCACTTCATATTATATTAACTGTTTATGGTGCATTAATGTGTTTATTGACAAAGATAATGTATTATTTAATTGAAAAATTGCTTCGTATATTTTGTAGGGATGTATTTTTCTGTGGTATTCCATGTGAGGGGGTCTTTTGTGTCTGACCCAAGGCAACATTACAAAGGAGGTGAAGTACATGTTGTTCAGAAGTTAGATCAGGACAACTGGTCATTCTTTGAGGCTAAAAGGATACTGAAAGATGACTTGGGTCTGACTGGGAAGCTAACTCTTTGGTGGAAAGAGAAAGAGACTTGTTTTGAAGATGGTTTGAAGATGATAACAGATGACAAGGTTGCATTAATATTTGAAGTGGCTATGTATGCTATTGATAACAACTGTGCTATTGACATTTATGTGGAGAGTGATGTGCAGGGAGGGAGTGGTGTGGGTCTCAAAAGTGTTGTTGGTGAAGGGAGTGGCAAAAAGTTTTCTGGAAGAGGTAAGGCAATTGTTGACAAAAGGAAGACAAAAAAGTATGTGTAGGTGATATCCACTTCTGTGACAGTGAGGAGGAAATGATGGTTGCTGTTGATGATGGCTTTGAGTTGCCTACACAGGAATCTGTTTAGCCTGTTAGTGTTGTTACACCCAATGGAATTAGAAAGAATTTTGTTCCAAGAAGAAGACCGTTTGGGCAGGGCCAAAGGAGGAATGTTCCTTCAAGAAGTGGTGGCATACACAATGTGGATGATGGGAATGGGCAGGAAAATTTGCCTCTTTTGTTGCCTGGAATAGGTGGACATGGGCATGATATGGAAAATGAGTACCATAGTGAAGAACTTGAAAGTGATTTTAACACTTCTGGGAGTGAAGATGAGACTAGGCCGAGGTATGTAAGGTTCATGAAGGAAGAGATGTATAGAGACTTTAAATTCAAGCTTGGAATAGAGTTTGCTACACTAAAGGAGTTCAACGAAGCCATATTGGAACACTCTGTTTTAAATGGAAGGGAGATTAAGTTTGAAAAGAATGACAAGTTAAGGGTGAGGGTGAAATGTAAGCAAGAATGTGACTTCTTGGCTTTGGTTAGTAAGGTTGGTGGCAGTGCTACATTCAGAATCAAGACTTTGATTCCTACCGATCCTTGCGGGAGAGTATTCAACAACAAAAATGCTAAATCCAAGTGGGTTGCAAAGGCTGTGGTAGATAGATTCAGGCCTGGCCAGAATGTAAGGTTGCTTGACATTATTGGGGATATAAGGAGTACATATGCAGTTGGTATTTCTGTTTCTGTGGCATGGCGAGCAAAGAGAATTGCCAAAAAGTTGGTTGATGGGGATGCAGAGAAGCAATACACACTATTGTGGTCCTATAGTGAAGAATTGAGACGTGCATGCAGTAGGAACACATGCAAATTGCAGCTGCACAGACCTCAACCAACTATTCTACCTAAATTTGGGAGATTCTACTTATGCCTTGAGGGATGCAAAACTGGATTTGTCAAAGGATGTAGACCTTTTATAGGTGTGGATGGATGCCACCTAATAACAAAGTATAGGGGTCAATTCTTATTGCAGTTGGTAGGGACCCTAATGACCAATACTTTCCATTAGCTTTTGCTGTAGTGGAAACAGAAACCAAGGAAAGTTGGAGGTGGTTTTTGACATTGTTATTGGAGGATATTGGGAATTTTACCACCAACAGATGAGTGTTTATTTCTGACCAGCAAAAGGTACCTTCTTTTAATTCTTAAAACTTTTATATTAAAGAGCATGAGATTGGTTTATCATTTTTTGTATTCACTTGTGTTTTCTATTTTAGGGATTAATACCAACTTTTGAGGAGATGTTGGAAGGAGTTAAACACAGATTTTGTGTGAGGCACCTTTATGCCAATTTCAAGAAGAAATTTGGTGGTCGAACCTTACTTAGGGATCTTATGATAGGAGCAACTAAGTCAATTTATATTGAGGCATTTGTGGAGAAAATGGACCAGATAAAGCAGATTGACCAAAAGGCATATGAGTGGCTGCAAGCAATCCCGACCAGAAGTTGGTGTAAGCATGTTTTTTCTTACTATCCAAGATGTGATGTTTTGATGAACAATATCTGTGAGTCCTTTAACAGTACCATATTAATAGCAAGGGATAAGCTCATAATTACAATGTTTGAGTGGATTAGATGTTACATAATGACTATATTTGCAACATTGAGAGAAAAACTTGATAAGTATCAGGGTGAGGTGTTACCTAAGCCTAGGAGAAGATTAAATAGAGAGATTGAACATTCTGCACATTGGTTTCCAACATGGGCTGGGGGGTTAAAATTTGAAGTGACTCATAACATGGCTCCACAAAAGTTTTTTTTTATAGATTTGGCCAAACAGTCATGCACATGTAATTTTTGGGAGTTAGTGGGCATACCATGTAGGCATGCAGTAAGTGCAATCAGTTATAATTGTGAGAAACCCGAGGCATATGTTCATAGGTATTATAAGAGAGAGGCTTATGAGTTGTCCTATGGTCCATCAATATCTCCTATTAATGGCCAAGATATGTGGCGAAACGTAACCCAACCAGACATCCTCCCACCCAACTACAAGCCTAGCCCAGGGAGGCCCAAAAAGTTAAGAAGAGAACCTGATGAGGACCCAAACCCCACAAAATTGAAAAGGTCTCATACAAGATATAGTTGAAATTGTCACCGGTATGGGCATAACACCAAAAAATGCCCAAAGAGACCAATCGGTACAGATGAACCAACCCTGACCAATGTTGATACATCTGCAACATCAAATCCTCCATCTGAGACACAGGTAAAATGGTTACATTAAATTGTGTCTTCCTTCTTTTACTAAGCACTTCAATAACTAAACTTTGTTGGTTGACAGGGGACAAATGGTCCAGGTGAACAAAATCCAAACATCATACTATTGCAAGATAAGTCCAAAGTAGTCCTATAGTTACTTGCATTTTAATTATTCTTCTTTTCTGTGAATCTGTTTTGATGCATGCATGAAAATCAGGGGAAAGCTAAGGTGAGTGATGGAAATACTAAAAAAGGGAAGACCAATTCTGCTAAAGGGAAAGTCGTGTCTAGTAAGGCTAAATCAAGGAAGATGAACAAGGATCAATGTGGAACCTCCTCAACTGCTGATGCACAACCTTCTCCAATGCAGCCAATAGAGCTGCCTCCATCTGCAAATGTTGCACAACCTACTGTAGTGCAACCAACAGACTTGCCTTCAATGTTGTCAATATTCCAACTACCACCACTGAGCAAATTAAATTGTTGCAGAATGTTCATCAGACAACCATGTACATGCAGGTAATGACAAGATTTAGGCTTTTTATTATACCATTAAACTTGTTACAATTTTTACATTTAATTTTTGGTGGTTAATATTAGCAACTGAGAGGTCCCACATTGCCACCACAACTGACTGAGGCAAACAACATCTTGCATCACCTTATGGTAGTTGCACAACAAGTCACTTCAAGCAGACCATATGACTGGAGGAATGTTGCTGCAAAAATAGGACTAACTCAAAATGAGACATACATGGATTACATGGGCCAATTGGTAAATTATTACCCCATTCTTACTATTTGTCTTATCTCACACATTATTCATTCTTACATCCCTATGCATACCGTGTTTTGATTTTAGGAGGAGGCAAAGAAATTTTGTGGATATGAAGACCCTGAAATAGCTGCTACAAATGAGGAAGGAGGGACTCAACAGTCAGATCTAACAAGTACAAAGAAGGATGCATGAAACTCAAATGCTGGTTGAAGAAAAGTAGAGAAACATGTTTTGTTTTTTGTCAAATGTATTTGGTTGTTACAATATGAAACTATGAAGGACAACCTGTTTTGTTTTTAAAACTTTAGGAACCATGGAATGCTTGTATTTATTCAGTATGGATGATGGTCTCATCTTATGATGTAATTTTCAGTTTCAGTTTTACAATTAGGTTCATTTATCTTACAATAGTTATTAAGCACTTGTTGATGGTGGCATCTTTTGGCTTAGAATTACATGCCACCTTTATTTTGTATCCAAAGTGCTCTAATTTCATCTTACGAAATGCAAGAACCTATTTTAATGGATTACTACAATTTCTATCCAAAGTGCTCAATTTCAGTGTAGCTTGTTTAGTTTAATCAATATCAATTCATCTTTGTTCACAAACAGTGGCAGAAATAAAACTTTGTCATTCATCACAAAGATCATCAAATACAATTGGCTACATAAAAGGTTTCATTAATAATCAGAGTTCATAGACCCAACATCTTAACACAACTCTAAAAAATAAGTTCCTTCACTGCATTACATCCTCTTCCTAACTCTTTCGAAATTCACCACTGCCAATACACATTATCATTGTCATCACCATGGAAAAAAAAATCAGGAAACAGAGAGCTGCCTTTAACTTTGTCCTTTCACCACTCAAGTTCTTCTCCAACTTTGCGACCTTCCTTTTCAGATCTTCAATTTCTTGTACATAGCACTGTAACTCATCAATCCTTACACTCTACTCAAACCTCCCACTTTGATCAAGCATTTCATCATCAGCCCATCGAAAATAGTTGCAGGTTACCTCTCTCTGTGCAAAAACCCAGAAAACAAGGTTTCGACAAATTTCCTCCATGTATTCACCATTACAAGATGACAACCAACTAAATCAATACTTACATCCCAATTAGGACACCTCTAGAACATTCTGCTAGGATTCTTTACAGATTTTGACCTAAAAAAGGCCAACTCATCACCACAAGAACACCGCTGTCTTCGCGAGCTGGAGGAGGAGGACGAAGACCTACAAACACCGTTCCTCTTCTCTACGACACTGCCTTTCCCTTTCATGGATGTTGGATCAGAAAATGGCTACCACTACTTCGACTCTAAGAACGTCGTCGCGAATGGAGGCAGCTAGGGCAAATGTTGAGCTCAACATACGAATGAGGAGGAAGGTTCATTCAGAATCCTATTATAATTTTCGAGGTACTATGAAAGACACATAGGAATAGTGACTATGAGAGAGAACATGCCAACTCAGCGCCTGGCACACTCCATTTGGAGGGAGGGACGAAAAGGAAACAAAAAAATTTTTGGAGGATGCTTTAACAGAGAAAAATTTGAGGGACCAAAATCGAATTTCGCTTATTTTACAGGGACCTAAAACATATTTTACCCTTTTATTTATCTTAAAACTATTTTAGATTAAATAAAAAAATATAGAAAAAAATGTTTTTTTTTTAAATCGGTTCAACCGGATTTTTTGATACCGATTTTCATCGGTTATTGACAAATTTAACCGGTTCTTGACCGGTTTTTTTCCTGAGCGGTTTAGTGGTTTATTTGGACTGGACACATGACCGGTTCACCGGTTTTCCGGTTTGACCGGCCGGTTCGGTCCGGTTTTCATAACCATGTTTATTACACTAAAAAATATTAACTTATTTTTATTTTTATTTTGTTTCTTAAATTTTAGAAAGAAAAATAGTGAAAGTGTTATTCTCATTCTTTATTTTCATAACCGTGTTATTTTTTCTCAATATATAAATGTATCCTTAGATTATTTACATGTTATTTTATATTTTGCACAAGTAATTTTAAATTCTATAGAATTGACTTAGCTTTTCATTCAAGAAATAATAATGTTGTATATTTTAAACTTGAATGTTTTTATCTAACATCTAACAAATATTTGTTCTTGTGTGTATATATATAATAATTAAATTCGAATACGTAGATATTATTATTTTTATTTAGATTTCAAAATTTTATATTCATCCTCCTTAAATTCGTTTGATATTTGTGGGGATGAAGAGGAGAGGACAAATCACACTCTACTCCATTACCATACCTACTTCTATATATTCATGTTTATTTATTATTCTGGTATCGATATTCTTAACAATATTTTTCTATTTTCAATTTAAGGCTTCATATTTTAGAGAGGTAAACAAAGAATAAGAAGAACAAATTTTTCTTTTATATATTTTTTTTATGTTAACTAGAAGTATCACATATTATCAGATTTAGGGTTTAGTCACAATTAAAACTCCTTATCTATGTCTGATAGTTTGTTAGTGGAGATCAAATCGGTCTTTCCATAAACTCAGCCTGCATTACTTATTGATGTTTAGTAAAATTTCTTCCCCATTATTTTATTATTAACTAGTATAAAAATTAGCGGTGCACGACATATGATGTTACCAATTGGGTTAGCATTAGCAATCGGCAATTTCAAAAAATTGAAAAGAACAAATTGTAAAAGGTGGGCCAAGTGTTGTTATTCTATTATCTTATAACGAAGAGGTGTTTTGTCCCAAAAAAAAAAAATAAATAACGAAGAGGTGCTATTTGGAAGCACATCGACCCTTCAAACTAGATAGGGTGTCTTTGACTCACAATGGGGCATTATTATTATTAACATTATTATTGCAACGTTGAGGTGAGGTAGTTTGGCAGGTGCAATGCAAGTGGAAGGACAATCCAACGCACCAAAGTGTACGTGCTGTTTTTTTGACATGAAGCACGGCTAACGAAAGCGATGGATTGGAGAGAAATCAAGAAGGTAAAAGTTCAAAGGCTAAGAAATGTGTGGTTCTTGACTTGTAGGTGTGGGCATGTGCCAATGGCATATGCAAATGCAATCTGTCCATTTTTCTTTTTCTAATCTCAAATCTCAAGCAATACCGAAAGATAGTTCGAGGCCCACTCTTAATTTTTTGACATTATTAGCTCAATTGACAACTCCAACTAATGTTTGCTTGTTGCGTCCTCCCATGCCTCTTCTTACCAGATATGAATTTTGAGATTTATGATAATAGTTATATCTTATCTAGAATTATATATGTATTCAGACAGACATGTTCAATAATGACAACTTCCAAATCTTGTTTAACATATTGGATTACCTTATGGGTCCCACAAGTTTGTCTCTTAGTCTTAAGGAGGCTTAGGTGCTAAGCTACGACTAAAATCGATCTTCTTTTCAAACAAGGGAAAAAAAAATATGCCACTAATTGGAATTTTAATCCTTGATACCCGCGGATATTAGTTTAACTAGGGGAGAGAGTTTGTCGCTATTGTCATTCTTGGATCTATATAAAAGAGAAATATCAATTTCTTTCAATTCAACAAGTTAGCTTGACTTAATGTTGTGGTTAATAGGGGTGTTCATTTCTAATCTAATCTGAACCACAAAAATTTAATGGGAAAATCGAAAATAAAAAATCGTAAACTGCAAAACTGTTGGTCCCGTCCCGTTTGGATGATTGTGAATTATTAATTTTTATTTTTTTTAAAATTTTAAATAAGATTTTTACAACAAAAAAAATGAAAATATCTTTTTGTGGTTTTTAAAATATTTGTTTTGAAAATTATAAAATGATATTTTCAATTTTTGGTTTTAAGTTGTAAAACTTTGATTTAAAATTTTTAAAAATAAAAAATTGAAAACTCGTAACCACTCTAAACAGGTCCAAAATTTTTTTATTGGACTGGATTGATTTTTTGATCTTATGTTGAAAACATATCCAATTCAATACAAAACGAACTTATATGTACATATATTATTTTACTCATAAAATAATCATATATTTATACTTGTATACATATATATTTATGAAATTATTTATACTAATATACTTTTTATGGTTTTATTATCTAATATCATGTTAATATCTCTATAAATATATTAATTTCAAATGAGTTTTAAATTGATTTTAATGTCTCATGTTCTTTTTTTTATATAAATTTATATTTATAATAATAAATATAAATTCTAATAAAAAATATTTACTATTATTCTATAATTTTATCAATTTTATCTAATATTTATTGTCTCTTTAAAAAATAAAAAATCAAATCCAATATAACTTAGATCTGATTGGATCAGATTTGAAAAATAATTAAACCCGATCAGATGATAAAATGATAAGACGTAATGATTGGATCAAATGACATTTTTACTTTAAAACTGATCCAAATTGAACCACGATTCCACGAACACCCTTAGTGGTTAAGGTTTGTAAATTTTAATTTTTATAAAATTAATTGTTTAAAATTAAATTCAAGGTAAAGTGATAAATTTAACGTAAAATTTAATATAAATTCTTAAGTAAATATGAAAGTTATACGTTTTTATTTTTAATAAAAAAGATAATATTAAGGATAAACTGTTTTTTTAAGTATAGGATAAAGTTAATTTTAATTTGCTGTAATTAAAAAAATTTAAAAGATCGCGTTTATATATTATATACGTAAGTTTGTGAAGCTAAAACTTATCTACCAACATATATATACACCTTGTCAAAAGGATAACAAATTAACTATTGTTGTATAAATTTTATCTTCACAATCTCATTCCATGTTTCAAAATAAGCTTATTTATACCATTCGTAAGAGTTGAACGAGACTAAGTAATTGTAATAACTTTCATATGAGTCCATGTGCATCTATCAAGATAAAACCCACGCAGCTAATATATAAAAAGTTTTGGATCTAAATTTGCGTCTAGAAAGGAAAGGAGTCACTTTAAAGGATTAAACTAGTAAACAATTTATAACCATTGATTCGAAAAAAGAAATCAATTTTGATAATACCGATTCTTAGGGCAAGGATAAAAACATCAAAAATGTTTTTTTTTAATAAATTTTTAAGTATTACTTATTGAAAAATACCTGGTGACACTTGCAAAATTTGCATAATGCTAAATAAAGAGTATTACATGAGTGCACTATAAATTAAAATAACAAAACAAACATGCATACTCATAAATTTAAATAATTTAGCAATCCTTAAACATAAAATCATAACCTCATATTTCCAAGAAATACTGAAAGAGTCTTGGACATTTCATTTCTTTTTTATTCCTTTTGGATTGACACATATCCAAAACAACTCAAAGCAAAAAGATCCATAATGTCAACCACAACCAAATTGAGTAAATTAGTGTTATAAATTTAGCTCTAATGGTAGAGGTGCATAACAACAAATTTGTGTAAAACAGTGCTGAAAATGCTCAGGAGACAACTTTAACAAAATATGTTAAATAGGAGAATAGTGGTGAAATAAAAAGGAAGAGGAAATGGAAAAATCTTGAGAAGAGGGGAGTCAGGGGTTATGGTGGTGGCGGCTAAAAAGGAGGGGGAGAAGTGACCGGAAAAGATGGAAAAGAAGACAACAATGGACATAAAGGAAAGGAAGAAAAGATGAAAAAAAAGAAGGAAAATAAGAGCATGTGACTGTTTTTTAAAATCGAAAACTGAAAAACTTGTTTGACGAACATTTTTTAAAACCAGTTTTCAAAACTGTGATTGTTTTTTAGTTTTTAAAAACCAAAATTCGAAAACTAGTTTTAGGTGTTTTGGAAAACTATTTTTTAGTTTTTCTATTTTTGCATAGGAAATTATGTAAATAAATCATTTCATTTATAAATAGCTTTTAAAAACAGTTTTGTAAAACTAAAATATAAAATTGAATCAAACAGGCTCTTAAAACTCTTACCAAGGAGAGAGGAAACCCCACCTAAATTGGTAGGAGGTCTCCATGGAAGGACTGAAGGAGTAGCCCCAAAGTGGGTGGTGCTGTTAAATAGTTGCAGAGCTGTTACAATAGAGAAAAGGGTTTTTGAATCTAACCTGGATGTAGAAAGTTTTTTTTTTCTAAAATAAAAATATTTATTTCATTTTTTATGTCAAAAATATTTTTTTAGATAAGTTTTTTTCATTTTTTATATTCTATCTTCAACCTTAAGAGTTAAGACTGATATTATTAAAATAAAAATAAAAACCAACTTCTTATCATATTGTTTGTGGTGATAAAAGTCAATCTTGAAAGAACTACTTTTAATCACTTTGATTCTATGATCAATCTGGGGGCTTTTTGACCACATTGGGGCAAATTTAAAAAAAAAATTACCAGTATAATGTAGATCAGAAACAAATTACCAATCTGGTGTGGGATGATGCGCAACCACAGTCTGCGCAACAAGAAACTCAAATTGAGTGTTTGCGCATATCAAAGGGACACGCAAACTCAGTTTGCGCATACAGTGGGTAGCGCAAACTGTGTTTGCGATTTGTGTTGAATTTTGTTTTTGATTTTTTTTTGCCCGTCATTATTTATTATTTTTAACTTATATTTGATTTTTTATAATTAATATACATAAAATATAAAAATAAGTTAATTAGGAATAATTTGAGATATTACTCATTTTAAACAAAGTTAGTTCATGATGTAATTATTGATACATTTAATCTGATGGTGGGAAAGGAGAGAGAATACAATGAGGGCGTCGGTTCCTAGCATGGCGTGGTGGATTTCTTCTTGGTTCGGGGTCTTCAGTTTCCATCACATGTCCTGATGAGCTTCCTTCTTCAGCAAACGCTTCATTTAAGTTGAAACCAAGGCCAGGGGGTCGGGTTGTCTGGAAGAGCTGGCTTGGTAAGGCATCCCAGAAGCATCTGGGGACATGAGCGGAACATCTAACCACTGATGAATCCAACCTGTGGGAGTTGTAGGTGTTGCAGCATTTTGGGTATACACAGGTGGCGTAACATTAACCGGTGGCGTCGGCATATAACACTCCTCCATTGTAAAGGGTGGTTGATAACCAAAATCAGGATAAGGCATATTTGGAGGAGGTGTAGGTTGTGATGGATAATAATATGAGGAATATGGATCAAATGGATGCACTGGTGGCACATAATACATGCCTGGCTTAGGTTGGGGCGGTGGTGGTATCGTAAGTTGTTCATGGGCCACTCGTCTACGACGACGATGCAGACCTTGTCCTTCCACCCGTCCAGCAGGGATGTCATCGCTGACTTATGATTCTTGTGCAACCTGAGAAGGGGCGGGAGCTGACACTGCTGCTGTTGTAATTCTTTCTACTTGACGACAAACCTGCAAACAATGGCTTAGTTCGTGTCTCATGTTTTCAAAGCTGAACGAGCTTTGCCCTTCTGTCGTCACAGTGAAATACATGCGCTCCAAGCAATCAACCTACACCATGAATGTAAATAAGATATTGAGTGTACACATCAACATTATCATCCTTTCCATGATATTAAAAAAATAATAAAGACGTACCATGTGTCCATCCTTTGCACATGTTCTACTGATCCAGCGTCTTATGTGTCTTTTATACCACATAATATATTCGGAATGGGGTTTTGATGCACTCTCCTTGTGACATGTGGAATGTGTGTGTCTCTGGTCTCCATCTTTCAACCAAAGCAGATATCAATGAGTGATCTAGTTGAAAAAATTCAAGTGCGGCTGCACCCAAAAAACCTGCTCGGCTAAGAAGAGGCTTAATTTCTTCAGGCACTTGGAGGGCACGTCCTTGTCGGTCACCAGATCGCCTTATGAATAATACTCTATCAAGTTCACCATTCCATACATGCTCAGAAACATGTATGTTTTGTAAATGTAAGAGAGATGTATCTTTTGGACCAGGGTGAATAACTCTTTCAGTAGCCATATTTAGAACAATGGAAATTTTTAAGAGAATGATATAAATTTGGTTGTTTAATGCGCAAGAGTAACTTGAACAAAGTGGGTTTGAATATCTTCATGTAGTGTGCATATATATAGGCAAGGATGTTCACCTTTTGCAAAATATAAAAAATGCACAAAGCCTTCACGTGTGAATAGTTAGAAGAATCTCTGTATTTTCTGTGCCAAAGTGAGATTCTGTCAGCTCTTTTTGGGTTCCCCATGTGTGCTTCGCTGCTTCCCAACCCGTGAATGATGTGTCCCATCCGACAATCTGAGTAGGGGGGACAGTCAAATGTGCAAACTGGGCACGCATTTTACAAACCGCAAACTCCTTTTGCATGTCCCCTTTCTGCATACGCATGAGATTCTCTGCAATGCATCCTCGTGAACGATGCGTCTAGTCGAACAACTGCAAAAATCGGGGACAGTCAAATGCGCAATCAGCTTTTGCGTGTTGCAATGCGCAAACTCATTTTGAGAGTCACAATGCGCAAACCCAGTTTGCGAGTTCCATAACATGTAGCCACGTGTCATGCATGCATGCATGCCTCCAAGACCACAAGAGTTCTACATGCAACATGCAATATTTTTAATACTCACGAAATTAAAAAATAAATAATTTATATTAAAATTAAAAAATTAATCAATTATATTACAATTAAATAACTTAATAATTTATATTAAAATTAAATAATTAATATGTTTGATTAATTTAAAAAATATTGGTGTGTTTGGTAGAGTAGAGAATCATAGATAAGAATTATTGGTGAGAAAGCTAATGACATTATTAAAGAAGACTAATTGCATATTACAAGTACAGAATTATGGACCAAGTTCATTGTCATTATCAGTTTCACGTTGGTCTTGTAAATATGAAGGGCAAATTCGACGATTGTGTCCCACACGGTGACAATGGCTACACCTTTGTGTATTCTGAGACTCCGTCCAGTCCATTTCATTTCTTATCCGTGTTGACTTTGGACGATCTTTACCACGCATGGTTGAGAAATCCGGAATAATCCGAGGACCATTATAAATTGACATGTTTTCTTCGTTTCCAATCGGCCACCACTGTGCAGAATATGCTTCAACAATATTATGGATGGAGTATACTGAATCAACAAATTGAAAGAAGTCAATGCTCACAGCAGCACAGGCAGCTATTGCATGAGAGCATGAAAATCTAAATGCTTGAAAGGCTCCACACTCACAGTAGGATTTGTTTAAAATTACTGCCCACGTATGACCACCCCTTTGTGTAACAGGATTGGATGTCTCTTCCACCTCAAACTTGGTTGATTGGATGTCGTATCGCTGCACCCTATGGGAACATGCATCCTCCTGATTTTTACTAAATATCTCTAAGAACTTTTTACAATATCTTCATCCAGCACCTAATTCTGACCCTCCTTCAGCCCCACGTTTAACAAAATACTCTACGAGACGTGAATAAGTACACTTGACCAATGCTGTTATTGGTAAATTTCTAGCACCTTTGAATATCTTGTTCACAGCCTCAGACAAGTTAGTGGTCATGTGTCCATATCCACGTCCTTCATAGTCATGTGCAAGGCTCCATTTTTCTTTTGATATACCGTCAATCCACCTTTGAATTTTAGGACTAACCTCACGAAACTTGTTGAGATTGCGCTCAAAATGATGGATGCATGTTGTATACCCTACATTAAGGTTAAAAAATTAATTACAAATATTATACAAAAACAACAACTAAAAATATTTACATAACCATACACATGTACCTAGCTTCAGAAGTTCCGCTTTTAATTTTGCATTTTGAAATTTGTGGTTGAAGTTGCTAGCAATATGATGAATGCAGTAAACATGATAAGCACTTGGAGGTTGCCACACAGCGGCTCTTGCCACAGCCGATTTAATACTTGCATGTCGATCAGATATGAGACATATTCCTTGCTCTTGGGTCACATGTTCACGTATATTAGCTATGAACCATGACCAAGCCTCCAATGACTCATTCTTTATAAAATAAATAATTCCAATAGATACAAATACGACCAACAAAAACAATTAAATCAAGATGACAGAAGAAATTCAACTTAGCTTCACGCATTGCACAAGAGAAGTTTAGCTTCACATGCGTCTTCATTTATATAGGAGTTTAGATCCAGGAAAGCAATATGGTTCTTCCTAATGCGTAAACTAAGATTGAGTTTTACAAAACTCAAACTCAATTTGCGGTTCCCTATGTACTTCCCTTATCCTAGCCCGTACTATTATTCTGATTATGATTCGTACTTGTGACATTCTTATTCGGATTCTGATTCCCTCCTAATTCGCAATCTGAATTTGCGTTTTCACAATGCGCAAACTGAGTTTGCGTATCCCATTGATATGCGCAAAATGAGTTTGCGTGTCCCATTGATATGCGCCAACTCAGTTTGAATTTCTTGTTGCGTAAACTGTTGTTACGCATCCTCCCACACCAGATTGGTAATTTGTTTCTAATCTACATTATACTAGTAATTTTTTTTAAAAAATTTGACCTACTTTGGTCAAAAAGCCCAATCTGGGGACTAGAATCTGATCCTCTTATGTGATTCTTTTTAAAAGTAGGTTTATAGTGTTTTTACTTTGAAGAACTCATAAGATTTCAAAAACAAAATTATCCAAAATCTAATCAAGTAAAACTTGGATCCAAAAGATTAAAAGTTTAAAAGAAAAGGAATTGCAGGAAAGTAAGAACGAAAAGTAAAAGAAAGAAAGAAAAAAGACAATAGAAAGAAAGACAGAAATTAAATAAAAGTCAAGAACAAAGAAGAATAGTATAAAAATATTTGCATTAATGAAAAAGTGGGTGGAATCACATACTTGGTCTCCTTGTAACCTGTTAGTCGCTGACAGAATGGACGTTAGGTGTTTTAGAGTTTCAGTACAAATGATTTCCAACCCCTATTACATCACAGATTTGCCTATTTATAGATTTCTGAGGCCTAACGACTAACTAATGTACATGAGACACATCAGCAGACTTCATGTGTTGGCGGCCTGCATGAATGCCACGTCTTCTAATAACCAGAAACTGCTTCTTCCTCTTTTGAACTTTTACAAATGCTCCAATAAGATTCTGACATCTGTCATGGTAAATAAGTTTTCAATAACTGCCATTAACTGTCTTTTCTGATCTTCAACATCCTCGAATATGTCTTTATTCTTTAGCAATATCTTCTAAGTCTTCAACTGACTTGCTTTCAATTTTTCTGACTTGTTCTTCGATTTTTCTGATCCATAAAATCGAACATGATTCTCGATTTGGTAAGACTTCTCTTCGATTCCTCTATTTACCAAAATTGAATTTATCTTCCGAAATCTTTGACACTTAGCATTTTCTTTGGATACTTACTCTACTGAATAATCATTGGTTCGAGGTTTGCTTATTTCCCAATATATGCCAGTTGTCAATTTCTGTTTGGTTGAATCAAAGGTCAAATTGACCACCATCCACCGTCCACCGTCCGCTTAGCCTCATTATGATGGCTCTTTTAATTGGTTAATTCAGGAGACATATTTATTAACATCTCATTATGGATGTTAATACGTTCGACCTAATCTAAATGATTTCATTTTGGACAAGGTCGACGAGGTAGCCAAAGCTATAAGCTTTTTCAATCTCTTTTAAAGATTTGTTTTTGGGTCGAACGTAGTAACCAATCAAGGATTCATTTAAATAGTAAATGACTCTATTTACTCCTTCCCCACGCATACTTTGTTATCACCCCATGCACCAGGGCTGCTCAATCATGTCATCATAATGCCTTTTGTTGAGTCTCAGAATAAATTTGAGTATTTAAACTTAACTTAAGACTCAGTATCCTTAGGTTTTAATGATTAAAAAATAAGATCATATAAGCAGGTTCTACTAAGAAAGGTATTGCTTTGTAGATTGTATTTCAGGATGTAGTAATCATTTGAAGCCTAGAAGACAGCAAGAAAAGAAGAAATCCACAAAGAAGATGAAGCAAATCCGAAGAGAAGAAAAAGAACAACACATAAACTGAAGAGAAGAAAAAGAACAGCACAAAAACTAAAGAGAAGAAAAAGAAAAGACTCAGAATCTGAAGAGAAGAGAAGACTCGACTCTATGAAGGCTTGACTATCGTCTGAAGACTAGAAGACAAAAGCAAAGACTTGACTCCGTCTGAAGAAGTGACTATCATCTGAAGAATTGAAGCTGATCTAAAGCACTCTGTGTATCTGAAGAATAACTATCATCTGAAGAATTAAAGTTGATCTGAAGCACTCTGTGTATCTGAAGGCTGAACATGTCAGAATCAAGGATTGACCTCTTGAAGTCGTTGCTAAGTGTGAAGAACACTCTACCCAATGAATTACTCATTTCAGCACAAAAGTCAGACATGCTTTTCTACCTCGTTCAAGAGTTTTGCACAAATAAGGAAACTCTGCAACTACTGTTGTACCTGCAACAAAAAGCATTGTGTGCGCATACCTGCTGCATCTACTGCTGCCCAGAACAGATCAGAAGACTGAACAAGGAAGTGACAAGAAAGCTATTTGAATTAAGATTATTTAATTCAATATCATTATCGATCTGAATCACAGAAGCATAGGAAGAGACAAAGAAGAACAGAGCTGTGATCATCTGAAGAAAAGAAGAAGTAATTTTTGCTAGAAGAAAAGAACTTGCTGAAAGCGTTCTTAGTGTGAAGAATTAAGAAATGCTTGAAACAATCATATGAGATAAGCATTTGTTGAAATTGATAACATCAAGCTGAAACAATGGAACCATCTGAAAGCTCTCTAATCGTCTGAAAGTATATGAAGAATTCAACCTTCTGAACACATACTCTCTGAACAAGATGATGAGATATATCAGACTATCTGAAGACAAGAAGACTTTCAAATCTGACTACGTGGACAAATCTCAAACTACGGGAAGTCTCAACAAAGGCAAAGACCATATGTTAAACATCTAGAATATTATTCAAATATTCTTAAGAGAGAAAAAGGAGAAAACACCCGAAGCTCAGAAGCTAAGCAAAAATGAAAATGGCACAAATTGAGCAAAAGGACAAATCTAACGGATATCTCCTCACACTCACAAAAAAAAAGAAAGGTGAAAGAAAAGAAGATGTAGAGAGAGAAAAGAAGTATCTATCTGTTAAAGGAAAATCTCTCAAGGTTAAAGAACTCATCTAAACGTGTGTCAGAGCTAAGCTATCTGCACACCTATTCTTCTTAAGAAGAAGCAACCGTTTAAGAAGTTATTTCACAATGGCTCCAAGAGCTTTAATCATCACTTCTCAACGGTGACGAAACAATCTTCAACGGCTATATTCTATCAGAATATATAAATAGCCTCAAGAAAGACTTTGAAGATGTTGACCAATTTCTCAGTAACACATCCACAAGATGTTGACCAAAAAGGGTTGTATTGAAGCTCAAGGCTGAAAATATACCCAAGAAAGAATCGGCTATATATCAAATCCAATATCCTATCAAGCCATCTTTCAAAAGAATTTATCCATCATACAGAGATGAATTTAAGCCTATCGTAAATCAAACAATTGTATCTCTGTTGTTTCCTTGTACTTAGAATTCATTTCATGTAACCTGAGTTAGACTCAGTAATTCCTTTGTACAAGAAGAATCTGAGTTTATGTTTCTCAGAAACTTAAACTTAGTTTATGTTGTAAACACTATATGTGTCTGAGAGCCTGAAGAGGCTTGATGGAAGAAAGAATACTTGTTGTTGAGCCTAGAGAGGCTTGTCTGTAAAATAATACTGTATATGTTGCCTGGAGAGGCAGTTGAAAACAAAGGAATACTTGTTGTTGAGCCTGGAGATGTTTGTCTGTAAAATAATACTGCATATGTTTCCTGGAGAGGCAGTTGAAAACAAAGGAATACTTGTTGTTAAGCCTGAAGAGGCTGTGGTAAAATAATACTTGTATCTGTTTTTAGATAGTGGAAAATCCAGTGGTGGTTTGCCCTGGGACTGGATGTAGCTCACTGGGTTGGTGAGTGAACCAGGATAAATTCTTGGGAAAGTTTTCTTTCTCTTAAACTCTTTTATTTTCAGCTTTGTATGTATGTAGGGGATTGAAAAGTATTTTCATATCAAACTCTATTTCAACAACTTCAATAAAACCGTTTTTAAAGATAAACAAACTTAAGAGAATCTCATATCTTTTGAAGTATCTCAGAAAATGAACTTTGAAGAACCTCTGAAATAACCCTCTGAAATGAGTCTGGACAAGAACTCAGTTCAGAAGTTAGAAACAGACTTCAGACGATCATCAATCATCTGAAGTAGTTCAGAAACAGTTCTGAAAAGATTTTCTGAAATAATCTTTAGAAGGTACTTTTAGATGTTTTCAAATAACTCAGTTTTAAATAAGAAACTAAGTTAATTGGATGTTTATTTAAAACCTTCTTAAGTATTGTTAGTAAGTTTGTCAAATTTATCTTTCTTATCTTCCGCTCTTTTCTAATAACTCTGAAATATTTTTTTATAACAACTTGTTTTGATTCATCTGTTATTTATTTCAAGATTTCCAAAAATTGTTTAAAAAGTGTAAAACACTATTCAACCCCCCTTCTAGTGTTTCCTGTGGTTCTAACAGGTGGTATCAGAGCTCACCTTCGGGTTGAGCATCTAACAAATGCAGAAGGAGTAGATCCTTAGAAGAAGGAAATCTTGCCCAGCTGAAGCAACTCTGATGATCAAAGAAATGAGAAGAGAGGATATTCTCTTAAAGCTCATTATTCAAGCCACTGAAGCATCTTTCAGAAGGGCATGATGTGAGAAGGAAAGTACACTCATCCCAAATTACACACCGGTAACATATTTCCTATCTTAGTTTAGATGTAACTATTAAACTTATTTGGAAATTCCATATTGCTATTGAAATTGTTAATGTATGATTGTCTAATATGTGTGAAAATCATTTATTGAATCTATTTTAAATCTATCGTGTGTTAAGTAGTTGAAAAGTCTTTAATTTTTTAAACCACTTTCTCAAAAACTATGATACGGTACTACGTAAATTAATGGATCATCAACCGGTTTCTCATTATTGGCACGATGCACAACTCTCCATGTCTGTTCAGTGCATGCAACCGTCATCATCAATGCATCAAGCACGCCTTTTTACCCATTTATAAGACTTGGAAGATCACCTTGAGAACTACACTTCATCAATCCTCAAGAGTTAAAGTCTACTTTCTCCAAGTACCTTAATTCCTCAGATCAACAATACTCAAATGGCTAACATATATACATCAAGTGATTCAAATCCTTCACTGATTAATGAGAGAATCATTCCATCAAATATGGTTAATCTCTCTGACTTCGAAAAGGCTGGTCATAAAATCTTTGAGTACTTTGACGCAGTTGGCTGGACTCCCTTCTTCAACAACATTTCCTCTCCATGGCACGAGGAAAGTGTTCTAGAGTTCTGGAACAACTCCGAGGTAGTGTCTGAACCTGGTCATACTGGAATTAAGACGACGGTGCAGGGAAGAACTCTATTTGTTAACACCAATTTGTTGGCTGAAGTGATTGGCGTTCCTGTAAGAGGTGACAACTTCTTTGAGAGATAGGAATCACTGAATGGTGGAACAGTTGTCTATGATGAACAATTGTTTGGCAGAAGACGCCTTGCTCCTTATAAGCATTCTCAACTTCTGGATATCCCCAGAACTCTCCTTGTTGTGTTGAACTGCTGCATCCTTCCAAAAGGAAGCAATAACTTGGTGATCAGTCAGCTAGAAAGGTTTGTGCTCGGTCATCTGTTGATGAAGAGGAGAAATAGTCTTCCTTTTGTTCTGCTGTATCAGATGATGTTCAGGCAAGCATTGGGCAATGAAAACCTCTTCCCTAACAACACCCTGATTATGAAAATTTTAATGCACAAGGGCTTTCCTATGGATAGTCTCTTCGACCAACTGCCTCCTTACTTCTTCACTCCAGGAATGTACGCTCAGTTAGACCGGACCTTATCTGAATAAGAAGAAGATCCAGAGAACCAGGTGGCTATCCCTTCTCTCTTTGCATCCCATGATAAAGGGAAAAGAGTTTCAGCTCATCTGAGTGCTCATGGAAGGTCAAGGATGGTGTTGTGTGCATATCATCTGAAAAGGGTGCACAAGAGGGTGAAACGACTTGAAAAGAGGCTGAAGGTAACTGAGAAGGAGTTACAGAAGTTGAAATCAGAAAAGGAGATTTCCAATACCAATGAGGACCCATCTACTAATAACCATTAATTTGTTAAAAGTGCCTTGTCATCACCTGTTATAATTTGTTTCTTTTTTTCTATATTTAAAATTTAAACTTTATGGAATAATTAACTTTCAAGTATCTTCTTATCTATGTTATTTTATATTATTTTCGCTTATATGTGTCGTTCACATTATGATAATATTCCTCAACAACAAAAATAACTATCTAACTGAAGTATGTTTGGTAAAATTAAAATCATTAATATTTCTCTGATGATTAACAAATTCAAATTGAGTAAAATCAGATGCTACTGAAAGGTATTTTTTTGTCTATGTATTGTACAACTAACAGGTCTTGAAGATCTTCTTAAGATGATCATCTGAAGGTAATATCATCTGAAAAAGTGGCTGGTGTAACATCATCTTCATTCTCTGAAGCTGTTCAGAAGGTTCTCAATGAACTTACTGAAATTGTGGGTCAAAGAATACTAAGGTGATTCATACACAAGACTCTAAGCCTACCTCAAATCTTGAGAGACAGATCTGACATGATATCATCCCCATTCTCTGAACCTGTTCAGAAAGTTCAAAATGAACTTAATGAAATTGTGGGTCAGTAATGTTAAGATGGTTGATACTCAAGTCATTAAAGTCTATCTCAATCCTTGAGGGACAGGTCATGATGATTGCTGAAGAAAACTCTCAGAGTACGAAGAACAAGGATTATTCTATCAATGAGCATCAAGCAAACTCAGAAGAAGAAAGGTCTTTGAAGACAAGATTGAGTCTCAACAGACATGCTTCTTCAACCCAAGATCAATAAGTATCTCTGATGGTAATATTGTTCTAACTTATAACTTGGAAATCTATGTTTATGTCAACAGTGCATCCTGCTAATGTGTGAATACTTGCTGAAACATTCTGAACTCTTTAAAAAGGGAATTTCTGTTAAAAGACTTCATTTAATCAATCTGTCTGAAAGCAATAACATCTTTTTAAAATTTTGTGTCTGAAAATTTCTTTTGGTTATTTTATAAAATATTTTCTTTGTTTTTGTTATTACTGTTGTTTTTCTTTCAAAATGTTATATCTGTATTTACTTTTCTCTTTCTTCCAAAACAAATTTCAAAAATGTTTTTCTTTTCAACCTTTAATAAAACGTATCTTTTTACCAGTTGAAACGATTTTCTTATTAATTTTTTTAAAAAAGAAAACGTTTTTCTTATTCTATCTTTTCAATCAACACTGATGACTCGATTCCCTATGACTAATAGCGCTTCACCTATGACCAATCAATGATGTACGTTTCAGTACTCCCAAGGTCTGAAATTGTCATCATTAATGCTATCTGAACCCTTATGTATTTCGTGAACAACAATCCAAAGGATTCAATCTCTTCACTTCTCTCTTCTATCTCTTGTTTCAAAGTCCTATAAAATACTCAAGAGCTCTTGACTCATACTCATCACTTCAAAGTTCTCTACAAACTTTGAAAAGGGGTCTGAGTGTATCGCTCTCTGAAGGACGATGAAGAAGCAAAGGAAAACAGAAGAAGGAGTTCTGGAACACTGTGAGGAGAAGATCAAGTTATCATGGATGATGTGTGGAGGCTTCATCTGAAAACCTGTTTCTCTGTACTTGGACCATGGAGATCTTGTTGCATCACAAGCACACTAGAAGACCACCGGGAAAACCCAAAATAGCCAATTTTATGAAGGGAACCACTTCAAATGTGGTCCTGATGATAAAGATTGTTGCTGGTGGTTGAAATATTGTGTTAAATGATGCACCTCCACCATTCCAGTCCTCAAAGGGAGATTGCGTGCGGAACGCACGGTTGGGAAGAGAATACAGGCTCAAGAGGCACTTTTGAGGCTTTTTAGCCAAAGAAGTAGTGGTAGCTTTGAAAGAGAGGGAAGCTGCTGATAAGGCTATGCCTCGGCCTATCATAGGAATCAAGAGAGTTAGCAGTGACAAATGTATTTTCAGTTTTTTTTTTCAAAAGATTTTCTAATAAAAATTCTCCATACTTGTGTTTATCTTTCTGAAGACTGTTTCTTTGTGTAATTTCTTTTTGCTGTATGTATCTCTTTTCTTTCTTCTGAAATACATTTCACCATATATGTCTGTATGAATCCGTATGTATCTGTAAGTTTCTGTTATATGTTTCTAAGTCTCTTATTAATATTTGGTATCAAGAATTAAAGAACTAACTAAACCTTTTTAATTAATGACAAAAGGGGGAGAAATATATAACTAACAAAATATCTTAAGTCAAGAAATTCAAGTTTACTAAAGTCAAGCAATTCAGAAGATAAGTAGTAATATCAGAAACATATAGATAATTATTGGTGTGATATCGATTGGTGTCTGATTAAAACATAAAGGTTATAACAATTGGTATAACTAAAAGTTAATAGTTAACAATTGGTATCTAAAAGGTTAACAATTGGCATTAAAGATTTAATGTTTTTCTAAGGAGGAGTAATATAGACAAGGGGAGCAAACTAAATCATGTATTATATTTCATTTCATTTCCTTTATACATTTTTGTTAGATATATATATCTTATTTGTCATCATTAAAAAGGGGGAGAATGTTGAGTCTCAGAATTAATTTGAGTATTCAAACTTAACTTAAGACTCAATATCCTTAGGTTTTAATGATTAACAAATAAGATCATATAAGCAGGTTTTACTAAGAAAGGTATTGTTTTGTAGATTGTATTTCGGGATGTAGTAATCATCTGAAGCCTATAAGACAGCAAGAAAAGAAGAAATCCACAAAGAAGATGAAGCAAATCTGAAGAGAATAAAAAGAACAACACAGAAACTGAAGAGAAGAAAAAGAACAGCATAGAAACTAAAGAGAAGAAAAAGAAAAGACTCAGAATCTGAAGAGAAGAGAAGACTCGACTCTATGAAAGTATATGAAGAATTCAACCTTCTGAACACATACTCTCTGAACAAGATGATGAGATATATCAGACTATGTGAAGACATGAAGACTTTCAAATATGACTGCGTGGACAAATATCAAACTACGGGAAGTCTCAACAAAGGCAAAGGCCATATGTTCAACAGCTAGAATATTATTCAAATATTCTTAAGAGAGAAAAAGGAGAAAACGTCAGAAGCTCAGAAGCTAAGTAAAAATGAAAATGGCACAAATTGAGAAAAAGGACAAATCTAACGGATATCTCCTCACACTCACAAAAAAAGGTGAAAGAAAAGAAGATGCAGAGAGAGAAAAGAAGTATCTACCTGTTAAAGGAAAATCTCTCAAGGTTAAAGAACTCATCTAAAAGTGTGTCAGAGTTAAGTTATCTGCACACCTATTCTGCTTAAGAAGAAACAACCGTTTAAGAAGTTATTTCACAACGGCTCCAAGAGCTTTAATCATCACTTCTCAACGGTAACCAAACAATCTTCAACAACTATATTCTATCAGAACATATAAATAGCCTCAAGAAAGACTTTGAAGATGTCAGCCAATTTCTCAGTAACACATCCACAAGATGTCGACCAAAAAGGGTTGTATTGAAGCTCAAGGCTGAAAATATACCCAAGAAAGAATCGACTATATATCAAATCCAATATCCTATCAAGCCATCTTTCAAAAGAAGTTATCCATCATACAGAGATGAATTTAAGCCTATTGTAAATCAAACACTTGTATCTATGTTGTTTCCTTGTACTTAGAATTCATTTCATGTAACCTGAGTTAGACTCAGTAATTCCTTTGTACAAGAAGAATATGAGTTTATGTTTTTCAGAAACTTAAACTTAGTTTATGTTGTAAACACTATATGTGTCTGAGAGCCTGAAGAGGCTTGGTGGAAGAAAGAATACTTGTTGTTGAGCCTGGAGAGGCTTGTCTGTAAAATAATACTGCATATGTTGCCTGGAGAGGCAGTTGAAAACAAAGGAATACTTGTTGTTGAGCCTGAAGAGGCTTCTATGTAAAATAATACTGCATATGTTGCCTGGAGAGGCAGTTGAAAACAAAGGAATACTTGTTTTTAAGCCTGAAGAGGTTGTGGTAAAATAATACTTGTATTTGTGTTCAGATGGTGGAAAATCCAGTTGTGGTTTGCCTTGGGACTGGATGTAGCTCACTGGGTTGGTGAGTGAACCAGGATAAATTCTTGGCTAAGTTTTCTTTCTCTTAAACTCTTTTATTTTCAACTTTGTATTTACGTAGGGGATTGAAAAGTATTTTCATATCAAACTCTATTTCAACAATTTCAATAAAACAGTTTTTAAAGATAAACAAACTTCAGAGAATCTCATATCTTTTAAAGTATCTCAGAAATTGAACTTTGAAGAACCTCTGAAATAACCCTCTGAAATGAGTCTGGACAAGAACTCAGTTCAGAAGTTAGAAACAGACTTCAGACGATCATCAATCATCTGAAGTAGTTCAGAAACAGTTCTGAAAAGATTTTCTGAAATAATCTTTAGAAGGTATTTTGAGATGTTTTCAAATAACTCAGTTTTAAATAAGAAACTAAGTTAATTGGATGTTTATTTAAAACCTTCTTAAGTATTGTTAGTAAGTTTGTCAAATTTATCTTTCTTATCTTACGCTCTTTTCTAATAACTTTGAAATTTTTTTTATAACAACTTGTTTTGATTCATCTGTTATTTATTTCAAGATTTCCAAAAATTGTTTAAAAAATGTAAAACACTATTCAACCCCCCTTCTAGTGTTTCCTGTGGTTCTAACACCTTTGCCCTAGGGGCTCAATCAAAGCTTGTGGAGGAAAAGGAGGAAGATGAGGCCTGGAAGGCAGGAGTCAAGTGCATCATGTAGTATAGGATATTTTGCTCCTTTATTTTTAGAATACATAGGATAGTTTCTTTTCTAAATATGTACTTTCAGTTTGTATTCGAACTCTATGTAATTTGAAAACTGCTTACTTATGAAGAAAAGGAACTATCTCTTTCTCCTCTAAATGCTCGAAACATTTTATTTTCGAATTCACACTATGATTCCTTTTCGAATCTTATTGAATCCTTTCTTGAACTAAGTTAATTTAGCCAAAAACTTTTTGAATCTTAATTATTCGAATTCATTGATCAATTCGAATCTCTTTTCTTTTCAGGACTCGAAGATATTGGATTTCTCTAATACTTAGTTCATATTTTAATTTCTCTCAAAAACATCTTCTAACAATTCAAGAACTTAAAACGAACTTTCTGACTTTGCAGAAGACTTGAAATTCATGGAATTCGAAGGACTCAGAATTCGAATACCAACACATTAATAGATGTATATACACATTATCACAATATCGAACTATATAACTATTCTGTTTATTTTCTAAAGTGTCTTTTATATTATTTATTATTATTAATTTTTAATAAGACCCACTTTAGAGAAATAAATTCTTGGATTAAGAGGGGCGGACTAAAAAAATTGGAAATAACTGCTTAAAAAAACCTATTAATTTGATTCAAACCGTCAACCTAACAAAATGTTTGGAGTGGTTGTGAGTTTTCAGTTATTGGTTTTTAAAAAATTTCAATCGAGTTTTTACAAATCAAAATAAAAAACTAAAAATCATACCACAAAATTTTTTTTGTAGTTTTTAGTTTAGAATTGTAAAAACATAATTGAATTTTTTTAAAATAAAAAACTGAAAACTTAAAACCATCCCAAATAGGTCCTAATATTTTTTATTTAAATCACATGTATTTCTCATGGGAAGCAATCATACTATTCATACTCGAATTTGAATCGTTATTTAATGGAAATCAAGAATATATTACTTGAAATAACCCTGTTACCGTCAACCTAATATATAATAGGATATAAGAAAGTTATTGTAATGTCCAACCAACACTTTTTCTAATTTCAAACTTTGGATACGTGAAGTATCTACTATCTACTGCTCCATGAAAAGATCTGTTCGACTATTCCAACATCTTTGAAAGCAACTAAAAAATGATTTAATTCCTTAAGTGGATGTATTTCAAACCATCTTCGAAAGCAATAACAATTTTTTTTTTCTAAATTTGAATAATATTTTATTATGTGTGTGAATGTAATTAAATATAATCACTAATATTTTTACCAACAGTTATAACTTTGTCTTTTATTTTTTAAAATGTACCCACCTAAATTTATTTGAAAAACTTTGTTAATGAAATAAAATCTAAACAATGAGTAGGGTTGGATAAAAAGTTGATTTTAATTAAAACATATGAAAAGGAACAGATATATAAAGAAACCACTTATCAAAGAATGCAATTCATTTTATTGAGCACAATATCACTCAATCACACTAAAATCGAAGGTAGTTAATATGTTGAAGACACTAGTTCACTATTCATTAGTTGAATTGTGGTCAGATTGATAATAATTAAATATGTATTTATAATATTATATAATATTTTTAAGCAATAAAATTATAAGAAATCAAGATACACAAAATTATAAACTAATATAAAAAATCTTATTATATGTGTTATACGATAAAGAAATTAATAACAATAGATTAAATAATAGTTATTTATGTATAATTCTTAAAATTTTATTTTTATTTATTTTAAAAGTATTTTAAAAAATTAAATTTTAAAAATATTTTTTAAAAAAGCAAACGGTTCAAATTGGTTCTCTAGCATCAATTTTTTACCAGTTCAATAAGTTTTCCACTGGTTATAAAACAAGTTGAATTTTTAAGTTAAATGGACATGACCGGATCCCAAATTAGTTCATGATCGGATTAGTTGAATCAAACGATCTGGTCCAATTGTGAAATATAGATCATACCCATATTTCACTCTGGTCAAGGAGATATATATGTTACATCACTCGAGGGTTCTTTATGGTGAAATGGAGTCACATTTTTAGGAAGGCCAATATCACGACGGCCACATGGACGTCGCTATAGAGCACTTCGTAAATACAATAGCGACGAGCAAAGTAAGTCGTCACTACATAAAGACGGCTAGGCCGTCGCTTAAGCCATCTCTAAAATCATGATTGTCGCTATGTATTACTATTTTTTTATCTAGCGATGGCCTTAGTGACGCCAAGTCTGTCGCCAAAGATAATTTTTTTAATATTAAATTTATTATTATTTATTTTATTTTAATATTTAGGGTTTAGGGTTTATTATTTATTAATTTTAAAATTATAAAAACAATACTAAATACTATATCAACACATCGACAGAAGAAAAAATATATATACATAGTTTGTTCAAACATAATAAATAAAAGTATAAAAGAACATAATAAAAAAATCAATGGTGACAGCGACGTAGCTAGTGTTGTGGTGGGTAGGATCTTCATCCTCATCCAACGGTTGCTCATCCAGGGTGGCATCGTAATGTGGGTGCGGCTGAGCCTGAGCTGCAGCCTGAGCGTCCAGCAAATGTTGCATCTGTTGTTGTCCTAACTCATCCTCCAACTATGCAGCCTTCGCTATAGCTTGGCGAGACTACAACCTTGCTTCAATTACTTCCTGGCGCAGCGCCTCCTCAGTTGAATGTCGTGACCCGAACTCGTCACTCCCGCTGGTATGAGCCCGAGACTCCTGAGTGAGGCTGGTCACACCTGGACGAATGTTGGTTGCCAAGTCCCTGGTGCCATAACAGCGGACTCGGGTCTTGCCACCCGCAACATCCCTCCAGATCTCCAGCTTGGTGGAGGCATCAGTCATGGAGGTGTCCCCCATCTGTGACTCCACCTCCCTCAGGCGGTCCTTGTAATTTGTCTGTTGAGGTAAAAGTATAATTAGTTAGTTATATATTCAATTACAATAATATAAAATTATATAAAAAACACTAAAAAACACTTACATAGGTGGACCGCGCTTGGTCATCTACCCAACTACCACCCTTTTTTATGTGGGTGGCAACGAAGAACTCGTCGGGCTCGACCTCCCGCCCAAGCTGTCGATTCTACACAGAAAAATTACATAAATTAATTATTTTAACAACAAATAGAAAAATAATACAGAGGAGTGCTTGTTTATACATATCATATCCAACGCCACCTCATGGTGGGCCCTGCGGCCCGTGATGTGGACTGCTCCCCCGCGTTGAGAAGCCCGATTGCTCTTGTTACGAGTGGACTTCCCCTTGAATTCATTAGTGTCCCAGTAGGCCAAAAGACCCTCCCAGGCCTCCTCACCACACCACGTGGGCCTCTTCCCAGCCTTCCGAGCCTTGTTCATCATATCTCGAAGGCGACGAGCAACCCTATGCTCATACACCTTCTTGATTTGGGCCTAATGAGAAGAGTCCCAAGTAACTCGGCTCTGCAAAATAAAAATAGGGTGAGTTATGACAAATTGACATAACTTAAGGATAAAATTTAATGTGTTTAGGGTTTATAATTACCGTGAACTCTTCCCACCATCTGTCCCTTACATCCTTCGGGGTGACCTCCCACAGGTAGTGAGGACCCCAAAATTGAGAACGTATCGCATGATCAATGGTTGCGATAGGTGGGTTGTTATGCACCCAACTGCAAAATAAAATATTCAATATTAATAGTTAAAACAATTAAAGATTCAATATTAAAATCAATTCTAAAGAAGAAAAAAAAAACTCACCCATTGCCAAATGATTGGATAATAACCCAACCTTGAGCGTCTACCTCATGAGGTCGGCTTGAGCTAGCACCCTGGAACCGAACTGGCTCCGCATCAAACTCATGGTCAGCGTCCTCATCCATCTGATCTTGAGCGTCCTCAGCGTCCACCTCGGGCACATCGTCCTCAACCACTGTAGGTATCTGACCTAATCCCGGTGTTGGGATGAACCTCATTCCAACGTATTCTGGAGCAGAGGGTGGAGGGGAGGAAAAAGAAGAAGACTGTATGGCTGCCACCGGAGCCGCTAAAGTAGATGGATGCTCCGGCAGCTGATCAGAGTGAGAGAGGTTGGCCCTCTCCCGCATTGTGAGCTGCCTGGGAATGTAGTTCGCCCAGAGGGATGGACCTCCCTCTTCTTTCCATCTCTACCACGCAGACGAGGCTTTTTTTTCCTATAAACTATAGACATTATATAAATTAAATAATTACTATTTAAAAATTAGTAATTATATAAATAATATTTTATATAATTTCTTCTAATTATATAAATACTATTTATAAATTACTAAATTAATTAATTAATTACTCTTTATAAATAATATTTTATTTACTAATTACTTCTAATTACTATTTACTAATTACTTATTACTAATTACTAATAAACTAATAAAACTAATAATTACTAATAAACTAACCTACAGACAACTATTTTGAATTCTGATCGGTTCAAAACGAACCTATGAAGGAGGGGAAGTTTTTAATCAGTGAGTTTTTTAGAATGAAAAAGAGAGAGGGACAAAAACAGGGATGGCCGGAGGGGAGTAAAAGGGAGGGAGGAGGAGGATGAAAATGGAGGAAGAGGGGAGGGGGAAGGGTTTTCGTGTATCAACATTTAACGTAGCTACGACCGTCACTACGTTTAAAATTCCTCAGAACGTGCCAAATTTAAATTTTATTTTTAATGTAGCGACAACCATATCGTCGCTAAGGTCGTCGCTACGCTTAATTTTAATATTTTCAAAAAAATAAATTTTTTAAGTGTAGCGACGGCCAGGCCGTCGCTACGTAGCGACGACCAGACCGTCACTAAGTATTAATTGCACTAAATAATGCATTTAATGTTGTAGCGACGCCTTAGCGATTGCTTGGTTGTCGCTAAATAGTGAATTTCTTGTAGTGTATGGTGACCGATGTTTTATCCAAACATGGACACAAGCTAACTAATTACTCTAAGACATTCTGTTCAATTCCTTCTAGTATTTCTCATATTTTGGTTTCAAACCTTACTTCTACCTTTTTTTTAGATGAGGTTCATTATAGTTTGTTACCCACAACTTCTAGCCCTTTCTTCATACTAAAAAAGCAAGTTTTTTATAATTATTTTTCCTAATTCATCCTTTTTTTTTATAATTTCATCTCTTTTTCCTTTTGGTTTTCTTTATTTTATTTCTCTTTGCAGTTAGGGTCTTTTATAAGAAAAAAAATCATCTTTTCATCTTATTGTTTTCTCTCTATCAAGATCTTTAGTTTTAGCCAAAACTTGACAGTAATTATGAAAGATAAATAAAATAAAGAAACTCCTCTAAAAAAGGAGGCGGAAGCAACGATTGAAACCAAAATATGAGAAGCACTAGAAGGAATTGAATAAAAAATCTTATAACTAGTTAGCTTGTGTCCATGTTTGACTAAACTTCAGCCGCCATAGTAACCTCCCTAAAAATGTGATTCCATTTCACCATAAATAACCCTCGAGCAACCTGACATATCTCCTTGACCAAAATGAAAGATTGGTGTGATTCAGTGATATTATGCTCAATAAAATGAATTCCATTGATGGAGTCTGATTCCATAATGACCCAATTGTACCCCATCTGCCTTTCAATTCGAAGTCCCTGGATTATTCCCCATAACTCTACATGAATGACAAAACTTGACCCAACTTAAATACGTAAGCAAAAATAAAACCTCCTTAATTGGGTTGGCCCGTCCCAACCTGTTATCATCCTGTCAGAAAATAGGACGAGACGGGCTGGCCCAAATTTAAAAGACGACAAAAAATCTCAGCCCATCCCATATTTAGATGGGATGAACGAGCCAACAGACTAGCCCATATAATTTGAAAATTAAAAAAGGAAAAAAAACTAACTTTTGTTTTAAGAAACAAATAACACATTTGAGAAAAAATTTGAAAATAAAATTTAATGCACTCAGAACCCATTCTATTATTTTTTTCTAGGGTACAACATATCAGGAAATGAGGGGGAGAGGCCTGGAGAAGACAAGGGTAGCCACAGCAGTGGTGAGAAAGAAGAGCGAGGGGCGGCAGCCCGGCTGCAGGGGGCTATGTCGATGGCCACATACGCGACCAAAAAAAAAAGGAGAACTATTAGAGCGACTTAGAAAGGGGTGGAGGCGTGATTGCTGAGATGAGCTTGAGGCGTAGGGAACTATGATAGTGATGCATTCATAGAATAAGGGGCTATGTAACATCTCGAAATTAGAGTCTAGACAATATAGCGAAAAACCATAGGAGTCGAATCCTACCAAGAGAAGGAAATTAGGAGTAGAACGAGAGTTCAGGGGTTTAAGGGTAAAAATGTAGGAGAGAAATAGGGAAGTTAGTGAGAGCCGTGAGTTTTAAAGGGGATCTAGGAAAGAAACAAAGCAATAAGTTCGATACAATTGTAGCTTTAACCTAGTAGGAGCAACACCCTAAAGTCGCTCAAGCGAGGGAGTAATAAGGAAGGGAGTAATAGGGAAGAAAGGAAGGATTTGAGTTCAGGTAGGCTCGCTCGAGCGAGCCCTTGCTCACTCAAGCAAGGGACAGGGTATAGAGGGGGGGAGTCTCTAAGTTGAAGCTCGCTCAAGCGAGCAAAGAGTGCTCTCAGGGTCGCTCGAGTGAGAACCCTGCAGTCAGGAGTGTTCGCAGGCGCGCTCAAGCGAGCAAGTGCTCGCTCGACCGAGGACCCCTGCAACATCAGGGGTGCTTTATTAGTTGGGGCTTGCTCAAGCGACCAAACCCTCGCTTAAGCGAGCGCGCGCGATTTCAGTTTTTAAAAATAGAGAGCTAGGGCTTTTTGCCTTCATTTCTCTCATTTTCTCTCTTTCTAGAGAGAGAAGCTAGAGAGAGAATGGGGAGATTGAAGGGAGAAGCTTGGTTGGAAGCCACCCACACTATTCAAGGAGCTTGGATCTTCCTCCCCATCCCTCCATTCTTCCTATTTCTTCCATTAGAGGTGAGTAAAGTTCACACACTCTCACCCAATCTTGTATGAGTGTTCTCAAATGTATCCTACTCTTCCCCTCCCTTTCTTGAGCTTGTATGTGATTGTTCACCGATTGTTTTTTGTTTATATTCAATGTATTGAAGATTTTAATGGTTATTTGCCCAGGATCCTCAGTTAGGGTTTTGATTAGGGTTATGGCTATGTCTTGGCATCATCTACTATATATGTTGTATATTTTGACTTATCTTATACACCTATTGAATGTTATGATGTATGCTATGCACAATTGAGAATAAACAAGACATTTGGGCTTTAGCCCCAGAGATTAAGAAAGAGATAGTGGACTTCGGTCCCCAAAGATAATGGACTCCGGTCCCCAGAGTAAAACTTGGACTTCGGTCCACAGAGTAATTTGGCAGGCAGTAACCCCAAGGGAAACGTTCCTTGTAGTCTGGGCTCAGGTCTAGCCCTGGTGATAGAGATAAGACCCCGTCCTGCCGAGAAATGCAGTTCATGCATATTGCTAGAGATGTTTGTAGAGAGTTAATATGGTAGAGCTTATGTTTATATATTAACTTGTGCATGTTGCATTGCATTTGCTTGCTTACCTACACTGCCTGCTGCATGCTTTACTCACTGAGACTCTAGTCTCGCTACACCTTTTGTGGTTATCTTTTAGATGCACAGGTTCCTCCCCGGCCAGGGTAGTGACGTGAAGATGCTCAAGATTTTTAGTATTTTGATGATTTTTATACCTTTTGTGTATTTAGATATTTATGTTGATGATCGGAAATACACTTGTAATATTTTGAGGGATATAAATGTGTTTGAATTACATTATGCTGTATTAGGCTAGAAACCATGAATTTTTGGATAATGTTATTTTGGGCCACTGAGTGGCACATAGATTAGGAGATTCATGATGTATGGTTGTTTGTATTTGGGCTTATGTAATCGTTGGAGTTGCCTAAGCGTTTTATGAGTGTGTTTGCTACCGATATCAATAATGGCGCGAAATAATTTCAGAGATTTGGGGATTTTGCTTCCAATGAGCTTAATTCTCGGATTTAGAAATTAGGACGTTACATTATAGTATCAGAGTAGTTCAATCCATTAGACCGTGGTTAGGTTGGATTGCCCTACTTACTATAATTCTGGAATACCTTGAATGCAATATGGGGACTGATCACCCCTATGTTGTAGGCATTGTAAGCAGAATTATGGACGGTGACTATATAAGAAACCCCAGTTAGCAAGGTTTAGAGAGTTTTCCCCTAATATGGTAACCTAACTCCAAGTAGGAGGAAAGATTCACCATCAAGTTCGATTTAGGAAACAATAATCTAGCCAAAACATCACGTAGGATTTTAACCTAAGATATTAGTGGGCACGAGCCTTAGTTAGGAGGAAAGAAATGGATGAGATTATTGAGAGGTGTTGAGGATGTTAGATTACTAGCCTCCTTGGTGTGAACTGGAGTGTTAGTTAGCATCTTCTGTGGAGGTTGAGTTGAGATAGGGTTAGGTTGGTGGTTACTTGTATTGCAATGTGGTTTGTCTTGCCTTCCATGATATGTATGTATGTATTTTCACTGGCATGTGTATGTTTTCTTTATCGCTCACTGAGGAGAGAATTATTTTAACCATGGTGCTCGACAAGGATTTTGAAGGATTGAAATTTTCATGATTTGTACAATTAATGTTGAGTCGAGTCTTGAGGGTGTGATTCTGCTGTAGAGAGAGGAAAGGAATCGGAGAACCTTGTTAGAACCACAAGAAACACTAGAAGGGGGGTTGAATAGTGTTTTAAAACTTTTAACTAATTTTGGAAATCTTGAAAGTTATGACAAATGTATTAAGACATATTATTATGAAAAACTTAAAATCAGAGTTATTAAAAAATGTGCGGAAGATAAGAAAGATAAGTTTTTCAATGATATGATAAGGATGATAAAGCTGTTACAGTTTCTTGTTTCAAATAGAGTTAGTTAGAAACTTCTTAAAATACCTTCTGAAGATTATTACAGAGAATCTCTTCATAACTGTTTTTGAACAACTTCAGATGATTAGTGATCGTCTGAAGTCTGTTTCTGACTTCTGAACTGAGTTCTTTTCAGACTCACTTCAGAGGGTTATTTCAGAGGTTCTTCCAAGTACATTTTCTGCAATACTTCAAAATGATATGAGATAATTTAAAGTTAGTTTATCTCTGAAAACTGTTTTATTGAAATTGTTGAATTAGAGTTTGATATGAAAATTACTTTTCAATCCCCTTAGAAAATATAAAGCTGAAAATAAATGAGTTTAAGGGAAAGAAGACTTAGCCAAGAGTTTATCCTGGTTCACCCACCAACCCAGTGAGCTACATCCAGTCCCAGGGCAAACCACCACTGGATTTTCCACTATCTGAACTCAGATACAAGTATTCTTTTGCCACAGCCTCTTCAGGTGTAAACACAAGTATTCCTTTGTTTTCAACTGCCTCTCCAGGCAACTCATGCAGTATTATTTTACAGAAAAGCTTCTCCAGGCTCAACAACAAGTATTCTTTCTTCCACCAAGCCTCTCCAGGCTCTCAGACACTTAACCAAGTGTAACCCGAGTATTCTTTCAGACAGAAAGCCTCTCCAGGCTTAAACACCAAGTATTATTTCTTCCATCAAGCCTCTTCAGGCTCTCAGACATATAAAGTGTTTATAACATAAACTAAGTTTAAGTTTCTAAGAAACATAAACTCAGATTCTTCCTGTACTAAGGGTTAACTGAGTACTACTCATAATACAATGGATAATTCTAAGTACAAGGATGTTACAGAGAGATAAGTGTATGAATTTCTGATTGGGTTCTTCTCTGTGTTTTTCTTTTTCAGAGAGTTGGCTTGATAAGATATGGTTTGAGCTTTAGCCGGTTCTCTCTTGGGCTTGACCATTGGCAGTCCTAGATTACATTTTTACCACTTAACCGTGGGTTTGTCAATTCAAATTCTAGGATCTTGGCTGACTGATCATATATTATAATAAGTTCAACCCATAGGCAGATCAACATCTTCAAAGACTTTCTTAGGACTATTTATAAGTTCTGGAAATATAGTCGTTGAAGATTGTTTGGTTACCGTTGAAAAGAAGTGATTTGGCTCAAATAGCCGTTGTGAAATAGCTTCTTAAACGGTTGCTTCTTCTTAAGCAGAATAGGTGTGCAGATAGGTTAGCTCTGACACATTTAGATGTGCTCCTTTACCTTGAGAGTTTTTCCTTTAGTAGGTAGATATTCCTTTTCTCTCTTTTCTGCTTCTTCTTTTCTTTCACCTTTCTTCTCCGTGAGCATAAGGAAGTATCTATTAGATTTGTCTTTTAGCTTGTTTTGTGCTAGCTTCTTTTCTGCTTAGCTTCTGACATTTTCTCTTTTTTTCTCTTTTAAGAATATTTGAATAATATTCTAGCTATAGAACATATGGTCTTTGCCTTTGTTGAGACTTCCCATAGTTTGAGATTTGTCCACGTAGACAGAGTTGAGAGTCTTCATATCTTCAGATAGTCTGAGGTTATTCCGTTCATAGAGTATGTGTTTAGTAGCTTCATTTTCATTCTACACATACTTTCAGAAGGTTGATAAGCTTTCAGATGGTTGCATTGTTTCAGCACGTTGTTCTTAGATGAGCAGCTTCAACGTATGCTTCTTTCAGATGATAGCTTCAAGCTTATTTTAATTCTTCAAATTGAGATGCTTTCAGCAAGATCTTCTCTTTTGGCAGAAATTATTTCTTCTTTTCTTCAGATGATCACAACTCTTTTCTTCTTTGTCTCTTCCTATTGGAGATGATTAGTTGAAATGAGTATACTTGGTCCAGATATCTTTTGTCAATTTCCTTTTTCAGTCTTCTGATACGTTCTGGGCAGTAGTAGATGCAGCAGGTCTGCGCATGTGATGCTTTTCGTTGCAGGTACAGCAGGCGTTACAGAGTTTCCTTATTTGTGCAAGATTTTTTATCGAGGTAGAAAAACATGTCTAACTTTTGTGTTGAAATGAGTAATTCATTGGGTAGAGCGTTCTTCACACTTAGCAACGTCTTCAAGAGGTCAACTCTTGATTCTGACACATTCAGCCTTCAGATATACAGAGTTCTTCAGATCAGCTTCAATTCTTCAGATGATAGTTACTCTTCAGATGATGAATAGTTTATTCAGATGATAGATAGGTCTTCAGTTTGTCTTCTCATTTTTAGATCGTCTTTAGGTCTTCAGATGATGAATATACTTCAGATAAGATTAAGTCTTCGATTTGTCTTCAAGTCTTCAAATTGTCTTCAGATCTTCAGTTCTTCTTCAAGTCTTCAGATGATAAAAAATGCTTCAGATGATCAAGTCTTTACTTCGCTTCAGATTCAGTTTTTTGCTTCATCTTCTGATTCGCATTTGTTCTTCTTCACTACAGATGAATACTTCAACCTAAGACACAATCTACAAAACAATAACTTTCTTAGTAGCACCTGATTTAATATGATCTTATTTGTTAATCATTAAAACCTAAGGATACTAAGTCTTAAGTTAAGTTTGAATGCTCAGACTAATTCTTAGACTCAACAAACCTAACATAGAGGAGGGCCCAATTTTTGGTTCGTTGTGTATCGAGTTTTTTCAGGTTAGTTGTTGGACCACTCGTTGCTCGGCGTTATGAATTGTAAATTGTCAAGAGTATTTAAGAAGAACTTAGTGCTTATCGAGTCTGACTCCGAATCTTAGAATTTCCAAGTAAGGTTAGGATGGCGTAGCACCGCTAGAACCACTATTAGGACCTTTTGGGGAATGATCCGATGTTGGGAACGTCTTGGGGGGTGGCAGTTGCTCCTACTGCCCGACCGTGTTGGATCCCTCGGAGTATCCGAGAAGAGTCTGTAGCTGCCCAGAACGAGTGTGTTCTCGGCATGGAGGTCATCTTGACCATTCCAGTTTAGTGGACCTTTTCCTTGCAGACGACTCTCCCCTACCCGTGAGTATATCCCTAACGAGAGACCACCTAAGTAGTTACTTCCACTTTGGCCATGCGGTCATAGTTTCCCACCAAATTTAGGTTCTTGTTTCCCTTAGAGCCTAGGGATACTTAGGGTACGAGCCTTCAGGATAGATCCCATTCAAGTAGGATGTGACCTAGTGACGGGAAACGAGAGTAGACCTATGCCTTTAGATTCCCTAGGTCATGGCAGAAAGGTTGCCCTACCCTACCCGGGATTGGGATTAAAGTAATGACCCTTGGTACAGGAATCCCGTATTAAGCACGGTAGTAATGAGGTTGCTTAGTGATCCCAGTGACTTAGGAACAGGAGGCTCAACTTCACATAAGTGAAGTATGATGTGAGTGGGGGAAAAGATGGGAATATGTTAGACAATGGACTGAGTGGAAAAATACCCAGAATCCAGAAAACTTTATTCTTACCCATGACTTTAGTTCTTAGGTGGGGTTAGTAACGGTTGGGGTTGTAGAACCCTAACTTGCTTCAGGCTAAAGTAGTTGAGTATGCCGGAGGGCGTAGATTCGAGTTTCATGATTTTGAGTGGAACACCCTGAGGAGAAAATTAGAGCCTTGAGCCTTCAAAATTTGGTTGAGTCCCAGAGCTAAGCCAGGGGGACCCTCGTTCTTTAAAGGGGTACCCTGTGGTATGGACTTGGGGGAGGAAACTCATGAGAATAGATTACGGAACAATGCAAGGTTTACTAGAGTCATTCCATAACCCTTAGGGATTGTACTTCTATTAGTGATAGAGGTGTTGCACGTTCAGGTCGTTAGTGTTTCCTTGGTTCTGCCTGTTGTGTTTCATTGTCTTTCAAGTCATTGATTGTTGCATGTGTTACTTACGTTGATGTGTGTCCCTTGGATACATCTTAGGTACCGGAGTACCTCTCCGGTACAAGTTTCATTATTCATGGACAAAGTGATTGCATGTGCGTGTATTATTAGCATTGGTTATAAGGAAACCATAAGGTGAGTTTGAAATCAACTAGAATCGTTCTGGGTATAGCCAAGTTATAAAACAACGGAGAATTTCAAGTGGAATTGTAACTCCCTAGAGTTAGGATCCCCAACAATTGGTGTAAACTCTAGCTAAGCCCCAGGTGTAGTGGGCAACTTAAGAATCGAGCTAGCAACTATAACCCAGAGTTTTATGAAATCACTTCTTGTTGCGACTCTTTTGGTAGCGAAGGGAAATTTGTATATGTCTCAGGATGGTTGGGAGGAGGCTACCATGTATATCCTCTCAGCGCATAATAATTTTCTTTTGAATGGGATCCATCGTTAGAGTGCCCTTGGCCTGTCAAGTAGCCAAAATGTTTGAAGTAGTCAAGTTTTATAGGGTAGTTAAGCAACATGCGTAACCCTATTTAGGTGGAGATGTGGATGCGGCGATAGAAGGAAACTCAGCAACGCAACAACTCTTCTAACCCTTAACACCTTATAAATTTTAGACTCCTCCCACGAATCATGGAGACCGTGAGTAAGGAGAACCAACGCGAGGACATGTAGCAGATTTAGTTAGGAAGGTGAAGGAAAGAGGGTGACATGTTTGGAGTTGTCAAAAGTTAGACTTAGAACAAAGTTGAGGGACAACGAAATCCAAGAGTTGATCTGTGAATATAGAATGGAGAGGTGAGGCTAGGAAGCCCATTCGACCCTTAGTTACCTTAGCCATCTTAAGGGGAATGGGGTTTGTAATAATTAGGTGCTAATTAAAGAAATTTCATAGTGTACCAGCGTAGCTGGGAATGCGAATATAACTGTGAGTGGGGGTAAACCCGTTAGCCCCTAGCAAGGTGAGGGTATCCTCGACCGAGTAGAACTAGATAACTGCACTGCATGTCTCCCTATGTTTCATCACTAGGTTAGTAGAGTAGAGTTATGGTCGTAGGTCGGGGAAAGGGATGGTTGAGTTGGGGCAGAGCCCTAAGCCACAGATCAACTCAGTTAGAGGTCACGGAGGTTATGTGCCACGAAGTATGTGGCGCTTCACATGAAGGACTTAGAGTTCAATCGGTCAGGGCAAATTGGAAAAGAGGAAGGGTAGGAGTTCTAGATCGATATGGAATCACTAAGCGAGACTTGATGGTGAGGTAGAAGGATTAGAGGTAATTGAGGCAAATTTTAAGGAAAAAGTTTATTTAAGGGGAGTAGAATTGTAACATCTCGAAATTAGAGTCTAGACAATATAGCGAAAAACCTTAGGCGGCGAATCCTACCAAGAGGAGTAAACTAGGAGTAGAACGAGAGTTCAGGGATTTAAGGGTAAACATTTAGGAGAGAAACAGGGAAGTTAGTGAGAGCCATGAGTTTTAAAGGGGATCTAGCAAAGAAACCAAGATATAAGTTTGATACAATTGTATATTTACCCTAGTAGGAGTTACATCCTGAAGTCGAGAGGCTAACGAGGTATTGAAGTGGGAGAAGGGCTGAGGGGGTGAATAAGGAAATTAGGTCTAGTAAGGAAGGATATTAATGCTTAAGGTATAGGGAGAAGGGAGTAAGATGGAAGAAAGGAAGGATTTGAGTTTAGGTAGGCTCACTCAAGCGAGCAACGGCTCGCTCCAACGAGGAATAGGGCAGAGAGGGGGAGTCTCTGAGTTGAGGGTCGCTCTAGCGAGCAGAGAGTGCTCTCAGGGCCGCTCGAGCGAGAACCCTGCAGTCAGGAGTGCTCGTAGGCGCGCTTAAGCGAGTAAGGGCTCGCTCGAGCGAGGACCCCTGCAGCATCAGGGATGCTTTATTAGTTGGGGCTTGCTCAAGCGAGGAATCACCCGCTTGAGTGAGCACATGCGATTTCAATTTTAAAAACAGAGAGCTAGGGATTTTTGCTTTCATTTCTCTCATTTTCTCTCTTTCTAGAGAGAGAAGCTAGAGAGAGAAGGGGATATTGAAGGGAGAAGCTTGGTTGGAAGCCACCCACACCGTTCAAGGAGCTTGGATCTTCCTCCCCATCCCTCCATTCTTCCTATTTCCTCCATTAGAGGTGAGTAAAGTTCACACACTCTCACCCAATCTTGTATGAGTGTTCCCAAATGTATCCTACTCTTCCCCTCCCTTTGTTGATCTTGTATGTGATTGTTCACCGGTTGTTTTTGTTTATATTCAATGTACTGAAGATTTTAATGGTTATTTGCCTAGGATCATCATTTAGGATTTTGATTGGGGTTATGGCCATGTCTTGGCATCATCTACTATATACTTCCTCTGGACTTGAATAGGCCCAATTTGGATGCAGAAGAACTTCCAGAAAGAAAAATTAAAAAGTTCAAAAGAATTTAACTTCTCCATAAGTTAAAATTGGTTATTTATGGAGAAGTTAAATGGGAGAGCTTTTGGAGAAGGTGGCTACAAAGACTAATTTCAACTTATGTAAAAGTTAAATTCATTTGTTGTCTTTGATTCATTTAATTTTTTTCACCTATAAGTTCTTCTGCTGAATTGCATCCAAAATGGCCCTAGGACCTACTCTAGAAGCATCGCAACAAGACTGCATAACCTCCACCGCTTGTGGGTAAAGCCAAAATTGGTGCTAAAGTCAAACAATCTTTTAATTTCTGAAAGCTCTCCTCACAATCATCAGTCCATCCAAAATCCACTTTCTTTTGAGTTAGCCTAGTCAAGGGTGATGCAAGTTTAGAAAAATCCTTAACAAAACGGCGATAATATCCATCTAAGTAAAGGAAACTCCTAATCTCTTTCACTGTAGTAGTCTAGGCCAACTCTGTACTAGTTCTACCTTTCTTCGATCAATACTTATCTCATCCTTGGACATAATATGCCTTAGAAAAGCCATACTATCCAACCAAAATTCATATTCAGTGAATTTAGCATACAAATGTTTCTCCCTTAAGGTTTGCAAAACCAATCTCAGATGCTGCTCATGCTTCTTTGTACTCTTGAAATAAACTAGTATATCATCAATGAACACAATTACAAAATAATCCAAGAACGGTTTAAAGACTCCATTCATCAGATCCATAAAATTTGTTGGGGCATTAGTGAGTCCAAAAGACATGACTAAGAATTCATAGTGTCCAGAGAGTGTGCGAAAAGCTGTCTTGGGAATATCCTCTTTCCTGATCTTAAATTAATGATACCCGAATCACAAATCAATTTTAGAAAAACACTGAGCTCCTTGAAGTTGGTCAAACAACTCATCAATGCGAGACAAATGATATTTATTCTTTATTGTCACCTTATTCAACTGTCTATAATCCACATATAATCACATAGATCCATCCCTCTTCTTTATAAACAATCTCAGTGCTCCCCAAGGAGAAGAACTTGGGCAAATAAAGCCCTTATCAAGAAGATCATGTAAGTATGTAACTTCTCCCCTACCCCCTTAATTTCTACTGGAGCCATCTGATAAGGAGGTATAGAGATTCGCTGGGTGCCAGGAACTAAGTCTATAGAAAACTCTATCTCCCTATTATGTGATGAGCCAAAAACTTCTTCAAGGAAGACATAAGGGATCTCACACATTATCAAGACTTCTTCTAACTCCACCTCAACTATCTGTGTATCCCTTACAAAAGACAAATACCCGTGACAACCTTTCCTCAATAGCTTGCTAGCTGCCAAGGCTGAAATTAAATTATATGGTGCCCAACCTTCCAGACATACTGAGAAGGTCCCCCAACCTTGAAATGAGAAAGCAGGTCCCCCAGACATCTCAAATTTCACTTCCTTGTTATGACAATCCATGGTAGCATACTGAGAAGCCAACCAATCCATTCCTAGAAAGAATCACATCAAAATATACAATATCAAGAACACTTGGGTCCGCAAGCAATTCATTGCCCCTATAGATACCACACATGAACATTTGCCAAGTTGAGGAGGAAGCGATAAGGATATAAAAGAATGCGTAGCTCCAGGATCAAACAACACATATGTTTCTCGGGAACAAATAGAAAGTGTACGTGTAACCACTACATTGGATGCTTGAGCATCTTGACGAGTCATATCGAAGACCTGAGCCAGGCCTCTCCCTCCTCGTGCCTGAACTCTACCATCAGACGCTCTACCACTTTGTTGAGCCATTACAGAACCTAAACCAGAAAGACTTTCAAACTGCCTAACAGGAGCAGAAGGAGCTTGAGAAGATGCTAAAGTTGTTGGTGTTGATGCATGACTATAAGATGGTTGTGTCATGGCCACTGGACAATCCCTCATAATATGACCTGCCTAGTCACACAGATAACACACCCTATTATCTCCAAAACAAATCTTGGTATGAAGTCTCTCACAAGTAGGAAAAGGAGTAGAAGTCACTCCAAAATTCCTCTGAAGAAAAGTGGTCCATGAAGATCTCCCTGGATATGATCTACATCTTTGCACTATGCAAAAGATTGCCTACTAGAACCACCTCCCTGTGATATTACTCTCTATTGCCCCTGATAACCTGGCACAAATCCAACACCGAAATTGGGACGAGTACTCTGTGATCCCTCAATCTGTTGTTTCTTGTGAGAATTCTGGTCACTGCCTCCTTTCTCCTTTTGTCGTTGCTCAAGTTGTAACACTATACTCAAAACCTCAGCAAAATTAGAATAGCTAGACCCTACCACGAATCTAAAGATGTACTCTCTCAACCCTCTGACAAATCTCTTGACAAGCATCTCCTCTATGATAGGGCAGGGAGCATGCTTAGAAAGCTTAGTAAAACAGGTACTATACTCTGAAATCGACATACCCTCAGTCCGCTCTAGTCGCTCAAACTTATGACCCAACCATCTCTGACACTCTCTTAAGGAAAACGAGCCATGAATAATCGAGAAAACTTACCCCATGCTAATGGAGATGATCCACCCGGTCTCCCATGTGTCACTCTATCAAACCAGTCATAGGCCACACTCTCTAACTGAAAGATTGATGCCAACTCCAGAGCTCTGATAACACCCGGTCACCCCATGCTAATGTTCTAAGTCACACGCTTTAAAGAATCCTTTTAGGAGGACTTGTAATTGGTCCCAAACTGTTCTTAAACTACATTTATTTGCCACCAATTTAAGGGATAAACAAAAATATAAGCAAATCTTAAGTAATTTGACCTTATTTGATGATATCATTCCCAAGGTATCCTTTTATGAAACCACATATCTTTCAAAATGGAGAGAGAGTATTCCCAAATAAGTTCCAACAAAATTAAAGTCTAAAATAAAGAGGAATTTAGGAAATTAATGAAATTCATTTGTATATGATATCAAGAAAATTAAATGAGATAACTAACATTCGACTAAATTAATGAGTGGATTATTCTCCTTTTATTTGAGATTAGAGGGAGTGTAACTTAATTGTTCTTTTCATTAATTTTATATATTTTTAATAAATTTTATTTATTTATAGTTGTTACTTGTACATTATTAAGCCATTAAAATATTGTCTAACATGATTTAGCAGTGTAACATATTATTACTAAATGTAATATAAAAAATTCATTAATATTTTTTCCATGTATTATTATTATTATTAAGTGGGGTTTTTCACACTATATTATTTTACACTTCATTTTAAACATTTTTTTAATTTTTTATCATATCGATTATCTTTTTTTTTACATTTTTTTTTCGTAAAAGAGGCGTTAAAGGTTTGGGTTTAATATCTATTCACCGTCATTGTAAAGAAGTTTTACATAGATATCCAATATTGTTTTGCTACATTATTTATTAAATTTAATAACATATGAGAAGTCATATTCATTAAATGATGTGATGACACATTATTGGATGTCTGTGTAAAACTTCTTTACAGTGATAGAGTGACAGTATATATCAATTAAATCCTAAAATTTTAACAATTTTAAAAATAGAAAAAAGTAGTTTGCTTTTGCTATTGCTTTTGTTACGATCTTACGAAAATGAATGCTTACGTCATCTCATATTGTTCATGGGAATCAAAGTTGACATAAATGAACGAATACACATAACGCAACATCAACCACATAATTAAAGAAATAAATAAGCAGAAAGAATCAGCATGAGCTAGCATGCATCCGAGTTTAAATACTAACTTATGCTTTTTGCGCAATTGAGTTGGGTTGAGCCAACTGCTGCTCAATTGAAATCTAGTTTAAAATAGTAAGCATGTAAAATAAATACAAAATATTATAATATTATAGCATCTACGTCACTAGTGAGTGCAAGTTTAGTTTAACATTTTAAAAAAATAGGATGATTCCATTTTACATCAGATTAAAAATATTTTTATAAAATTTGACCTAAATAATTATGATAATAAATAATTATAATTTAACTGATTAAACAATAAAATTTATATTTAATTTAAAATTATTAATAATATAATACTTGATATAACTTACACTAATATAAATTAAATAATAACATTATAATATGTACGTATATATATTTATCACACGCAACATTATTTTGTGTCAAGACATCATTTTATATATAGTAATAATTGTACTGTTCCTCTCAGATTGAGCATTTAACATTTAGATTATATTCTTAGAAATAATATTCTAAAAAATGTTATAATCGGAAATGTTTGGTAAATATTTAAAATTTTTAATTTAATTTTAAAATAAAAAATAGGATAAAATGAGATAAAAGTGGAATTTTATGACTGAAATAATTTCTTTTTTATGGGAATATAGATACCCTTTCATAATGAGAATAAGAGGCAGACACGTCATGGATATAAATTAGTTTCAAAAAATAAATAAATTTTGAGAATAATTTTTTAAGAGCTGTAATAATTAAATATGAGAACGTTGTTTCGGTATGGAGTTGAAATGATATACATTAATATTGTGAAGGAGTTGATAATTTTGAGATGAGAAATAATGGAAGATAAATAAGAAAAAGATTAGGATTCATCTTGAGAGATGTATGATGATGGAAGTGGAAGGGAAGACTTTGACTTGTGGGGCTTGGTGGTGAATAGATAGGACATCATGGATCTTCATAGGGGTTGAATGGGATTTACAGGGTACGCCTTGTGACTGGGTTAAACACTTCTTACTTAATGTCTAATGGTTTTCCTTGTTTTTCCCCCAAATGATACGCTGGTGGGTCTTTATAGGGATTTAACATGGTATGAGACAAGGGAGTTAAAGGTTGATGGTGACTTATAAAGGTGTTGGATTATGTGTTGGTTAAAAGCAAAATGGCATCCATGTTGCTGTGACAGAACAGTGACAAATCGTTGTGGTACGTAGCAAGACATTGCAGCAGCAAGCTAGTGTCGCTGAGTCAGGTATAGGAGCAGTCTTGGTCAATGGTGTGTTAAGCAAGTTTGAATGGGAGTCAGAACAGTAAAGGCGTAATGATGTCAGGGGTGTCGAAGTAAGGCGTCATGGTCGAGCGTCTTCAGTCAAGGCGTACTTCCAGAGCGTTATTCCTGAGCATGTTTATCCATAGGCGTCTTTACTTAATTATATATTTTTTATCCACTTTCTATGTAACCATGATATCCCCCATATTCGTTGGTCATGGGCGACACCTATCGCCTTGGTCCAGTGGCCAAGACAACGTAATATTCATTTCTATACTTTAAATCTGATTAAAACCTGATCCAGAAAAATTGTATTTTCTTACTCACTTTTCCCAAAATATTTTTATAAACCTTTTGAAATAAATAAAATCTAAACAGAGGATGGTCGGATGCCTAACCAATCTTTTAGAAAACTGAGTGAAATTAAGAAAATAAATAAATTTTATTGTAGGCACAAAGAATTTTGACCTATAGCCAAAAAAGGTTGTCTTTATACCAAATAATAATTGATTGTGGTAGTAGTGGATTGTGACCTAGGATGATTTTACCTATAAGGACAAATATTTAAATCTTGTAGTCGCTACTATTGGGAGATCAGCATGTACGTGGGAGACTCTGGTCAATAGGGGATATATCTTTGTTTAAACCATACTAGTAAATAAAAAGGAATCGCTGAGGAGAGAGTTCAACTAATACTTATTCCTAATTAACGTATACTAAATTGACCTCGGACAAAGTCAATATTGTTTAAACAGTAACTAATGTTCTATCCATGCCATACACGAAATCTTAATATCTCATAATTTATTTTTATATGACATAAAAGTATTTATCATTATTAAATTTTTAATTATTTTTCTAAATTTAAATAAAGATGTGTGTGAAAGTTAAGTATGATAATTATCAATAAAATTAATTTTTAAAATTTTCAAAATAATAATACTAAGTACTTACATCTTTGTACATTGTACTTCATTTATAGTACCCTTAAAATATTTTCACAAAATAGATTATTTTTTATATATAATATTAGTTATTTTTCACATTTCATAATTTTTCTCTCTTTTCATATTACAACTAATTCATGCAATTCTTTTTTAATGTATTCTAATTGTTAAAAAATGCTTTAAAAGAGTAAGATTTAATTTTGAATTACCCACATATGAAAAAAAGTTTTCAACTAATAACTATGTGAATATTTTACCAAATAATTAATACATAATCTTAGATTAAAATCGATAATAAATTATTCAGTACTCAAATAATTCATATTAGAGAAAAGTTAACCTTTTAATAAAATATTTTCATAAAATTTAAGTTACTACTTATAATAACATTCTTTATATTAGCTCTTAATTTATTAAGCGTATTGACAGATTTAGATCGGTACGTGTCAACAAAGATTACATGATAATAAATAATAATAGTATATGTAAGCAAAAATATTTAAATAATACCATTTTTTTGGAAAAATGTAAAGGAATTACATTGATTTTATATATTGATTTATATTATAGTTACTGTAAGTAATTTCATAAAAAGATAAATAAAAAATTAATGTTCAAAACAAAGTAAGTTACTGTTCCGCTAGTGGAACTCGGACTCGGGCGCCTGGTGTCGAACTTTGATCTGGGTGGCGTCAAGGAGCAGATCCGGGTTGTCCACAGATGGGGGTGTACCTGCAAAAGCACTCTGACACCCAAGTCAGATATATTCAACAACCAAAGTGGTTGACTGAGTAAAGATTGCTTACCTCATGATCTGTTGATATCTCGTATTAATAATGGTCTCGGGCTTGCAGTGTAAATATGGTAAGCGGGTATTATTATAAAAGTAGCAAGTAGACAGGTATATAATTGTAGTAAGTCAATAATGACATAATGAATCCTACTAGGGTTGTTTTGGGTCGGGTTGGTTAATGGGCCTGAAGGGTTAGTCCATAACAGATGCACTCTAGCTTAAGGTGACTTGATAAAGTCGGCTTGAGCTTTTGTTAGCGATTCATCCGAGACGGGTTGTGGAGAGCCCACTTGATGCTACATCGCGTCATTTGGTCTTCGTGGCGTTTCAGTTGCTCGCAACGTTTCGACTTCCGGGCTTTGTCAACGATGGGCCTTATCAGCCCTATAAATAGGTGGGGGTGTTTTGTTTTAGTCACTTTCATGAATCTTCTCTAAATCTTCCATTCGAACAAGTTTTCCTCGCGACCTTCATCTTGGAGATAGAACCGAGTATCGACTTTCATCCCAGATTTTTTCCCGACTACCAGGTATTCTTCACCAACTTTCACCTCTTTTTTATGGTTTATCAATATAGAAATGAGTGATAGTAGCGACTCTGTAGAGATCCTACTTGGAAAGCCCGAGTTGTGGTCATCTGGTAGTCGGTATTCTCGTAGGGATAATCTTGGTTCTTTTGAATTTAGTTCTAGGATAACTGAAATTCTGAGGCAATGGTGTCTAGGTCCAGAGGCTTCTAGGAAAGTGACTAGGACCGACTTAGATGAATTTCCTTTAGAGTCCGAGTCGGATTCCTACGATAGTGATTGCGATTCGGGTAGTTGTTACACGACCTCTGCTGGTGTCGATATGGCTGATCCTCAGAATGTAGATTACTTCATGCCTGTATGGGCTGATAGGTACAATTGGGTGGACCCAGAGGTCCTTTGGACGCCGAGGATCTATTGTCCGGGATGTTTGGAGCTTGTGCAGGAGCGTGTGTTCGACTTGAAAGTCTTCGATTCGGTCGAAATAAAGAAGGATTACAATATTGTAATCCCGCCTCCGGGAAGTCGGGTGTGTCACATCTCGAAGACTAAGACACCTTTCTTATATACTTATGACTACTTTCACCAAGTTCTAGGAGATGGTGTTCATGTATTTGAACTGCGCTCCTTCTCAATTCCATCCTAACTTGTGGGCGTTTATCAAGTGTTTCCCAATGATCTTGGCCGAGTTCGGCTTTACTCCCTCGATCAAATTACTTTTTCATTATTTTCAAGTGTTGAGGAAGCATCCGAAGGGGGATAAAAATGAAATGTTGCAGAGTTGGATTTCTTTAAAGGGATTTTCTACTCGGAAGCTGATTGCACCGTACACTGAGTCAGCCAAGAGAGGAAAGATCCCCTTCAAGCAATAATTCTTTTAGATCCAAGTGGCTGATGGGGTGAAACCTTTCTGGGAGGAACAGTCAAAGTCGAGGTCGAGGTATTACATATATTGGAGTAAGAGGCACTAGGATAAGAGCACGACCGACAAGAAATTCTTAGAAGAGAGTTTATCCCTCGCGACAAGTCGGTAAAACGGTTATTAGATAAATCAGTGGAGGAATGTGGGGTTTTTTTTCTAGTAAGAAGATCTTAGATGGGCTGATGCGCAATGTCGGTTCTCGAATAGGTGAGAGTTATGACCGACTTGCATATGCTAGTGTTCATTAGCTGATACTAACTCTGTTATTTTTCTTGTTTGTTGCAACGACAATGGCTAACGGTGTTTTGATGCAGCTGAGGGCCTCGCAGAATAGTGCTCAGGAGGAGAAGGTGCATGTCATCTTAAACCTGATCCGAGATGTTGATGAAGGGGGTTCAGGAAGTTAAGCCATAGTGGAAACCGGTGTTGGTGCGAGTGAGGCCATCCCGAAAAAGAGTGTGGCTGAAGAGGAGAACCCCAAGAAAAGAAAGAAGCAAGCCGACAAGGGCAACCCGAAGAAAAAGCAAAAGGCTGAAGAGTTTTCTGGGGAGTCCGGGTTCAATCTGTACGATTCAGATTGTGACATCGATTCTCCCGAGATGGACCATATTCTTTACAATGATTTCATGAGGTTGGTGCATGAAGAGGTCCTAATTATGGATAATCTTAAAGATCTCGAACATCAATGCCTTCAACATGCTTCTTTCTTAAGGCATATGCGGCTTGATCTGATGCCGGCATATAACTAGCAAAGTTCTGGGTTGGAGGCGCAAACAACAGAGCAGGATAAGGCTCTGGATGATTTGAAGATTGCACTTGAAAATGTTGAGGCTGAGAAGAAAGATAAGCTAAAGTACCAAGGTTATTACAAGACCCTAAAAAATAAGAACAAGACCATGGAGGCCGAGTTAACAAAGGCTAAGGAAGATTTGGCCAAGCTTCAAGAGGCTCCCCCTAAGTCGGGGATGGATGAGTCTGTCGTGGCTGAGGTGGTGAAGAAGAAAATCCAACGCGTCGAGGCAAAGTTCAGGGATGAGAAGGCCAGTCTCGTGAAGTTATCTGAGAAGATGGGTGCTGAGTCCTTCAACAATGTCGTGGCGCAGTTGAAGCTTCTTAATCCCGATTTAGTGGTAGCAGGGGTGTCGTCCGGACATGAAGTCTTTAAGGAGCAGAGTTTCATGGTGGACATGGAGAAAAAGGTTTATATTTTTTGTAGCCACGGGGGAGGAGGTCGGACCTTATGAGGAGGGATAGGTCGGCCGTATTCTTTTAACTTGAAATTTTGCTACTGTTTCTATTTGATGTACCCCGACCAACAATCTTTCTTTTTGTATTAATGAAATTTTTGCTTATTTAAACTTGCAACGCCTTTTGACGCTCTTCACTCTTTTAGGACAAGCTGAGATCTCCAGGTTTTAATTTTCTTATAAGTTCTCTGGTGGTGTGTTTTAATGCCAGTCGCTCTTTTAGCATGAAGTCACGGATGTGTGCGACAACACGTTTCTCATCTAAGAAATCCAGTTCTTCTCGGATGTGTTTTCCATTGGCTTCTTCACTAAGGTTCTCGACCCTCCAAGTCGGCTCTCCTATCTCTACTGGAATGAGAGCTTTCGTTCCATAGGTGAGGCGGAATGGAGTCTCGTTAGTAGACAAATATGGAGTGGTTCGATATGCCCAGAGTACATGGTCGAGTTGCTCGGCCCATTTTCCCTTGGCGTCCTCCCTTGGAGTCTCATCAGTAGATAAATGTGAATTCTCTTTATTATTTATGAATCCCTATTCTATGATATCGGTACTTTTATACTTTACTTAATGCGTAGCTTCCGCCTGTGTGCCGGAGTTATAGGTTGTTTTTGTAAAATGCATTGGAAAATGGTTTTGTAAATTCAATAGCGAGTTTGGGGGAGCCTAGGAATAGGAAACTTGAATTCTGATTGGTAAAAGTACTCATAGTAGTCGCTATAGGAATTTAGGACGAATTGATAGTGTTAACGAACGGAAAAGTAGAGCAATCAAGCCGAGGTAATTTGTCGCCTGGGAGAACCCGCATGGATTATCTTCGAGTGTTTTACTGCTGGTGGCTCGAGGTAAAACAATATAGTTTGGCTAGGGTATTATAGAAATATATTCATAAATAATATTGGGATTCACATGCATAAGGGGTGCGATAATATGAAATTCAATCCTGATCCAAGTAACGCTATCTTACCTTATCTCTATTATATCATCTATTTTATGCAATTTACTTTTCGCGCAACAATAATAAAAAAATCGTCTCTTACTTGATAGTCTGATCACTAATAAATACGAAGTGAACCGTTCCCTGTGGATACGATACTCTTTACTTACTATTATACTGCTGGAATTTTGGTATGCTTGCCTAAATCCCATCAGCCGAGAATGTCAATTCTCCATTGGTGGAAGGACCATGGGACCGACATGGTTGATAGTTTAGAAGTTTGGTGGTGGAGTGAATCATTCTTCTGACATGCATTAGATCTTTTGACATAGTCTATGGACTGTTGGACCATGGTTGGCCAGTAGTAGCCAACTCTGAGGGCCTTCTTCGCTAAGGACCTTCCTCCTTGATGTCCGCCACAACTTCCTTCATGCAACTCGGCTAGGATATATTCAACTTCATCCTTGGCTATGCATTTTAGCAGGCCCTTTCCTACAGAGTCGATCCTTAATGAATGTGAACCGGGATGCAAGTCGTCTGATCTTGTGGGCTTCATTCTCCCTAAACCCTAAACCCTAAACCCTAAACCCTAAACCCTAAACCCTAAACCCTAAACCCTACTGGGGAGTTCTCCCTTCTGGTTGTAACTCTTGATTGGGGTTAACCAAGAGTGGGGCTCATCAATTACAAGGACTTCCGCTGCTGAGATTCTTCGGGCCGGGATGACTTCTTGAAGTACTGATTTGTTATTCCCCAGTTTCTTGGTGCTAGCTAATCTAGAGAGGATATCGGCTCGAGTATTCTCACTTCTGGGAACATGCTAAAAAGTGTTCTCCGTGAAGGTGTCTGCTGCAACCTTAACCTTCTCCAAATATCTCTACAATTGTGGCTCTTTGGCTTGATATTCTCCTTTGATCTGAGATACCATCAGCTGGGAATCGCTGCAAACCAAGACTTTCTCTGCTCCTACTTCTTTCGCCATTAGTAAGCCGACTATGCATGCCTCATACTTTGCTTGGTTATTGGAAGTGGGGAATTCAAACTTCAACGATTTCTCAATGCAGATCCCTCCAGGACCTTCCAATACTATCCCGCTCTGGCCCCTTTTTTGTTAGATTAATCGTCAAAGAAGATTGTCCATATTGTGGTGCTAGTGTCATCAACAAGAGTCATTTAAACCATAAAGTCGACTAGGATCTAACTCTTGAGAGCGGTCCGACTCTCAAAATGCAACCTTATGGATAAGTAGGTGCGGACTGTAACCTTATGGGTTTGGAAATAGTGCCGCAGGGGTCTTGTGGTGATCAAGATGGCCAAGACGACCTTCTCTAGCTTTTGATAACGTAAGTCGGGACCCTGTAGTGCTTTGCTGATAAAATAGATGGGGTACCGATTGCGTCCTTCTTCTCTTACTAAGGTTGAGTTCACTACTTGTGCTGTGATGGAGATGTATAAGTAGAGGTACTCTTCAGGGGATGACTTGACTAGGATGGGAGGGTTGGATAGGGTTTCCTTGAGGTTCTGGAAGGCAGCTTCACAGTCATCAACCCACACAAAGGACTTTCCTTAGCGGAGAAGTTAGAAGAAGGGAAAAGACTTTGTGGATGCTTTTGGGATGGACCGGCTTAACGTTGTAATACGGCCATTGAGTTGTTGGATGTCCTTGATGGATCTCGGGCTCTTAATCTCTAACACGACCTTGCACTTGTCCAGGTTAGCCTCAATCCCTCGGCTGGTGAGGAGGAAGCCAAGGAAATTCCTTAAGGGAAAACCAAAAGAGCATTTCAGTGTGTTTAGTCTCATGTTATGTTGACGAAGTCGGACAAATATTGTCTCTAAGTCGGCTACATGGTCCCCTCCGTCTGATGTCTTGGAAATTATGTCATCAATGTACACCTCAATTGCTTTGCCCATCAGATACCCAAACACTTGGGTCATCATACGCTGGTAAGTTGCTCCGACATTCTTTTAGCCAACGGGCATCATGGTGTAACAGTAGATCCCTTTGTCTGTGATGAAGGCTGCCTTTTCTTCATCATCCCGGTTCATGGGTATCTGGGTGTAGCCTAAGTAAACATCCATGAATGATAACCAGCGGTGGCCTGATGAGTTGTCGACTAGGTGGTGGATATTAGGCAATGGAAAGGGGTCCTTGGGGCAAGCTTTATTCAAGTCAGTTTAGTCCACCCACATCCTCCATTTCCCATTTGATTCCTTTACCAAGACTACGTTGGAGAGCTAGGTTACGTATTTGCATTCTCTGATGAACCCGACCTTAAGGATCTCTTCCCCTTGTTGGTTTGCAGCTTGTTGGCGTTTAGGGCCGATTTTCCTCTTATTTTGCGTTACTGGTTTTGCTTTAGGGTTGACTGATAGTTTGTGGGAGCAAAAGTTTGGGTCAATTTTTGGCATGTCAGCTGAGGTACATGCAAATAAGTCTGAGTTCCTGGTCAGTAAGGCCTTCGGTCTGCTTTCCATGTCAAGATCTATTTCATTGCCTATCTTGGTGGTCTTGTCTGGAGCGTTGCCTATTTGGAAAGATTTTGTCTTGCCAGCTGGTTCTATCCGATCCCGTCCCTTAGGATCTAAGTCGGCCCTTGGGTCTAGGTTGATCATGCAAACCTGTTCTTTTGGTGTCCTTTTCACCTGCTGGGAAGTAATGTGTTGTTGAAGGGCCGCGTTATAGCACTTCCTTGCTTCTTTGTGGTCTCCACTAATAGTGATGATCCCTCCATCTCGATCAGGGAACTTTATCACCAGGCGTTTGGTGGAGATCACAACCCCTAACATATTCATGGATGACCGTCCGAGGATGGCGTTGTAGAGGCTGAGGCAGTATACTCTCAGGAACTTTGCCGAGGTGGCTTTATTACTGGTTTCTGAGCCAACTCTGAGGGTTTTCTGGAGGTAACCCTTTGGTTGGATCCTTTCTCCAAAGAACCCAACCAGATTGTCTGAGTAAGGTAGTAAGGACTCAGGAGGTAGCGACAGTTGGACGCAGACTTTGTAGAAAAGGATGTTGGTTGAGCTCCCTTGGTCTACGAAAACACGACCTAATTCCCCATCTTCAATAAAGGAACGGATCACAAAAGGGTCATCATGATCTTTAATACTATCAACAAAGTCGACATCTGAGAAGGTCATGACCGGGTTAGGGCTATGACCGGCCTTACACTGGACATCTGGCTAATCAATGGTGTAGATTTCCATGAGGTGCCTTTTTATGGAGTTATTGGATTGTCCCCCTCCTGCGAAACCTCCAGAAATCATATTGATCCTTACCCTTGGTGCTATTGCTTGAGTGGTCTGGTTGCTACGGTCGGCATTGCTGCTATCTTTTTTGTGGTCATACTTTCGTGGAGAAATGGAACGCCTTCGCTTCCCGACTCCATCCCCGTCAGGACTCGGGGTTCTTTTCCGGTTATCATTCCGTCTATACCCTCCTTGAGACCAAATTCGTCTCACATACTTTGTCAACCTACCATCGTGAACGATTTCTCTATGATGTCCCACAGCTGGATACATTCGTCCGTGGAATGGTCGTATCCTTCACGGAAGGAGCAATACTTCGACTTGTCTTTTTGGGCCAAGGCTTTCAATGGAGGGGGCTTCTGGACATTAGCTAATTTTGTGTGCATTACTTCCTTCAGGATCTTGCTAAGATTGGTATTCAGTGGAGCATAGGAATTGTATCGCCCTTTAAGTCGAGCTTGGTCATGGTGATGGTGATCGATCCTGCTTCTAGGAAGTGGCATGCTTGGAAGCTCCGGCCAAATGTATTTCTCACCACACAAATTTGTGAGAACGGCTGCGGAACTGCTCCATGGAGTGAACTGGTTATTCAGATAGAGAGAGGGCCAGGGGTGATCCCGATGAGAGGGTCGAGATGACGCATACAAGCTGAACGTTCTCTGCTACGTCTGGTATGAGGGTGAATTCTTTGTAAAAACGTTCCAGGAAGGCTCTTAGGGGTTCATCTTTGTGCTGCTTGACATTGGCTAGGGTGAATTGGTCTCTGGGAAGTTCGGTGGAGATAGTGAATCGTCCCATGACAGCGGATTACAAGTTGCCCCAAGTGTCGATGGAGCCTAGGGGCAATGTCTTGAACCAAGCCAACACCTCTCCTTTCAGGGTATGGGGGAAGGATCGAAAAATCACGGCTTCTGGGGCTCCAACGAATAACATCTCGTTGGTGAAGGCATCAAGGTGTTTTCCTGGTCTGATCTCCCATTGAGGGACTCGATGGGTAGGGATCCTCTTGGCTTTAGTAAGTCGTTTCGAGAAAGGATGACGGAACGGGGCGAGGGGGACTGGACGTTCTGGTTTGATGAACTCCTGCTGAGTAATTCGATCTTGGTTGGAATAAGGTCGTGAATGAGTAGTCGGCTGGGGTTTTGGGCTGGCACTGTGCTCAAGATACCAAATGCGCTCCTCTAATTGGTTGATGGTTGAATCAACTGCGGGTGTTGGTTGAGGCTCGGGTGGTTTCTGACTTTGCTTTTTTAGCTCTTTCAACCGAGCTTCAAGTCGACATATGACTTCATCTCGAGGGTCGGACTGGTGAGTGGTAGTTAGTTGGGCTTGGGGCGGGGGTTGAGAGGTGCATACGCTCTCCAACTCGCCATTGTGGTAATTCAAGTCATCCACCTGACCTTTAGGTGTTGGCTGAGGGCGATCCCTCATCGTCTGGAGGCGGGTGCAGACGGTCATGCTGGAAAAGGGGCAGACCCCCTTCTAACGCCAAATGTGCTGCTAGTGGAACTCGGACTTGGGCGCTTGGTGTCGAACTCGGATTTGAGTGGCATCAAAGAGCGGGTCCGGGTTGTCCACAGATGGGGGGGTGTACCTAAAAAGGCACTCCAATGCCCAAGTAAGATATATTCAACAGTCAAAGTGGTTGACTGAGTAAAGATTGCGTACCTCATGAACTGTTGATATCTCGTATTTATAAGGGTCTCCGGCCTATGTAAATATGGTAAGCGTGTGTTGTTATCAAAGTAGTAAGTAGGCAGGTATATATTTGTAGTAAGTCAATAATGACATAATGAGTCCTGCTATGGTTGTTTTGGGTCAGGTTGGTTAATGGGCCTAAGGGGTTAGTCTATAACAGTTACCATACCGTAAATTGTAATAATACGTCTATTATAACATAAGTTAATATGATTACCCGAAATTACTGACCTAACCAATACAAATTAGCCCATTAATAAAGCTAAAAACAAAGAGGTAAAAGTGCATCTTTGCATTGTAGAAGTATAGATTAATTTCGAATACATGTTTTAATTTAACGAAATTAAATTAAATTATATCTTTCATATTTTTTCTTATTTCTCATCACATCAATTATCATATCTTTCCTATTCTCTCTTCATTTTTCTATCTCTCTCTTCTGTACACGTCCCACACCCTTGTCAAAGTTTTAATACTCTTAAAAAAATCATGACATTTTTCGTACTCCTTTATTTTATACCTTCTTTCAAACCTCATTTCTCTCTCTCTCTCTCTCTCTCTCTCTTCATTTCCTATCACATCAAAATACTATTTTAAATAAAGCTACGACATGAAAATATTATTTTTTAAATGAATAGTAAAAAAATGATTACATCAAAATACTATTTTAAATAAACCCAACATATTCAAATTTTATTTTATCCAATGAATTGTACAAAGTAAACCTACTCAAATTAATGTTAAAAAATAGAAATGAACTTGTAAATAGTAATAAGGTGAATCATGCTCTTGTTCTGTTGTAGAAGTATAGATAGATAGATTAAATTATTTTTTTAAGGTATGTTTTAATTCAATTTTTTATATTTAATAAAAAATTTAATTTTAAATTTTGTAGAGAAGAATAAAAAAGAATGTTGACGAAATCCAAGAGGAGAATTTATTGCTAAAATAACTTTTTTATTAGGTAAACAATATATTAAATATTTTAAAATGTAAATTTTAAATTATTTTATTTGTTGTATTTTAAAATTTATTTTTTAATTTTATAAAAAAAATTATTTAATTTATAATATATTTTTTAGTTTAGTTATATAAGTTCATTTCACACATATTTCTTTTTTATGTGTCTCCTATTTTCTATCACATCAATTATCATATCTTTCATATTCTCTCTTCATATTTTTATATATCTCTCTCTTCTTTACACTTTCTACACCCCAAAAATGATTGTCAAATTAAGTTTTAATACTGTTTAAAAAAATAATGACTTTTTTCATATTCTATTATTTTATACTTCTTTTTCACACCTTATTCTTTCCATCTCTCTTCATTTCCAATCACATCACAACATTATTTTAAATAAATACAACACGTTAAAAGATTTTTTTTTCCAAATGAATAGTAAATAAATCACATCAATATTTTAAATCAACTCAACACGTTAAAATAATATTTTATCTAATGAATAGTACAAGGTAAATCAACTCACCGTTAATGTTAAAAAAATAGAATTACATTTGTAAATAGTAAAAAGGTGAACAATGCTCTTGTTCAATTGTAGAAGTATAGATAAATAAATTAGATCTATACAAACTCTAAACAATTAAAAAATATATCTCATAATTACTTAGAGAGCATAATAATTAATGAGTAGTTTATTAAATATTATAAAACATAAATTTTTAAATTATTTTAATTATTTTTTTAATTTTACAAAAGTATAAGAAAAAACAAACGATGTCTTATATCTACTAAAAGCTAGACTATACTCCACAAAAATTAGTGATCCCATGAGTTAGAAAAAAAAATCTCCCTCAATAAATCGTGTTTAATAAACTATTCATTTACATTATTCAATGTTCTTTTCGTTTCCTATCACATTAAAATATTAATTTAATAAATCAAAACATTAAAATATTATTTTTTAAAATGAATAGTGAAAAACAATCACATCAACGTACTATTTTAAATCAACTCATTTGAAATGAATAGTAAAAAATAATCACACCAAACTACTATTTTAAATCAACTTAACACATTAGTATATTATTTTATTTAGTGAATAGTAAAAAATAAACCAACTCACCATAAATGTTAAAAAAATATAATTTCACTTGTAAATATAAACTCTAAACTATTAAAAAATATATATGTCATAATTTGTTGTTGAGCATAAGAATTAATGAATAAAATTAACACATTAAAATATTATTGGTTAAATATGTTTTTGGTCCCTAAACTTTCACCTAAATTTGGTTTTGGTCCCTAATCTTTTTTCGTTATTTTTAGTCCTTAACGTTTTCAAATCATTGAAATTAGTCTCTGTCGTCAACTCTGTTAAATATAGGGGTGATGTGGCAGAGACTAATTTCAATGATTTGAAAATGTTAGAGACGAAAAACAACGAAAAATATAGATTAGGGACCAAAATCAAATTCAGGTAAAAGTTTAGGGACCAAATCCGAATATGAGTTTGGTCCCTAATATTTGTTTTTCCTTGGTTTTGGTCTCTAACGTTTTCAAATCATTGAAATTAGTCCCAGCAGACAACTCTGTTAAATACGGCAGGGACTAATTTTAATGATTTGAAAACGTCAGGGACCAAAAACAATAAAAAAAGAATAGGGACCAAACCCAAATTTTGGTGAAAGTTTAGGGACAAAAACATATTTAACCCAAATATTATTTTATCCGATGAATAAGAAAAACCAAACCAAGTTACCATTAATGTTAAAAAAATAAAATTGCGCTTATAAATAGTAAAAAGATTAGTCATGCATTTGTTCAATTGTAGGAGCATAAATTATAGATTTACAAACTATAATATATTAAAAATAATATTTCTAATAATTAGTTGTAGAACATCATACTTAATGAATATATTACTTAATATTATAAAACATAAAATTTTAAATTATTTTTTATTTTTTTAATTTCACAAAAGCATAAGAAAAAAATGATGTTTTGTACCACTAAAGGCTAGACTATATCCCACCAACAATAATGACCCCACATATTAGGAAAAAAAACTCCTCCAGTAAACAATGATTAAAAAAATGACAATTATAAAATTATAGATAAAATTTAAATTATTTTATTGATTTTATTTTTAATTTTTTCACAAAAACATAAGAAAAAACAAATGATACTTATATACTTACTAAAGGCTAAACTATATCCCATGAACAAATAAAGCTGGCAATTCGGGATACCTGGCCCGGCCCGACCTGGTGCGGGTAGCGGGCTTTATCGAGATGAGTTAAAAATCTAGGGAATTATTTGGATTTCTAAAATAAGTGTTGACCTAAATATTTTTGCAAGTTTTTTGCGGGTATCCTGGTTTTTTTTGTGGGTTTTGCGGGTTACCCAACATTTTTTGTGGGTTTTTTGCGTGTAGCGAAATTTTTTGGGCTTGGCTAAAAAGCCCGACAATTATATGGGCTTCTAAAATAAAGTGTTCAAGCCTTACATTTTTTGGGCTTTTGCGGGTCAGCCCGATCAGACTAACCCATTATACAGGCTCTACCAACAATAGTGGATATGCAGGTACCTGGACTATATTATGCTTTTAAAGAGGATTTTGAGCCTATAGATTGTTTCTTATTTTTCCAAGAAAACAGAGATGTCCCAAGGAAAAAAGCACAAAAAACTGAAATGGATATGCGGGGTACCTGGACAGGCACTTCAATCTGAATCACTATGGAAATGAAATTTCAAATATGAAAAGTTATAACAGAATAACCCTTTTGCTAGACTTTGCTTGGTGTATCTAAGGACTCTCATGGAAGCTTTGTAATGGGCGTTAATGGGCTTGTCTAGAAACTAACTTAGTCTTCTACCTGAATAGGAACTATGTGGTTTGGTATTGATAAGATATATGAGCTTCCTAGAAATTCTTTTGTAAGCAGTAATATCAAGGAAATCTTCATGTGGATCTTGGTGAAGTTGAGTACTATGATCTATATGACTTTTCACAGGGCTTGGAAGGTAAAAGTTTAGTATCTTATGGCAACTTTAGAGCATACTTCCTTTAACATAGACAGATTCCCTTTTCCATTCTTGATACTTCCAATCCCAAGAAAAAATTCAAGTTCCCTAAATCCTTCACATTGAATTTTTGGTCAAGCAATTTTTTTACTCGAGCAATTTCCTTTGTAATAATTCCTGCCAGGATTAGATCATTGATAAGTGCTAAATCTTAGTGAATTGGAGTATTAGTTTGAAACACTTTTCGTCCTTAATTGTATTGAATTGTAATCCCAACCCTCCTTTATTTCATAAGTTGAATTTTATTGTTAGTTTTTAGTTTCATCTTGAATTGCAGATCAATTTAATCCTGGATGTGAACTTTTGCAGGAACATATAATTATGGTGACGATTGGCAAGCTTAGCGTAGCATTGAGGAAAAAATGTAGCCTGATAATACATTTATGTCCTCGCTCAAGCGAGGAATGTCTTGCTTGAGCTAGGAATGCCCATAACTGAGGGGGTCTCTGACTTTCTGCTCGCTCTAACGAGATATCTATCACTTAAGCGAGGGCTTACTTTTTCAGCACAAAAGATTCTTTCTCGCTTGAGCAAGGAATGTCTCGCTCAAGAGAAAATCACTTACTCGGACTCTGCACGAGACAAAAAGGAAAAACGAGGGGACTTTTGGGGGATCGACACGTTCGTCTCTCACTCTTCACTTCTTGGCGGCTGGGTTCTTGGAAAAGGCTTAGGGCAACCTCATCATCTTCCTCCATCCTTTCACTATTTTTGGGATGCTAGCTACCATGAGTGGCTAGTCCTTCCATTTGGGATTGAATGTAATCTTCAAACTCCGAAGTATTCCAATTATTTTCTTGTATACTATTCATCTTTCATGGATATTGGTAGTTTCGTTTTGTACTTAACACTTGAATCAATTTGATCAATAGTTTTCTTGATTTCAAATCTAAGTTCTGACTGGAAAGTATTGCTTGGATTTCGTTTTGAACGTAATTTCTCGTTAGGTTGTTATTTTAGGAATAGATATCGATTTATCGATTGCTTTTTAATACATGTTCGTAATGCTGAAATGTTTGTTAGATACTTGAGGAATCGATATTTAAATATTTGTTCTTAGGAACCTTAGATTGAGGAATCAATCTAGGGTATTTTAGTGTATTGCATCAATATCAATGAAACAATGTTCTATACAGTAAATCATTGGAATACGATGGAGGGAGAATGATGAGGTTCAATCCCAGCTCACCACTTCTACTTTAAAAATTAGTTTTATTACCTTTACTTTATTGTTACAACTCTATTTACTTTATTTTTTTTATCAACAATCAACATGACAATTGAAATATTCTGCTATAAATACACCTAGTGAACTTTCATTGCTGAGGATTAATAGTAGTTACAAGTTCCTCATGGGTACCCTTCTTATAAAATTATACTACAATTGACTTTGGTACGCTTGCAGAGAACCAACAATCATTCACATGTATGAGAATAACAACAAATCCCTTTAGAGTTTTCCTTGTAAACAAGGCGTAATTAGCTTTGGATTGCTTTTAACCATATTCAGTCAATGTTTCTGTCAGCTTGATGTTCCATTGTCTACTTGCCTACTTCAAACCATACAATGATTTTTCAAGTTTGTAAACTAAATTGGGATTTGGTAATTCAAATCTAAAAGGAGGCTCCATATATACTTCCTCTTTCAAATCTCCATGGAATAAATTTGTGTTGACATCAAGCTATTAACAACAACACTCTCGCTATGGTCATCTTAACTACTAGACTGAATGTGTCCAAGTAGTCAATTCTAACAACCTGAATAAATTCCTTTGCTACTAGGCTTGCCTTGTATTTGAACACGCACTTGCACCCATCATTTTTCTTTATTTTGTAAAGTTCAGTTAGAACCCTTGTATGATTATTACCTAAGGCATGCAGTCAACTCATTTTGAATCACATGGCTCTAGTAGTCATGAACAATTTTTTCTTAATATGTTTTGGGCTCAATAACAGTGGATATTCGAAGGAACAATGTTTTTGTGATTTTGAAAATGAATCATAAGAACGGGAATTTGAAATATAATACTTGACAAATTTAGTTATTAATGTAGCTTATAAAGAAGACAATATGCAATGGAAGTCGTTTAAATATTAGGGAGGCCTTTTAACTCTTTGTGATTGTTTTCTAGGTTAAATGATAGGTACCTAACTTTCATTGGCTTGAGACTCTCCATTTTGACCTTCATTTTGTGAGTTATGATTTTGGTTTTGATTTGTTAAATTGTTATCTTCAAAGGGATTTTTTAAGGCTTGTCTTGGCCTCTTTGAAGGCCTAATCTGGCTTATTAGCCTGTATAAAAGTCTATTACAATTATGACTTTTAAATAGGCCAATAGGTCTATTTCTAATTAGGTTAATATACTTACGTACTAATAGACTTGTTTTTTAATAATGTAAATAGGCCAACAAACATATCTCTAAATATAGGTCAATGGGAGAAATAAAAAAATTATATATTAATACTGATTGTTATATATAATACATTTATTTTTTTATTAAAAAAATTATTTATAAACAAGTCAGGTTCGCCAAACTTAATAGGCTTTTTAAAAAGTTTAAGCTTTTACTTATTGAATTAAAAAGACTCTTTTAAAATTCTAGGTTTAACCTTTTTATTAAACGAGCCAAGTCAAGTTAGACCTTAAATGGACTGGACTGTAGGCCCCTAACGAGCGGCTTGACCTATTGTCATCCTTATTCTCAATCCTTAATGTTAACATTCTCTCTCTCTTCTCTCTTCTCTCTTCTCCCTTTCTATTTGAATTTTAAATGCTAATATTTAATGTTAAAATTTACTAAGATTCAAAATTTTATTTGATAGTTATTTATTCTAATCCTTATTTTTAATACAAATATTTATTCTTGTTGTTATGATTTTAATTTATTTAATTATAACTTATTATTAAATAATAATGTAAACACTGAATAATGGTTGATTGCAGTTGAAGTGGACTGTGACCCTAGGTCAGGGTTTTGGGAAAGTTCTACTTAACCACCACCCCGGCTTGAGGGTGATTCCCATCAAAACCAAACAAAATAATAATGTAAACATGATTTTAAAAGTCTCATATAATCTACTATGATAATTGAAAATTGAATAATTATCTAAAATTATTCTAATTTTTTTATTTTATTTTAAATATATCAATTTATTATAATTTAATTTTAATTATATTAAAGTATACTTTTACTCACATATTATGTGAATTAATATACTAATTAATAAAAAAATATTACTTTATTGGGAGAAAAACGGTTGTATGAAGTAAGAGTTTATTTTTCGATTTAATTTTGAGCAAATAACACTCTTCAAAGGGAAATAAAAGGAACTGAAACGAATATACTCTTATTTTGGGTTTGAAACTTTTTTTTTTTTGGAATTTATTGTGATGAATGCAATATTTCATGTATCGGAGTTTGTATGTAGATTGGGTATTGACTGAGTGGGAAGGTTTAATTGGGCTTATTGGGCTTCCATTTCTAAAACCAGGTAACATAATTTCAAGTCTTTTTATTTTATTTGAAAATGTCAACTCTCTTTGACCCCAAAAAAAAAACTCTCAAATATCAATAAAAACAGGCCTTTTGTTTATCTAGGCCCTCAAAACCCATGGGCCTTGGCCTGTAAAAAAACACCTTTCATCCTACGTGAATACCTGAAAAATATCGTTAATTGATTTAAATTTAATTCTCATCCCCTCTTTTCTATCTATTTCATCAAGTAAAATATTGGTTATTTACCTAAAACAATTATTGAACCCCATTTTATTTTGATAGAAAAAATTGTAAACAAATAAACAGCACCCCAGTTTGTTCTCATTGTCTGTCTCACGCCTTCTTACCACCATAATAGCTTGATTACTATTATACTTGCTTTTTCTTAAAAAAAATGAAAAAAGATTGCAACATATAGATTTTTTTTTTTATCTATTCCAAAATCTGGGACTATATAACCTCCATGATGGCCTATACCTTCCTACAAGGAAAGAAATTTGCATACAAGTCATTGCCAGAGTTAGATATTATATATACAAAAAGTAAATTATAAAGATAATAAAAATACCTCGTGTAACTTACCCTTTACCATCAGGTCATATAGTTGGACGACCCATCTTATTATAATCTCCAACAAAGGGGAATAAATCCCTCCAGTCCCCTTATATGAACTTTTGAGAATTTTGCTCAATCCTTTTCATCATACTATATCTGAAATATTAGAAACATTTATTTTTTATTCTTCACAATTATTGAATATTTATAATTTCTAGATTTTGATTAATGTATGGAAGTAAATAAAGTTTGATTTAAAATAGGCAACGCCTATAGTACTTATACCCATGGGTCTTGCACCGATACCAGACCCAGCTCTGACCGTGTGATGTTAGAGTGCTCTGAAACTTTATATATGAAAATTTGACCCAGTATTTTGCCTTTTTTTTCCATTTGCTTATTTATGATTTTGACCATTGTCGTTTTCATATGTTTGCAACACTTTGAATGATCGTGGAAGACATCGGTGGCCATAGGTAATGGGTAGGTGGCCATGTGGCCGTGGTAAATGGGTAGTTAAGAGGGGGCTGAAGCTGGCTAATGGAATAGAGGAAACGCTGAAGCAATTGTTGCAGCATTGTAAGGCACACAGAGGCCTGCAAAGGCGGTAGTTCATGCATGTGGTGTTGAACTACGGAAAAATATGAAAGAAAAAAGAATGAAACAATGACTTTCTCAATCTTCAATAAAAAAACACGTCGAGAGTAACTTTGTGTGTAACTAATGGCTTCCTGTAGCTTCTCTGCCACTCGTCCGAAGGAGGCTCCATCAAAAGCGTCTTTTCGTGACAAGGTCATGGGGCGGAGTCATTCGTCACAAATGAAAGAGAGTGTTGATCTTATTGCTAGTAAGTTAGTGACGGTTGAACTAGAAGGAGAAGAGGGTCACCCACAGGCGGCCCAACCTTCAGGCAAGAGATATGCGAGGGAGCTTGCTACCAATCATAAGCCTGCCTTGTTTGCTTTATTGGAAACCCACTGTCCCTTTACGCGTGTGTAGCAAGAAAATTGCTAGTACAGTAAGGAAGTAATGAAACAGTAATGAAGATGCACTCAGGGTAGTACTTGTATTATTAATGGCAATATTCTGTTACACTGAATTGGAAGGAAGTACAAGAGAGGTACGGACGAAAGGGATGAGAATTCAGATAGAAGGGAGATGAGAGAGAATAGACTCAGTACAACAATTCACAATGCCTTCATTCATCCTGAGAGGTCATACATATGGTGAGCTCATCCACGCACGTAGCCTTGCAAACGAACGTTGTCACGCTTCTTTCTACCTCCTTGGCGTGGGTGCATGATCCAAGGAGATTCTTCCACGTGTCCTTCTTGCATAACTAACTTTGTCTTTTTCTGCCCTTCCATCATTTGCTCATCTTTTGATTCCTCAGCCACGTTTTGTGCTCCTTGAGTCAATATTTCCTCATTTGGCCAATATGGGGCTGTTACATTACCTCCCCCATTAAGAACAACCTTGTCCTCAAGGTTGAAGTGAGGATAGGACTGTTCCATTGTTGTTCTATCTTCCCATGAGGCTTCTTCAGGCTGTTGACCAGCCCATTGAACCAAAACTTGTGAAATTTCTTTGCCTTTCTTGAGTACTGTTCTGTGTTGCAAAATAGCCTTAGGTTGCAGTGACATTCCATTCTCATCAACTAACAAAGGAGTTGGTATGTGAGTTGTAACTTCATTGCCTTTGAATGCTTTCAGTTGTGATACATGGAAAACTGGATGTATCTTAGCATCCTCTGGCAGTAGAAGTTTATAAGCCACTTTGCCAATTCTCTTAATTATTGTGAAGGGGCCAAAATACTTCATGCTAAGCTTCTGATTTCTCCTTAAGGCCACTGAGTGTTGCCTATACGGTTGTAATTTGACCCATACTTTTTCTCCTTCTGCAAAGCTAACATCCTTTCTGGTCTTATCTGCCTGCACTTTCATGTGTTGCTGAGCTAAATTCAAGTTGTCCTTTAGCTTGCTCAGTAAGATATCTCTTGCTTGCAGCATATCCTGAGCAGTCTGATTGTCATTCTGAGAAGGTTTATGTCTGATGAGGGTAGGTGGTGGTCTGCCATATACTGCTTGGAAGGGAGTCATTCCTAAACTGTTATGGAGTGAAGTATTGTACCAGTACTCAGCCCAGGGTAGATACTTCACCCACTCCTTAGGTGATTGACTAGAGAAACATCTGAGATACATTTCAAGGCATTTATTAAGAGCTTCTGTCTGCCCATATGATTGAGGATGGTATGCTGAGGACATAGCTAGAGTTGTACCCTGTAGTCTGAAGAGATGTTGCCAAAACTTGCTAATGAAAACTTTGTCTCTGTCAGAAACTATGGTCTTTGGAATGCCATGAAGTCTAACTACTGAATTGATGAATGTTTCAGCAACCTGCAGACTTGTGAAATCAGACTTTAATGGTTGAAAATGACCATATTTTGAGAGTCTATCCACTACCACCATAATCACAGTATACCCTTTTGCCATAGGTAGCCCAGTAACAAAATCCATGGCAATGTCCTCCCAAATTTGAGTAGGAATTGGCAATGGCTGAAGGAGACCAGCTGGCTGAGTGTTCAGATGTTTAGCTTCTTGGCAGATAGAGCAGTGTTGCACATAAGTTTGGATATCTTGCATCATCTTAGGCCAGTAGAATTCATTTCTTATTCTCGCTGCAGTTCTGGCAATGCCTGAATGCCCACCCACTGTGGAGTCATGATATTCCTGTAGAATCTGCTGAATAAGACTAGGGTGCTGAGGAATTATCAACCTTCCCTTCCAAAAAAGCAAACCCTCTCTGCAAGTAATATGAGGGTTACTAGATTGATTTAGGGTACAATTTTGAAGTTCCAATTGCCAATGAGGATCCTCAGAAATGGCAGTTCTCAATTACTGCAAAAAATGAGGAACTGTCTCAGACCAAGCTAAATAGAAGGACCTGGATAAAGCATATGCTGCAATGTTATCCTTCCCTGTTTTGTATTCAATTTTGAAATCAAAACCCAAGAATTTGTGCAACCAATTCTGCTATTCAGGGGTTTGGATTGTCTGATCTACCAAGTGTCTTATGCTTTTCTGGTCTGTTCTAATAGTAAACTGGTGTCCAAGCAAGAAGTGCCTGAACTTTGCTAGGGCTTCTGTTATAGCAAACAGTTCTCTGGAGTAGGCTGATTGCTTCTGCATCCTTGGTGACAATTTTTTTGAAAAATAGGCTATTGGATGCTTTCCCTGACTTAACACAGCTCCAATGCCTATTCCAGAAGCATCCGTTTCTAATATGAATGGCTTGGAAAAATCAGGTAGAGCTAATACAGGTGCTGTTGTAACAGCTTTTCTCAATTCCTGAAATGCAGCAGTAGCTTTAGCAGACCAACTGAATGCATCCTTTTTAAGTAACTCAGTAAGAGGCTCAGCAATGTTGGCATAATGCTTTATAAATCTTCTGTAGTATCCAGTGATACCTAGGAATCCTCTCAATTTCTTCACATTCCTAGGTTCTGGCCATTCTAAGATAGCTGCAATCTTAGCTTGATCCATTGAAACACCTTGCTGAGACACAGTATGGCCCAAATAGTCAACTTGCACTGTACCAAATACATATTTGGATAACTTGGCAAATAAGGAATGTTGTTGTAGGGTCTTCAACACCTTCTCTAAGTCCTGCAAATGAGCAGACCAAGTAGGACTGTAGATTAAAATATCGTCAAAAAACACTAGGACACATTTTCTCAGCAGTGTTTGAAAAATATCATTCATGAGGTGTTGAAAAGAAGCTGGTGCATTTGTCAACCCAAAGGGCATCACTAGCCATTCATAATGCCCTTGGTGTGTCCTAAATGCTGTCTTGTGTCTATCTTCTGGTTTGACCAAAATCTGGTGGTAACCTGACCTCAAGTCCAGCTTTGAAAAGAATTGAGCTCCATATAATTCATCTAACAGTTCATCCATAGTAGGCATGGGATAACTGTCTTTCACAGTGATATTGTTAAGAGCTCTATAATCTGTACAAAATCTCCATGTGCCATCCTTCTTCTTTACCAATAGGATTGGAGATGAAAATGGGCTTGTACTTGGCTGGATTATACCTTCCTCTAACATTTGCTGCACCATTTGCTCAATTACAGATTTTTGACTATGAGCATACCTGTAAGGTCTAACTTTGACAGGGTTTGAACCTTCTATTAGAGGAATAGCATAATCATGTAATCTCTGAGGAGGCAAGCTAGTAGGTTTGTTAAAAACCTTCCTGTAAGTATGTAGAAGCAAAGCTAATTCAGGATCTAAATCCTTGGGAAATTCACTGAATTCATCTTTAACACTGTCAGGAGTTTGTAATTGGACAGTGAAACACTCAGCTATAGCATCAGTATGATGAAATCTCCTGATGTGGTGAAATTGGGCATTTTGAGGTAAAGCTGGTCTGTCACCTTGCAGTGTTATGAATTTGCCATTCAACATGAATTTAAATTGTAAAGCACTATAGTCTGCCACATGAGGACCCAATGTGGACAACCAAGCTGCTCCAAGGATTAAGTCAGCTCCTGCAACAGGTAATAAATAGACAGGACAGTGTAGTTCATGACCCTGAACTTCAATTGCCAAATCAGGAATGAGTCCTTCTGCTGTCATGGAGTGACCATTGCCTACCATTACATGAAATTGTGTTGCAGGTTGTATTGGCAGGCTAAGAAACTGAGCCACTCTTGGTTGCAGAAAGTTATCTGAGCTACCACCGTCCAGGAGGATTCTCACAGAATGACCCTTAATCCTGCCACTGAATCCGATTGTGCCCAAGCCACTGTTGCCTTTTAATGCATTAAAAGACAAGTGATGCTCCTGTTCAGCATTGTCCTCTACCAATTCAGTTTGTTGTGCAGTATCCTCAGTTTCTGGAATTTCATCCTCCACTTGCATAATCATAAAATGCCTATTGGGACATTTGTGTTGGGGTGTGAACTTATCATCACAAGTATAGCAGAGACCTTTCTCTCTTCTCACTTGCATTTCTGCAGGTGTCATTTTCTTATAGGGTTGTTTGGGGGTGTTCTGTGGGTTTGCAGTGACTTGGTAAGTAGGTTTTTGGTTAGGTGTTGGTAAGAGGGGTGGCTGATAGTTGTGTATTTTTGGGTATGTGTATGAGTGGTTTTGATTTGTGGGCTGTTTGTAAGTAGGTTTTGGCTTATAAGTATATTTTTCTTCATAAAGCTTGGCCAGGGAAACTGCTTTGAGCAGGGGTAAGGGACTTTGGGCAATTACATCTCTTTTAATTTCTGGTTTAAGGCCACTGATAAAACAATCTAACAAGGCATCTGGACTGAGCCCATAAACACGATTAGCAAGTGAAATAAATTCCATGTAATATTCATTAACTGAGGTTGTTTGACCAAGTTTAAACAAAATAGACCTTGGGCATTCAAATTGAGAGGGTCCAAACTCAAGTTCTAAAGCCTTTGTGAAATGTTTCCATGACTGAAATGGTTGCATTCTAGTTATCATCTGAAACCAAGGCACTACCTCTTTGTCTAAGTGCACAGCAGCTATAGTTAATCTATGATCATCAGTTGTATCATAAAATTCAAAAAATTGCTCAGCCTTAAATATCCATGATAATACTTCAGAACCATCGAATCTAGGAAAATCGATCTTAACATTTCTTACTTGAAAGGGTGGTTTGATCCCTTGTGGAGGGTCAGTCTGATGAGGTTGAGTAATGGACATAGATCTGAGCATCTCCTTTAAATCCTCCAGAGCTTTGTTTGTTTGTTGGTTCTGCAAGGAGTGATTTGTGTCTCTTTGCCTTAAGAATGCAACAGTTTCTCTTAATTCCTTAATTTCATTTTGCATATCTTTCATACGTGTGTTTTCTGCCATGGCAGAGGCGATGAAAGCACCAAATGTAGCAAGAAAATTGCTAGTACAGTAAGGAAGTAATGAAACAGTAATGAAGATGCACTCAGGGTAGTACTTGTATTATTAATGGCAATATTCTGTTACACTGAATTGGAAGGAAGTACAATAGAGGTATAGACGAAAGGGATGAGAATTCAGATAGAAGGGAGATGAGAGAGAATAGACTCAGTACAACAATTCACAATGCCTTCATTCATCCTGAGAGGTCATACATATGGTGAGCTCATCCACGCACGTAGCCTTGCAAACGAACGTTGTCACGCTTCTTTCTACCTCCTTGGCGTGGGTGCATGATCCAAGGAGATTCTTCCACGTGTCCTTCTTGCATAACTAACTTTGTCTTTTTCTGCCCTTCCATCATTTGCTCATCTTTTGATTCCTCAGCCACGTTTTGTGCTCCTTGAGTCAATATTTCCTCATTTGGCCAATATGGGGCTGTTACAGCGTGTGGAGCAATTCTGGAGTAGATTGGGGTTTAATCCTGCTTGTATTGTGGAAGCTTCTGGGCATGCTGGTGGCATTTGGGGTATTGAAGAATCAGTCCTGTAATATTAATATTGATATTGTGGATTCTTGCAGCCAAGCAATTACATTAAAACTTAGTAATGCTAGAAGTACTGGGACTTGCTCTTTTATCTATGCGAGTCCAAATCCTAGTTGCAGAGAATCTCTGTGGGCTTATTTCATTAGCATGCGGCACAATATCATTGGCCCACGGCTCTTGCTGGGCGATTTTAATGAAGTCCTCTATGCAGCAGAAGTCTTAAGGGGTAATTTCTCTTGGACCCGTGCTACAAAATTTTGGCAGGTGTTTGATGAATGTGGTTTGTTGGATCTTGGAGCTGTTGGTAACAAGTTTACATGGACAAGAAAAGAAAATGGGCGTATTAGAATGTCCAAAAGGCTAGATAGAGCACTAATTGATCAGGACTGCCGCAGGTGTTTTCCCGAAGCTTGTTTAGAAGTTCTCTATAGAATTCACTCTGATCACTCTCCAATCTCCTCCATTGTGTGAAAGTTGTAGGGAGTCGTCAGAATCGCCCATTCCGTTTTCAAGATGCTTGGGCTCTTCATAAGGATTATCCTAGAGTGGTTAAAGATGCTTGAAGTGGCTCAAACTCCTCTGTTGTTGGAAAACTAGCTCAAGTCCAATGAGACTCTCTTGTTTTTAATAAAGAGGTGTTTGGGAATTTATTCCGAAAGAAAAGGCAAATTGAAGGGAGATTAAGGGGGGTTCAGAGAGTCTTGGATATCAATAGAACCTCTGATATACTCTGTTTGGAGAGGGACCTTCAACATCAGTATAATGAAATCCTCCGTCAATAGGAGACTTTTTGGTATCAAAAGTCTAGAGAGAGGTGGGTGAAATTGGGAGATCAAAATAATAAATTCTTTCATCTCTAGACTATTATTAGAAGGAAGAGGAACAAAGTACATGGTCTTTTCCTTAGTGATGGTACTTGGTGTGATGATCAAGATATCTTGAAGGGTGAGGCGATGTCTTACTTTCAAACGTTATTTAGCCAACAATGGAATGATAGTCCTCTTCATTTAGAAGACCTTAACCATCCTTCTTTGACTAGGGAAGGGGTGGATGCTCTTTTAGCCCCTGTTACCTTCATGGAGGTCAAGAAAGCTATAATGTGTATGAAGTCTTATAAAGCGCTGGGTCCTGATGGGTTTCAGCCAATATTTTTTTAAAAGGTGTTGGGACACTGTTGGTATGGATATCTGGAGGTTGGTTAGAGATGCCTTTTCTCTTGGCTCCTTTGATGCTTCTTTGGCTGAAACGCTCATTGTGCTTATTCCTAAAGTTGACATCCCTTCCAGGCTCAAAGAGTTTCGGCCTATAAGTCTTTGTAATGTTCTCTACAAGATTATTACCAAAGTCTTGGTCAATAGATTAAGACCTTTCCTGGATAATCTTATTAGCCCACTTCAGTCCAGTTTTTTGCCGGGTAGAGGAACCACTGATAATGCTCTTGTTGCTCAGGAGGTTATTCATCATTTGCACAAGTCAAAAGCGAGAAGAGGATCAATTTCTTTTAAAATTGATTTAGAGAAGGCGTATGACAGTGTGGGTTGGAAATTTCTGGAAGGTACCCTTTCTGATTTTGGATTCCCAAGGGTCACTGTTTGTCTTATCATGCATTGTATTAGATCTACAAAATTATCAATTCTTTGGAATGGATCCAAGCTTGACAACTTTGCCCCATCTAGAGGACTTAGACAAGGTGACCCAATGTCACCCTACTTGTTTGTGCTTTGCATGGAAAACTTGTCTCTCCTCATCCAGCAGAAAGTGGATCGGAATCTGTGGCACCCTATTCAAGTTTTGCATGGAGGTCCTAATATATCTCATCTCCTATTTGCTGATGACATCCTCCTTTTCTGTAAGGCCACCACTAGGCAAATGGGAGTGGTTGCTGACTCTCTCCGTTTGTTTTGCAACTCGTATGGTTTGAAGGTTAATTTGGAGAAGTCTAAAGCCATGTGTTCTAGTGGAATAACTAATGCAGCCAGAAACCATCTAGCTTCTTTAACGTCTATCCGTATTGTTCAAGATCTTGGGCATTACTTGGGTTTCCCACTTATTAGAGGATGAGTTACTAAGCATCATTTCAGCCATGTTCTTGATAAAGTTCGAAATAGATTAAATTCTTGGAAGATGTCCCTTCTTAGCATAGCTGGGAGACTTTGCTTGGCTAAATCGGTTCTAAATTCTATACCGGTTTAATGTGTGTTCTGAAATTGATAAAATTACAAGGCATTTCTTGTGGTCATCTAAGATGGATTAATCTAGAGCTTGGCTTCTAATTAATTGGGAGACTATTACCTTACCGAAGTACTCTGGTGGGCTTGGAGTTCGGATGGCAGAAAAAATAAATGTGGCTCTCCTTGGGAAGCTGGTTTTGAATTTGATTTCTGAAGCTAACTGTTTTTTGGTGCAGGTGATTAAGCAAAAATACCTCCAGGGGCGTTAAATGTTCAATGCTACCACTAGTATAGGTGATTCTTGCATTTGGCGTAGTATTGTTAGTGCAATAGGGACATTAAAGGAGGGTCTTTATTTTAAGCTTGGTGATGGTAATACATCCGTGTGGTTTGATGATTGGCTAGGTGTGGGACCTCTTTCTAATTTTTTGGAGTACATTCACCCCTCTAATCTGCTTTTATCATTGAGTGATATTGTCTCCCATGATGGTTGGCGGTTGGACAATGTTGCTACAAGTTTACCTGATAATATTGTTTCTCGGATTCATGAGGTGGAACCTCACATTGTTCCAAGCATTCGGGATAATTGGTGTTGGAGGAATGGTGGTAGTGGAGTGTATAATACTCGGTCAGGGTAGACTTGGCTGAATAGACATCAACTGGATGGTAGAGGTTCCACGATATGGAAAGTGCTTTGGAAGTTACAAATCCCAGAGAAGATTAAGATATTCATTTGGTTGGCTATGAAAGGGGCTCTGCCAACTAATCAGTTGATATTTAGAAGGCATTTAGCTATAGATGCTACCTGTCCTCGCTGTTATGCTCATGAAGAAGATGTAATCCACTGCCTGAGAGAGTGTCGTCATGCAAGGGAGGTTTGTGATTGTCTTGGCCTCACTGGAAGTCCCCCCTTTAACTCAAATTATGTTGTTGTTTGGTTGGAGAGCATGATTAGAGGGAATCACGTTGTTATCTTTGCGGCAGCTGCTTGGTGGATTTGGAAGTGGAGGAATAGTTACGTGTTTGAGCAAAAAATCTGGCCTGTTACTCAAGTCCACAATTGGATTCGGTGCTTACAGCTAGATTGTATCGGAGATACAACCTGTTTGGATACTGTTGTTCTTCCCCACTGGAGGCAACCTGCAGAAGGTGTAGTGAAACTAAATATGGATGGTAGCTGCTCTCGGAATGGATGTATGGGTCTTGGAGGTGTCATCCGTAATCATCAGGGGATGTAGCTTATTGGCTTCACCTCGCATGTAGGAAAGGGTGATGCTACTATGGCTGAGTTATTGGCTCTTAAACATGGATTGGAAATTGCTTGGAATAGTGGCTTTCGTGAATTGGTATGTGAATGTGATGCCTTGGAAGTGGTCAATGTTGTTTCGGGGTCTATAGATCATAATTTTCATCCACATGCAAGGCTTGTTCTCCAAGTTAAGAGATTGTTAGCTAAGGATTGGAATGTCTCTTTAATGCATATTAATAGAGAAGCAAATAATTCTGCAAACACCCTTGCCAAGCTTGGTGCGCAGCAAGATGAAGCCTTTTGTACTTGGCACCAGCCTCCTCATGGTGTGCGTAGTAGACTTGCCCAGGATTTAGTTCTTAGTTAGGCTTGGTTTCTTTTTGTTTTTTGTTATTTGTTGTTGTTTCTTTTATTTCCTTTGTAACCAAAAATGAGTTGTGAGATAAAGAGGGAAATGAATGCTAGCAGGGTCATATATGTTGCTGCAAATTATAATACTAAAATAATAGGTTCGGTCTTTTCTTGAAATTTCCTAAAATATAAGAATTGGTCTATAAATTTAAATTTTTAAAGTAACCGGTCGAGCAACCTCCTGTAGCAGGTTATTTTAGACATATATGGTACATGACACATACCTCTCTCGCACGGTAGAAGCCACCCTTAAAAAATGGGTAAACTCAGAAGTTGTAAATTTTTATTTTTAAAAAAAAAATACATTAAAATATATGTCCTTAATATGTTGCTTGCATTAAATGGATATTATAAATAGGATTAAAGCGAAACTTAAAAAAATATAATAAAAATATTAGATAATTTAAATATGAAAAATATATGTTATTCAAATAAAACTCTTTGTTCTTTTCTAGCAAGTACTAAAATTTTCTATTAATATATAAACACTAATTTTTTTGATAATTTCTCTCTAAATCACTGAGACTATTCTTCAAATTGTTAAACCAATATCTCAATCAAATGGTGATAGCACTTGAAAATATATTATAATAATTTAAATGATAACAAGATAAGTTTTTTTTTTTCTTTTTTATCACCGAATCCTAAAAATTTTAAATTAAATAAAAGACTTTGTTTAGATATTTTTTCTATCTTTCATCACCTAATCTTTAAAATAAAATTGAAATCAAGATGAAGAAAATTCCTTTTTATTCTTTTCAGGTTTTTTTCTTATCATGTAATTATAAATATCAAAATTAAATAAGAAAATTATTTTTATTGTTATATTTTGTCACCTAACTATATTTTCTCCCCTTTTCCCCATTCTCTTTACTTTTCATATGCTTTACCCTCGATCCTTTTACTCTTTACAGTCTTAGATTTCTCACCAAATCTCATTTTTAATTTTCAATATCTCATTATCATCTCTAAATAAGGAAAAATAATTAATAGAAAGATAATATAAAAATGGAAATAATGAAAAGTTAAAACTTAATATTTAAAAAAAATTAAAAATAAGTGGTGAAAGAATCATGAATAGATAATAGTGTAATACTACAAAATCAACAAAATATTTGGGGAGCCAAATTAACAATCAATAAAATATTTCATGTTGGATACATAAAATTAATAAAAAGATTGAGAAGCTTTTTTTTGCGGGGGGGGGGGGGGCTTGCTAGCCTCTAGCTACGCCCACACTCCTCAGCTAAATCATCAGGTCTCTCTTGTTGATCAATTTAAACCTTATCATATATATTACTACTCTGTTGAGGGAGGAAATGCCAACAGGAGTTGTTGTGATGCCAAGGGAACATGTGCTGCTACTGATGATGCTAATTAAAATGGGCTGAGTTGTCGGAGCTAGGTATGAGAATCGACTCGACCCAATTTGCATGCTAAACGAGCCAGTCTACATAAACTCACGTCTAAACGAGCCTATAATACATCAACCTCCATAGTCTCATGGGTTAAACGGGTTGGTCTCCAGACCGACTTGCAATGTCTTTTTTATTTTTTATTTGTTACAAAAAATATTTTACTTATATTTATTTTTATAAAAAAAGTTATTGATTTTTTAAAAGTTAAAAAAGTTATTGATTTTTTACTTTTTATACTGGTAAACGAGTTGGATCGTAAACCCACAAACCAAACTTGTTTAAACTCAAAAGTTATATTGGTCAACCCGCATAAGCCCATTATTAAACGGGTCAAGAATTTACTGGCCCAGACTCATGTAGGCTACAAATTTTGCAGTTTGACCTATGGACTGCAACCCATATACCTAACTATATGAGTTATGATAAAGGACCTTGCCACATTGATGTAAGGATGAACATGTACATATAACAAATGAAAGTTGAGATGGTCAGTAGTGGGCTGAGGGATGGTCTGATGAGTGGTTAAGGATGGAAATATGGGCTAGCCCATCCTAACCCGTGGTCAACCTGTAAAAAAACAGGCCTGGACGGGCTAGCCCAAATCTGAAAATAAAAAAATTCCAACTCAAACCATATTTAGATGGGTCAAACGGGCTAAACAAGTTGATGAGCTAAACAGGTTGGCCCATCAAAAAACAAAAAAAAAAAGAATGAAAAATGGGTTAAACGAGCTGACCTAACCCATATATTCACCGACCCATTTTTTCAATGGGTTGTTGGGTTGAGTATCCTTAACTTAGCCCATTTTTTCATCCCTATGAGTGGTAGGCTAGGGAATGGTCTAGGGGATGGTATGGTGAATGGTGGGATGGTAGGTATCTTGGTGGTGGTGGGCTGGCCATGGCAGCCACTCAAGTAGAACGACTACTATAGACTAGATGAAGATGTTAGAGCATGGTAAATCTTCCTCTCCCTCTTCCTCCCTCTTTCGTGGTTGAGAGATTCCCCTTATAGGGCCCATTGTTGAGTCTCAAGACTTTGAAAGTTTAAGACATCCCTATACTAAGACCTTAGTCTAAGATTTTGATGAGTACAAACCTAAGATAAACTTTTCTATACTTCGAAATTTTACTGATGAATGTTATATTGTTTCAGAAATGTAAAAAGAGTTAATATTCAAAAGTTGTAAGAAATGTGTCATGGTTCTGAAGAAAGTCATCTCTGAAGAAGCTTAAGGCATTCTGAAGCAACTAGTTCACAAGCATTGTCTGAAGGTTGAAGACTGAAGCACTGTCTGAAGATTAAAGACTGAAGTATTGTCTGAAATCTAGAGCACTATATGAAGTTTGAAGACTAAAAAGTTGTATGAAGCCAAAGTTGTCTGAAGCCAAGAGTCTGATTGACGTGGCAAATTAACGGACATCTCAACGATTCTCCTAAGATTAAAGCCTATATATATATATATATCGGAGATCTTTGTGAAGATAATAAAGAGAGGGCACATGGAAAAACTGCTGAAAAGATACTGAAAAAAATCTCAATAAGAGTGAGAAAGAAAATACATAAGAAGCTTAAATGCTATTATATTCTTTGTAAAAACTTTTACTCTGATATTTCCCCGTACAAATCAACTTTCATATCCCGTGTTTGATCTATAACATCCTAATTTTTATAAATTATTTTCATAAGATAAATAGGGTTAGAAAGTTATTTTGATAAAAAGAAACTAGGAAAAATGGGTAAAAAGTAATGAAAGAGCCCGGGGATGGAAAACTAGACTTTTCATTCTGTAGAGGCTCGCTCAAGCGAGAGCATCCTCGCTTGATCGAGCATATTAGTAAAATTGGGTGTTTTTGCTTATGGTTTTCACGCTCGAGCGAGAAGCCTCTCACTTGAGCGCAATTCAGGGGAAAATTCAGGGTTCCTCTCTGGCTTCGTCTCACTCAAGCAAGAACATCTTCGATTCAGTGAGAACGCGAAAACAGAAAGCACCTCGTGCTCTCGCTCAAGCAAGTAAGCCTCGCTTGAGCGAGAATGCGTGAGTTTATTTTTTAAAAAACAGATTTCAACGGCAAGGCCCTTATTCATTACTCATTTATTCTCTTCTAAAGAGAGGATTCTAGAGAGAGAGGCTGCATCCAAGCTTGGAGAAGAAGAAGGAGAAGGAGGAAGCTCTTCCACACCCCTCACCACCTCAATTCCTCTTCCTCTTTGAGCTAGCTTTAGGTGAGTATAGCTCACACACTCCACCCCATTTTGTGTGAAAGCTCTTCCGTGAACCCTAATCTCTACTTCCCCTTTCTCTTGCTAAGGATAGGAATGCTTGTGTATATTTGATTGTGATTCTTGTTTGTTGGGTTTGAAATTGATAACGAATGCCCTAGAGTGGTTGTAATTATGGTTTTGTTCATAGTTCCCTAGTAAGTTCACTTGTCTCATGAGCCATTCTAAATTTACACCATGTTTGCATAATGCACCTTGGCATTTGGCCCCAGATAACAAGAAAATTTATTTGAGCTTCGGCTCCTGGTTTAAAGTGATTTTGGCTTCGACCCCAGTTGACACCAGCCTTAAGCAAGACTGGAGTTTGGTCCCCAGTATTAATGGACTTCGGTCCCCAGGTAAAACCTGGGTTTCGACCCCCAGTTAATGGCGGGCATTAGTCCCCAAGAGAGATGTTCCTTGTAGTCTGAGCTTAGATCTAGCCCTAATTAAGAGATAAGACCCCATTGTGAACACCCGATTTTGACCGAACATTTTTCATTTATTTTATTTTATTTTATTATTGTTTTTTTCCACAAAAAAAGGAAGAAATGAGAAAAAAGGAGTGACTTTGATAATCATGTCCAATTTTATGAAGTCCAAAAACTTTTTTTTACACGGCTTGGGTCCATGGCCCATACCCATTAACATCACTTGGTTTATTAAAAAAAACCTAGCCACTTTCTGAAAATGCTAAGATTTTATCCTTTAATTTGATTGAAAATTAATTCTCTTTTTATTGCAGATCAAGAGATTTGTTTGATCAGAATATTAATTTTGGTGATACAATCTGATTGAAGAAAAAAGAGATCGATTGGAATCAATTTCAGGATACACTTTGATTGAAGAAAAAGAGGGATTACATCCAATCAGTTTATTTTGGGATACACTTTGATCGAAGATAAAGACGTATTGCAGGAAATCAATTTTGGGGATACAATCTGATTGAAGAAAAAAGATCGATGGGAATCAATTTCAGGATACACTCTGATTGAAGAAAGAGAGGGATTACATCCAATCAGTTTATTTTGGGATACAATTTGATTGAAGATAAAGACAGATTGCATGCAATCAATTTTGGGGATACATTCTGATTGAAGGAAAAGAAGGATTATTTGCAATCAATTTATTTTAGGATACAATCTGATTGAAGGAAAAAAGGAATTTTTGGCAATCAAAGGAATCAACAATCAAGAGGCAAAGGAGAATAGTTTCACTATAAAAAGAGAGAAGCGAGAAGGAGGAAAAGGAGGAAAAAGAATCGAAATTGAGAGCCTAGAGTAGGGGACGAAAAAAAGAAACAGGGAGAATCACCAGATTGCAAGACTAGAGGCAGAAGCAAGAAGTAACGTAACATCGTAAGAGAGGCACGTGAGCAAGGAAGAGAGAAACAAGCAGGAACAGAAGTTATAAAGTGTTTTGCTTAAAAGCTCTGGTTAGAAATATTGTGGTTTTCTTTATTCTTGTGTACCCATTGTTGTCTTGCTTATTATTGAGAAGGAAAAGATAATTCATTTATTTTTCTTATTGGGTCTATATGATTGCTACGAAGATTAATTTCATGAATTATTCTCTTATCCAACAATTCTTGAATTCATTGGGTTTTTATTAGTTTGTGAGTCTCTCTCTATTTGTGTGTATAGGAGATCAACGTGAATCGAAAATATAAAATTTGGATATATCAAATCGCATCTTGATATAATTTCATTGTTATTGTTATTGTATATTTAAATACATATAAATCAAACTTTTTATTGTAAATATCATAATAAATTAAAAATATTCCTGTGTAAATCTTTTCTTTATTTCTCTTTCAATCTCTTGATTTGTAAAGATTTCATCATTAATTTTCTTTAATATTTGTAATTGTTATTAATTTATAAAAATATTAATTAATTTACTCTCTTTTAAATAACTCTTACTTCTACAACTTAATTTTGTATATTTAGTGCTTTCAAATAAGTCATATTTTTTGTATATATTAAATATATAAAAAAAGGGGTAAAATAAACATTTAATTTGCACATTCAATTTAGGGGTAACCGTTATAAAACGGGCGTATAGGGCTGTTGTGGGGTTTAATCTCCACCCTTCCCAAAATGTAATCGATTCCCGAATCCAAATCAATCTTCAAAGATTACATTTTTAGGGTTTCCAATTTTCCCTAATTTAACAAAATTGGTGGCGACTCCCATTTTTTTAAAATATTAATTTTTTGGGTCGTTACATATGGTGACTCCATTGGGGACAATTTTGAGAATCAAGCCCATTAAATTGATTGTGCAAATTATGTTTATTTTACCTTTTTTTTCTTTGTTTGTATGTATTTAATTTTTTTTATCCTAGTGTTTTATTTCTTTTCTTATCTTATCTTTTTGTTGTATATAAATATTTTATTTTATTTGCTTCATTTTTTTAGATTTACGTTATTTGTCTGCTTGTTTCAACCCTAGGGTAGAAGATTTTTTATTTTGTATATATTGTTTGCCTCAGTTTTGTAGGATATATAGTAGGGTTTAGTTTGTAGGTTATGAAAAGGTTTGTATGCTCCCTTTTCACACACTTCACCGTCACTTACCTCACACACAGTTGGGCTCTATACCCGAGCTTGTGCGAACATAGGAATAGGAGGTGTTTTGATGATTGCTATTGAGGGGCTCAATGCTCACTTGGCTGTTGTCAGGATACCACTCAGATTGTTACCGGTATCATGGGTTGGTCATCATTGAGATGGGTTCATCCCTCCTTGTGGCCAATTCATGAATTGGGTCATTGTCTGTGTGATAAGGGCAATCTGGGGGCCATATATCTTTTAGAAGTCTAGACTCACCTATGAGACCAAGCACTTCTAGATGACTCTAGTGGCCACCAAAGTTAGAATCTAATCTTAAGGATACCTTGCCATAGGACTTTACCGAAATTAGGACACCTGGGGAGCATGCTTCTTCCTCTGTAATTCTTTATTGTATATAATTGTCTTAACATTTATGTAGGATATATAGGGCATTACATCTCATTTATTAAAAAAATATTTCTTCATCATTGTCATGCATCTCATGCATAATTCATAAGTTAGCTTTTTTATAAACTAAAAAAGAGAAAAAAAATAGAAGTTTTCATATTTTTCAATTGATCATGATAGAATTATGTTTCATTGCACAGTAGCATGCATTTTCTTAATACATTTAAGTATGACAAATTAGAGCTTAATTGTTATCTCTTATCTCTTATTTTAAAAAAAAAAAAAAGAAAAAAAGTTTAAGTTACTCCTCAATTGTAAATAAAAAATTGCATTAGGGTTCTTCATTCCTTTTTTTGGCATATAATAAAATCATCCAATGACAACTCATCTTTTTGTTTAAAATAAAATAAAAACAAAAAAAAATCATGTTTCACTTTCTCATGCATTTTTTATAGTCTTGCATATCAATTGCATATAAATGGGTAGGGTTGTAAAACAAATTTCATCAAAGCAATTTTTTTTATCTTTGCATGCATAAAAAAGATAAAAAGAAACATTATCATTGCATTGAAGTGTGATTCATTTTTTTTTCTTTTTTTTGTCATTTTTGTAAAAAAAAAAAAGAATAAAGAAAGGCTTTCATATTTTGAACCAATACAAAGTGGATACCAATCAAACCCAAGTTCTTCATATTGGATCACTTCCATAGAGGTTGTTGAAAAAAAAATCTTGATGGGACGGCGTAAAAGTAAGAATGATTTCCAAGTAACAATGGAAGGAGATGTGTTGGAAAAAGGAGCAAGACACCAACATTGGAAAAATTTAATGTGGTCTCATGTTCTATTCTGCGTGAATAAAAGGGGAGTGAAGAAAAGAGAGCAAGAAAAGGAAAAAGGAAGAAAGGAAGGGAGGCAAAGGAGTGGCAACCAATTCTTTTATCACAGAAAACACTCGCAATGGTTACCATTAGGGCTTGCTTGATCATATTGTCTCCTTTATAAACTTTGTTGGAGTCTTATTTTAACGAATTTGCATGGATTAAAAAAAAGTGTTGTCCTTTCTTCATGTTTCCTCATTCTTAACCAATTGTCCCTTGACATTTGAATTCTTTGGAAAGATTGTCTCAAGAAACAACTTCTCAAACCCCTTTCATTGATTTATGTTGCCGTGGAGATGTAGATTTGCATGAAGATAACAGTCATTGATGGATGTATACCAATTGTCAAAGTCCCATTTTTTAAAAAAAAATAAAGAAAAAAAATAAAGAAAAAAAGAAGAAAAAAAAAGAAAAATGAAAAGAACAAAGAAAGTGTATTTTCAATGTTGTCTCAAAACTAAAATTTTGAAATAAGCAATCATGATTTGAAGTGATGAATGACCATTTTTCTTTATCCATAAAAAAAGAGGTATATCCCTTGATGTCCCCTTTGAGCTTGAATTTTTTTTTTCATTCTTTAAACCCTGGACAAGGATCACTGCTACACTAGCAGTCAACATTTGAAATGTGAATCATTACATGGATTGATAAAAGAGAAGGAAAATGACAAAAGAGGAGTCAAGATAGAAAGACAAAGATGAAGAAATTAAAGAGAAAATGTGAGGAGAAAATTAAAATGAGGGAGAAATTGAAAAAAAAAATGAAAAGAGTCATAATAAAAGCAAATAAAAAGGAGAAAAAGGAAGGGTGGAAGGGAATATAAGAGTTTTTTTTTGTGCAAATAAGATGGAGATCAATGATTTTGAAAGCATGACAATGATGAATCATTTGATTTAAAGATCCTTGGTCCCATTAAACCGTTAAACACTTACTTGAGCCTCATGTATCCTTTCTTTCAAAACCCACAACCATGGCCACGTTACAAGCTTTAAAAAACCCATTCTGATTAATGAGTGATTGTTTTCATTTCAGAAAATTTTAATTTTGAGGCAAATCATTTTTTATTCAACTTTCATTTGCTCATAAAAAAAAGAGAAAAATAGAAAACAAAAAGAAAAAAAGAAGCCTGTTAGGCTGAAAACTCGTAAGAGCGGTCTAAGCAAAAGTTAAGGGATAAAATGGGAAAGGGGACTTATACTGGGGCAATTTTCTTCCCCCTAGAGTAATGCTTTAATTCGTCAATTCATTGGAGCAAATCTGTGGATATTTCAAGTTGCATCATCTTACCATCTCAATGATGAAGGGGATCAATCAATTGAAACAAAAGAACAAGTCTTAAGACAATGTCCATTTGTCATTTCCCATCCTACCTTCAACCTTGTAATATCTTCTATTTTCTAGCCTCCAAAATCTTCAAATGAGTTCCCTTAAGGAGGAGGAGAAGAAGAATGAGATAGAGAAAGAAAGAAAGAAAAGAAAAAGAGTCACAATTTTGAAACACCTATGAATCCATGCTTGTCCATTGCATAATGCTTCAATAGGGTAAACATAAGCTCAATAGTATGATTTAACAAGTTGCCATCAAGGAAGGAAAGAATGGTTGGGGTTGAGATAGGCTTAGAAGAAGAAGAAGAAGAAGAAGAAGAAGAAAGATACTTTGATGAAAGATGAAAAGAAGGCATTAGAAGTTTCCATTTGAGCACGGGTCTCATTGGTTAAAAAGAAAGGTTTTGGTTCATTTTAAAAAAATAAAAATAAAAAAAAAAGAAAAAAGTGTTGTTAACAATTTTTGTTTCAACTCAAGGGTCATGCACTCAATTTGGCTCAAAGCCCAACTCATGCATTTCAATTTGGTTTTGTTACAAGAGTCATGTATTTCATTTATATCTTTATGTGTGTGTATTGTTAAAATAAAAAAGTAAATGATAATAAAAAAGAAATGAGGAAACAAAGGGATATAATGTTGGAAGCCTACAAAGGTAGTCCAAGCGAAGTCAAAGTAAAAGAAGTTTAAGCCGAGGAAACCTTTTGGGGCAAAGGGAATGATCACAAAAATATAAAGCATCTCATTTAGTTTTGACTTCAAGCTCACACATTTCATTTAGTTTTAAATTCAAGCATGTCATGTCTAGCTTTAGGTCCATGCATTTTTTTTTACTTAAAAACTGTGCATGTCATTTGCTTATATCTCAAGTTGCATTGCATATTTCATGCATTTAGTCCTATGAAGTTGGATTGTAGAAAAAGAAAAGAAAAGAGAGAGAGAGTGAGTGAGTGAAAAAAAGAATGAAGGAAAATCCTAAATTGGGGCAATTTAAAGAAGTTGAAAAAAAAAAGATGAGAATGAAAGGAAAAGAAAAAGAAAAGGAAAATAAGAGAAAAGAAAAGGAAAAGAAAAAAAAGAAGAGAGAAAAAATCCTATCAAGATCAAGAAAAAAAAAAGAGGAAGATTCAATTGAGGCATACACCATTGGTTAAACTCAGATGTTCATTGATGCAACTTTAGAAATGAGACATAGACACTGGGGCAATCAACGCTAGTGTTAAAGGAAAGATGGTCAAAGCAACAAGATGAAGCAAGATAAAGCCCAAGTCCAAAATAAACAAGGGTTTGATTGGTCAAAGCGTTCATTGGTTAGCAATTCACAAATGTTATCAGACTCATACATAATTTTCTGTTCGGCGAGGAGATTCCGCTGGTTGTATCATTGGCGAGGAGGTTCTGCCGATTGAACACTTTTTCGGCGCAGAGGTTCCGCCGATTGTATATTTAAGGTGAGGAGGTTCCGCCGGTTGCAGGTCTACTTTTCTGTTCAGCGAGGAGATTCCACTGATTGCAGAAGTATTGTTCTATTGGCGAGGAGTTTCCGCCAATTGCACTCTTATTTGGCGAGGAGGTTCCACCAATTGCACATTTGTTTTTCTCTTCGGCGAGGAGGTTCCGTCGGTTGCATGTTTATGGCGAGGAGGTTCGGCCAAATGCATATTTACTTTTCTGTTCAGCGAGGAGTTTCCGCCGCTTGCATATTTACCTTTCTAGATGGCGAGGAGGTTCCGCCGCTTGCATATTTACCTTTCTAGATGGTGATGAGGTTCCGCCAATTGCATATTTGCTTTCTTTCTCCGGCGAGGAGGTTCCACCGGTTGCATGTTTAATTTTGTTGTTTGGCAACGAGATTCCACCACGTTCCTTCTTTAACTTTTTCATTTGATAGTTTCTTTCGGTCAAAATAGGAAGTTCATGTCTTTACTTATTCCTTACTATGATAATATAAATACCACAGTTATTTATATCATATTGTAAAGAATAAGTAAAGAGGGGCAACTGTGAACACCCGATTTTGACCGGACATTTTCATTCATTTTATTTTATTTTATTTTATTATTATTTTTTCACAAAAAAAGGGAAGAAATGAGAAAAAAGGAGTGACTTTGATAATCAAGTCCAATTTTATGGAGTTCAAAACTTTTTTTACTCGGCTTGAGTCCATGGCCCATACCCATTAACATCACCTGGTTTATTCAAAAAAACCCTAGCCACTTTCTGAAAATGCTAAGATTTTGTCCTTTAATTTGATTGAAAATTAATTCTCTTTTTATTGCAAATCAAGAGATTTGTTTGATCAGAATATTAATTTTGGTGATACAATCTGATTGAAGAAAAAAGAGATCGATTGAAATCAATTTCAAGATACACTTTGATTGAAGAAAGAGAGGGATTACATCCAATCAGTTTATTTTGGGATACACTTTGATTGAAGATAAAGACAGATTGCAGGAAATCAATTTTGGGGATACAATCTGATTGAAGAAAAAAGATCGATGGGAATCAATTTCAGGATACAGTCTGATTGAAGAAAGAGAGGGATTACATCCAATCAGTTTATTTTGGGGATACATTCTGATTAAAGGAAAAGAAGGATTATTTGCAATCAATTTATTTTAGGATATAATCTGATTGGAGGAAAAGAGGAATTTTTGGCAATCAAAGGAATCAGCAATCAAGAGGCAAAGGAGAATAGTTCCACTATAAAAAGAGAGAAGCGAGAAGGAGGAAAAGGAGGGAAAATAATCAAAATTGAGAGCCTAGAGTAGGGGACGAAAAAAAGAAACAGGGAGAATCACCAGATTGCAAGACTAGAGGCAGAAGTAAGAAGTAACGTAACATCGTAAGAGAGGCACGTGAGCAAGGAAGAGAGAAGCAAGCAGGAACAGAAGTTATAAAGTGTTTTGCTTAAAAGCTCTGGTTAGAAATCTTGTGGTTTTCTTTATTCTTGTGTACCCATTGTTGTCTTGCTTATTATTGAGAAGGAAAAGATAATTCATTTATTTTTCTTATTGGGTCTATATGATTGCTACGAAGATTAATTTCATAAATTATTCTCTTATCCAACATTCTTGAATTCATTGGGTTTTTATTAGTTTGTGAATCTCTCTCTATTTGTGTGTATACGAGATCAACGTGAATCAAAAATATAAAATTTGGATATATCAAATCGCATCTTGATATAATTTCATTGTTATTGTTATTGTATATTTAAATACATATAAAATCAACCTTTTTATTGTAAATATCATAATAAATTAAAAATATTCCTGTGTAAATCTTTTCTTTGTTTCTCTTTCAATCTCTTGATTTGTAAAGATTTCATCATTAATTTTCTTTAATATTTGTAATAATTATTAATTTATAAAAATATTAATTAATTTACTCTCCTTTAAATAACTCTTACTTCTACAACTTAATTTTGTATATTTAATGCTTTCAAATAAGTCATATTTCTTGTATATATTAAATATATAAAAAAAGGGTAAAATAAACATTTAATTTGCACATTCAATTTAGGGGTAACCGTTATAAAACGGGCGTGTAGGGCTGTTGTGGGGTTTAATCTCCACCCTTCCCAAAACGTAATCGATTCCCGAATCCAAATCAATCTTCAAATATTACATTTTTAGGTTTTTCAATTTTCCCTAATTTAACAAAATTGGTGGCGACTCCCATTTTTTAAAATATTAATTTTTTGGGTCGTTACAACCGTCTTCCAGGTAATGCAGGCCATGCATATTATGAGTTACAATTTATTGAGATTTAGTATGTTATGTTCAATTTATTTTCCTCCTGTTGCATTGCATCTGCCTGTACTACTCCACACTATTTGTTGCATAGTTATATTCACTAAGACATTAGTCTCACCACATGTTTTGTGGCTAAAATTTAGATGCGCGGGCAGGGTCTTCCGAGAGCTGGACAACGAGATCTTGGGGAGCTTGGAAGCTTGCTTTTCCATTTTGGATGTATTTAGTGTTTTATGTAGAGATTCACATTACTTTAGTTTTATTATTTTTGGGATATGACAATACATGTGTAGCCTTCGGGCCCTTCTATTTTGCTGAGAGCACATGCATAGCGGTATCCCAACTATGTTGATGTATGACTGATATTATGATAGGCCACTGACGACCATTTCCATGTTTATGTATATTCAGTTCTTGCCAATGTACAAGCTTATATAATGTTGGATTGTCTGAGCGTTGTATGTTTTGGTGTGTGTCGATATCATTAATGTGCGAAATAATTTGGTAAACTTGGAAATGTGTCTCCAACGAACATTATTCCTAGGTTCACGGAATTAGGATGTTACAAGATCACTGATATCTCTTTGTACACATTTGTGAACAAAGAACTTCAACTTCTGAGTTCATCTTAGTCTTTGTAAACACTCTAAGGTGTTGTAAGAGCCCGAAGAGGCTTAGTAAGAAAGAATACTTGTCTGAGAGCCTTGAGAGGCTGGATAAGAAAGAATAATTGGTTTAGAGCCTAGAGAGGCTTGGTAAGAAAGAATACTTGGTTTAGAGCCCGAAGAGGCTTGGAAGAAAAGAATACTTGTAATCTGTTCAGATAATTGGAAAATCCAGAAGTTTGTTGGCTCTGAGACTGGACATAGCTCACAAGTGGAGTGGGTGAACCAGGATAAATTTGGCTGAGTGTTTCTCTTACGCTTAAACTCTTTACGTTTGATTTTAACTAAAAAGAAGAGAGTTTTTGAATTGGGTTCGTATAAGCAGTATTAAAACTCAATTTGCAAAAAATTGTTTTATTACCCTTATCTGAACATTTTCAGACAATGAACATAACTTCAGACAACCTTCAAAACTGTTTAAAACATCTAAAAACTACGATTACGAAAAGGTTTCCTAAAAACTTTAAAGTTTATAAAAACATTATTCAACCCCCTTCTAATGTTTCATGTGTGTTTCTATAGTTGGTATCAGAGCTTAACCTCGGGTTGAGCATTTGACCATGTTGAGGAAGAAGATCCGGATGGAAACCTCTACAAGCATAAGCCACTATATCAAAGAAGTAGCATCTGTGAGAAGGCCTCAATATTCAATAGTGTTGACTGCCATTATTGGAGAGATTGTATGAAATTGTTCTTTGAAAGCAGCAACATTGAGGTTTGGGACATAGTCACTGATGGTGATTACATTCCCATGATGGTGGACAACCCATACCTAAGTTTGATTGGACCAGTGAACAGAATGCTAAAGTATAGCTGAATGCCAAGACTAAACTTTACTTGGTTTGCTCTTTGAACAGACATGAATATGAGAAAGTTCATGGATGCAACACTACCAAGGAAATCTGGGACACATTGGCCTCAGCCCAGGAAGGAACTGAAAATGAAAAACAGTCCAAGATTAGCATGCTTGTTCATTAATATGAGATGTTCAAGATGCAAGAGTTAGAAACCATTGACCAAATGTTTGGAAGGTTTCAAACAATAACAAATGAACTCAAGTCCTTAGGAAGAATCTATGAATCTAGAGATTATAATAAAAAGATTTTGAGAAGCTTACCCAAGGCTTGGAAACCCAAAGTTACTGCTATTCATGAGGCAAAGGGCCTTAATACTCTGAAGCTAGAAGAACTGTTGGGATCTCTCAAGGTTTATGAGTTAGAACTTGGTAAGGATGCATCACTGGAAATAAACACTGAGGTCAAACAAACTAGGTATGGAGTCATGAAATCTATGCAAGCTAAAGACTCATCAGAAGCTTATGAAGACTCCAAAGAAAGATCTGATGATGATGATCACACTTTTCTGAAAAGAGAAATTTTAAGGATGCTTCAAAAGAGAGAAGCCATATCAACATGGGAAGATCTACACGAATCCACTACAGAAGAGGAAGAAGAGTTAGACGAAGAAGCATATCCTTGTCTATTGCCAAGTCTACCATCTTTAGACAATTCATGCTCTAAGGTAAGATCTCAATCTGATCATGACTTACAAGAGAAAACTGATGATCTACCAAAAAGTTCAAAAGAACTCCTCCTAGAGTATAAGGATCTGTCAAGATCATACGCAGAAATGTGTAATAATTGTGAATCCCTTGAGAAAGAAAATCTTATACTCAAGAAGAAGGTTGATAACTATAAGAGGGGTAGTTCTGAAACATCCTATGAAAAAGTTGAAAAACTTTAGAAGAAGGCTAAGGAGCTCACCTTAGATCTTGCCAATTTTGTTAAAGGAACTGAAAACTTGAACAAGATGTTGGGATTTCAGAAAGTCTCCAATAACAAATTTAGGCTTGGATACTCTAACAGTGAATCATCAAATACCTCTAAAGTTAAAGTAAAATCCAATAAGGTTTTTGACAAAGGTAAAAGGTGTTCCAACTTTAACAAGTCTAGACACCAAGTGTCAAAATGTAAGCACAAAGAAAAACTAACACCTAAAGCTAACCTGGAAGGACCCAAAGAAAAGTGGGTACCAAAATTCTTAAATGTTTCTGTTGTAGGTACACTCTGCAAGACAAAAAAGAAGCACAATTAGCATATGGACAATAGGTATTTTCCACTCATAACAGACAAAAGATGTTTGTTCCAAAACCCTAGATTCCAAGATGATGGAGAAATCACAGTTGGTTGACACAACAACAACAAAGAAAAATTGCTGGTTATTGGTAAAATGTAGATTAAAATGCTATGTCTGAACTTTCCTGCATTGTCTGAAATTGTATGTCTGTCTGAAAATTTATGTGTGTCTGAAATTAATTGACTGTTCGAAAGTCTATGTGTCTAAACTTGATATGATTTTCTGAAGTATCAGTTGAGTGACGTGGTCATTTGAAACGTTTAAAATTCAACTTTTTTTTTAAAAAAAATAGACCTTTGCACTTCACAGGTTCTCCGAGGTCCGTGCAATCATGCCATAACGATCAGGGAGTCTACACCCTATATATTTGAAAAGAGAAACTGACTAGGGCACTTCTATCACATGCTCTTTGCGTTTTCTCCTAAAAAAACTTCGCTTACAAGTTAAGCCCTGTGCTCCCTGTAACTTTTTACTTATGCAATGTCGTCTCAAAAGTTTCAGAATACCCAAGAACATGTTGATGGTACTATTGTGAAGAGCAAAGTTGTGAATGTTTATAGTTTAAGATATGAAGGAGTTGACTTGGTGTTTGAATTTGAATGAGCGTGATGGATTCCTTATCTCAACAAAGTTGACGGTGCATGGTCAGAAGCTGGTGTGTTGGAATTTTGGAAAAATGCCAAAGTTGAGTTCAGCAAGGATATCCCTGGGTATCGCTCAGTGAGAAGTAGAGTGATGGGTGTGAACATTTTCATAGATGATTCTGTTATTGGCCCTATTACTGAAGTGGAAACCACATGAGAGGTTTTCTTCACCGGATGGGAGAAGAGTTATAGAGGGTACAAGAAGTTCAACCATATGTTGTATGTCGAAGCTAAACCTCCAAGCCACAAGTCTCAGGATACTCTTGAAAAACCTAGAATCATTCATGCAATTCTTGGGTGCTTTATTTTTCCAAAATCTGGAAGCAGAAATCACGTCTGAGAGATGGAGAGGTTCTGCACTATTAATCTTCTGAAGAAGAATATTGTCCTTCCTAAGCTCACCATGTCTCATATGGTGAAAAGGATTAATGACTCTGCATCAAGCCTTCCTCATACAACCCCCTTCCAATAGATTCTTTATCACTTCAAGGTTCTCATTCAATGAACAACACTTCACAAAGCTCCTTTGTTTTTCAGTGCTGAAATTGTGAAGTTCCATGGGAATCATTGTGGTTACCCCTCTTCCTTCACCAATTATCAGAGAAGACTTAGCAAACATGAAGGCTCGGTCTACTAGAAGAAGTGCACTCAAAATTCTAGAAAATGAGTTGCATGGTGACCCCGAGAAAGCTGAGCTTGAAAGCTCAAGAGTTATATCTGAAGAACCTCCTCGCAAGAAGATAAAGATTGTGAGGAAGAAGCCTCAATCTGTTGCAGTACAGGTGAAATTGGCTAACACAGAACATATACCCTTTGAAACAACTACTCAAGAAGTCATTGTTACACAACCTAGAGTGTTTGAAGAAGTTCAGACAGATGCCCAAGGGCATTCTGAAAAACATCAGAAGACCTCTGAGGGAATTGCACCTGCTGAAATCTTGCCTACTTCACACTCTGAAGGACAGGCAAGTGCCCAACCAGGCCAGTTATGAAGGGTGTAACACTCACTGCTGAACAAAAGATAATCATCATTGATAAATCATTAGCAGAGAGATATCCTGACCTAGAATCACAAAAGATGGTTGCTCTTGCTAGTGCTCTAGAAAGCAAGGAAAAAAAGAAGAAGGAACAAGAAGATCTTGATTTTGTTTTAGCTAAGGCTGCTAAGGAAGCCTATGTTGAAGATCTGAAGCTGGAACAAAAAGATGCCTCCCATAGGAAAACAAAGAGAAAGACAAAAACGTCAGTTGTGAAAAAGAAACCAAAAATCATTATTCCTATTGATGCTCAGGTTAAGAAGAGAATAACCAGAAGGGACAGTGCTGAAGCTGCCCAAGTTCATATTGCTATAGACCAAGTTGATGCCTTGGCTGAGCTAAAAAAGAAGAACAAGGAGGAAAGGAAGAAAAAACTTCTAAAAAAGGATCTTGAGGAGACCAACATGTTTGAAGAACCTAAACTGGTCTAAGGTAATGTGGGAGCTTCCAATGAAGAACCCCCAATACCTTTGACAATAAAGACACCTGATGTCATGAAGGAATCTGAAGGACCTTCTTCTGAAGAAGAAGTGGATTCTGACATTCTTCATGACATCCCATGCATAATAGGTGGTTCCAAAAAGAGATTTGAGGTGGTATCTGAAACAGTGCCTTTGGAGTTTGTTGGAACCACATCTGACTTGGTAATTCAACCCAACTCTGAAATTACCTTAAGGTGATCTCAAGAAGTACCTCACAGGCCTTATCCCATTCCTCTGGAGGATAGGCCAAGGGTCCCTAAGTTCAAATGTTTGAGGGATGAATTAGCATACTTCAGATCAGAAAAGCCTCTAATAGATGTATGGGATAGAATTGACATAAAGCCAACAAATGTAACCTATTAGAGGTGGCATGCTCAATGGCCTGGGAAGGAGACTCATATTGAATATGGTTTGCAGAAAATAAGGTATGGACCTCCAATACCAGATCACCGGATGAGAACTCTGGACCCCTATGCTGAAAGAAGCAATGAATTAGTGTCTGAAAGTGACTGGTACATGTTGAAGTTCCTTGAAGCTGAAGGAAATGTTATGGCACAACATAAGAGGAAGTGGTTTGGTCGCAGATGATGAGATTCTGGCAAGCGTACCAAAATTTCAGCAGTATAATAGTAAGTATGAGTTATCATATCCACAGGGAATGGTTCACTTCGTATTTATTAGTGATCAGACTATCAAGTAGGAAACGGTATTTTGATGATTGTTGAGCGAGAAGTAAATTGCATAAAGTAAATGAGATAATAGAGAGAAGGTAAGATAGCTTTACTTGGATCAGGATTGAACTTCGTATCATCGCACCCCTTATGAATGTGATTCCCAATATTATGTACGAATATATTTCTATAATACCCTAGCCAAACTATATTATCCCATGCCGGTGTCCCATATCAAGAGATACTCAGGAATAATTCATGCGGGTTCTCCCAGGCGACAAATTACCCCGGCTTGATTGCTCTACTTTTCCGTTCGTTAACACTATCATTTCACCGTATATTCCTATAGGGACTACTATGAAGAGGCTGTCACATTCCAATTCTTCAATCATCGATTCCCCCTATATTCCTATAGCGATTACTATGAGTACTTTTACCAATCAGAATTCAAGTGTCCTATGTCTAGGCTTTCACAAACTTGTTGTTGTATTTACAAAACCATTTACCAATGCATCTTATAAAAACAACCTATAACTCCGGCACACAGGCGGAAGCTACTCATTAAGCAAAGTATAAAAGTACTGATATTACAGAATAGGGATTTTATAAATAATAAAGAGAATTCACATACACTTGGGGATTGAATCAACTACATTCAACCCTATTGGAGAGTTTAGCTATGCATGGTAGCCATACAAACCAATGAAGAAACTGTCACGCTTTTCTTCAATCCTAGCTCTGCTCTGCCGTCTCTCTAAAACTCTCTTATATCTTAGACTTTCTACCAAAAGCTACCTATGATCTATACAAAGGGTCCTATTTATAGATGAAGGAAAGCTATTTGAAGTCTGGAAGGAACCTGTTTTGAAATCAGATTAGAAAACAAATCTGTGTTCCTGCGCTTCACCTGCACTCAGCGCATCTGAAGTGTAGGATCCAGAGATGAATCCTGATAGTTACGCTTCACCTACACTGAGCGCAAGTGGAGCGTATTTCTCGTTCCAGCTTTTCTTGATTCTCTTTATTTTTAACTTGATCTCTTCCTGATCTTATCCTTGTTTTCTTGGCTTTCCTTGTTTCCCTCTTTTTGATCTGATTCTGTGTTTATCTTGACTTTGAATTTAAATTGGGAAGTTATCCACAGAATCCTTGTTTAAATGGCTGTTGATCTTATCTTTATTTGCTCTCATTTAAACTTCAAATCTGCAGATCATATCCTCAATTAATGCTATCTTCTTTTCTCATTCATATCTCTCTCATAAATCTGCAAAATCAACAAATTTTCTATTAAAATAGCATTAAATTCAAATTAAATAAACACAATTATTATAATTATTAATAAAAGGGATTATTTCGGGGCACAAATTACTATTTTACCCTTGATAAGTGCAGTAAAAATACAAGAATATATCATATAATTGGCACTTATCAGCAGATCCTACCAGCCCCTTTTGCCTTGCAATGTGAATAACAACACCACTATTTTGGTGTACCCTGATCGGTTGATTCTAAGAATCCATTTATATTCTTTAATGTACTTTAAAGAGAAGAAGTTCTACACTCGAAACTCTAGTTTTTTTCCTCGGAAGCCTCTCACACCTGATCAATGGAAAGCAATCATGAGAAAGAAAGGACTGGACCATTCTGAAATGAAATGGGTCTGGGACTCTTACTGGAAGTTAAGAGAAGCTAAAGGAGAATGCTCTTATCCTAATCCTGAAAATGGAACTCCTAGAGTTGAACTTGTGAAAATGTAAGATCATTCTGTTGCTGTGAGTAAAGGTCCCTTTTCTCAAGAACGAATTGACTTCAGATATCACAAGGGCAAGCTCTCTATGTGAGATTTTATGCATGAAGAATGGGAGCTGCTGAAGAAAACCAACAACTGGTGCTTCTACCTTATTAAGGTGCCAGGTGACTTTGGTTTTCCAAAGAGTGCAACATACTTCAGATTCTCCTCTCCCTACCTAAACATTGTCTTCAGAGAGCCAGATGCTGATCCGATTGAACAAAATGATGCTCTTCGCAGAAGACTAGAGGAAATGGAAAGACGTTAAGTGAAAATGGAAGCTACCCATGCAGAACTCATCCAAAGACAAGATCAGTTATTAGCTCAGACTGCATCTATCCGAGCTAACAGTGAAGTATTTAAGGCTATTATACTCTCTAAAATAACTAAAACCACATATTCCTTGTTAGAAGCTATTATGGGAGCTTTGAAAAAGTTAAAGTTTTGAACTATTAAAATGAGATTTTCAGACTCAATTTGTTATGAATTTTATCTACTTTTTGTTTGAAGCTTTTATCTGCCTTAATTCACAAGTAAATACAATGTCTTCTTTGCTACTATTTCTAATACTTCAGTTGCTTTGATTAAGATCTTGCTCTGTTACCCTTTTGATGTATGACAAAAGGGGGAGTATTATTACTAACCTTTAATTCTGAAGTGTGCAGTTCAGGGGGAGCAAAGATACAAGTTTAAGGAGAATGTCTAACTAAGGGGGAGCCTTCAATCAAATTTTTATTCTTACTCCCTAACCAAGTTAGATTTAAAGAAAGTTTATTTAAAGTTTGTCATCATCAAAAAGAGGAAGAATGTTGAGTCTCAAGACTTTGAAAGTCTAAGACATCCCTATACTAAGGCCTTAGTCTAAGATGTGATTTTGATGAGTACAAACCTGATATAATCTTTTCTATACTTTGCAGTTTTACTGATGAATGTTCTATTGTTTCAGATATGTAAAAAGAGTAAATATTCAAAAGCTGTCTGAATGTGTCATGGTTCTGAAGGAAGTCATCTCTGAAAAAGCTTAAGGCGTTCTGAAGCAACTAGTTTAAAAGCACTGTAAGAAGGCTGAAATAATTTCAGGAATTTGGGAATAGTGTCTCCAACGGGCATTATTCTTGAATTAGAAATTAGGACGTTACACTATGCAGCAAACTCGCATGGAGGGATGGACCTCCCTCTAATTGGTGGAACCTTCTGTCCACCTCGAACTCGCATATGAGGCATAATTACCTAATAATTATATACATAATTAAGACTAATTAAAACTAATCCTAATCATTATAAACATAATTAAAAATAATTAATTAAACTTAATCCTAATCATTATAAAAAAATAAAATTAATTCTAATCATTAAAAACATAACTAAAACTAATTAAATCTAATCTTAATCATTATCAAAATAATTAAAATTCATCATAAACATAATTAAAACTAATTAAACCTAATCCTAATCATTATAAACATAATTAAAATTAATCTAATCATTAAAAACACATCTAAAACTAAGTTAAGCCTAATCCCTAATCATTATCAAAATAATTAAAATTAATCCTAATCATCATGAACATAATTAAAACTAATTAAATCTAATACTAATCATTATCGAAATAATTAAAATTAATCCTAATCATTATAAACATAATTAAAAGTAATTAAACCTAATCCTAATCATTATCAAAATAAATAAATTAATTCATAAACATAACTAAAACTAATTAAACACAATCCTAATCATTTTAAATATAATTAAAACTAATTAAACCTAATCTTAATCATTATAAAAATAATTAAAATTAACCTGTAAAACTAACCTGGTGGCCGACAGAGAAGGCTAGATGGCAGCAGGGACGACAAACGGCGGTGAGCTCCTCCACGGACGGTGAGGGAGATGTTTTAATCGGTCAAAAACACACAGGGAGGCAGGAAGGGACAAAGGAGGGGGAATGAGGCGCAAGGAGGGACTGAGGAGGGCTAGGGAGCAGTGAGGAGGGGGAAGGGCAGTGGGAGGAGGGGTGGAAGACCGGAGGAGGAGAAGGAGAAGTGGGGAAGAAAGGGAGGGGGAAAGGTTTTTGTTCACTTCAGTTTTGAAATTAGTCGTCGCTACGTTTAAAAAAATAATGTAGTGATTGCCAAGCCATCGCTAGTCATTACTAACGCACGCGAAGTTTGAATTTTTAATCAATTAAAACTGACAACATAGCGACGGCCTCAGCCGTCACTACGTTAAAACATAATGTAGCGACGACCAAGTCGTCACAAAGGTGAATTGGTCGCGCAAAAATAAAAAATAAAGCATAATTATAAAAGGTATTTTAACAGTTGCGACAGCCAGACTGTCGCTACCGGAAAAAAATCTAGCGACAGTTTGGTCGTCACAAAGTATTAATTACACATGCACAATAAGAACTTCATATTTAATGATGTAGCGACGTTTAGTGTCGGCTAGGCATTCACTACTAGCGACAGATTTTAGTTGTCGCTATGTTTTCACATCTAAAAATTGGTATTCCTGTAGTGTATTGTATTGATTTTTTTTAAAAAAATATTATAACATTCTAAGTTTATACCTATTTAAAGTCAAAATTTATTTAATTTTTCACATTAATATAAAGTAAAAATCATATGAATTAATGAGATTCAATAATTATAAAAAAAATATAAATACAAAATTAATAAATACTTCTAAAATGTGTAAAAGATAGATTTTTAAAAATGGTCTCTTATAAAGAAGATGGGAGAAAGTATAATTTTTTTTTCAATTTTATCTGACTCCGCAGACATAGTGGAAGACCAAGACCATTTTCCTAGACTATTGTTCCACCTAACCGAGACCCGCACTTCCCATGCCAATTTTTTTTTTTAACCAAACTATCCTCCACGCAAGACAATCCTGTTTGAGCTGAGAATATTCACATCATGGTAGGACTAGCTTTCCCAGAGGAGATTTTTTCCATCCACAAGACTCGAACTCGAGACTTTGCTTGAGGGAAAACAAACATGTATCATTTGAACTAACTCTCGTTGGTTCTTCTCATACCAATTGCTATTAATTTGTTTTTTTTATTTTAAAATAGTATTAATTATTATTTTATTAAAACAAAATATATTTTACACACTAACAAAATATATTAAAAAATATTTTCGCACTAACAAAAATCAATTATCTATGTATTAATTTTAATACCGAAGAGTGAAACATTAATTTCTATATTCCTTCAATTAAAAATTTACATGTTATTTTCTTATTTTAAATATTTTTTAGTATATATTTTACACACCTCTCTTATAAAGGTTCTTTAATGCTCAGTTCATATGATAAAAATTCGGGTAGAAGGAAAAGAAATTGGAGGAAGAAAAATATTACTCCCTCCGTCCCTATTTATAAGACTCCTTCTAGAATAATTGGATGTCCCATAATATAAGACCTTTTGCAGATTTTTAGGTAAATTAATTATTTTTTCCATATTTGCCCTTCATTAATATTTAACTATTTTTATTCCTCATATATTGATGAGTGTGAATAATTAATGAAGTTTTACCCATATGCTCAACTACCCCATTGGAAAGTGAACTTTTGAGTATTCCACCATGTCACCATTAATGTTTCTAAAATATAGTGACTTTTAAATAGGGGTATATTTGGAATGCTATTATGTTTTTTAAAAGACCAATACATTAACCAACTTTTCTTAAACCGTATGAAACGATTGAGAGGGTCTTATAATAAGGGACGAAGGGACTAGTGTGTTTGACACAATAGAAATGTGGGAGGATAAAAGAGAAAAATAGTGGGTCCCACATCTGTCAATTTCTCCATCAAAATGGTGAGAAAATGTGAAGAAATTCATACGAGCACGTCGGACAATTATACTTTTTATTATTTGTACGAGTAAACTACCACTTTAGTCCCTGAAAGTGTGGTCAACTGTTAATTTAGTCTCTAAATTGAAAAACTGTCAATTTAGTCCCTGAAAGTGTAAAATGTCAGTCAAATTAGTCCTTTTGTTTCACATTTTGTTAACTAACGCCCAGTTACAAAAGGACTAATCTGACCGACATTTTATACTTTCAGGGACTAAATTGACAATTGATCACACTTTCAGGGACTAAAGTGATGGTTTATACCTTCACTGAGTCATACTGGCCATTTCACTATTCCTTTTCTTCTTATACATAGGTTTTAATTTATTATGCACATGTTATTTTTAATTTTTTAATTGATTAAATTATTAGTTTATAAATTCAAATAAATTCTAATATACATTTTAAAATTTCATATAAATTAATTATGTATATTATTTATATAGTAAATTTTTATAAATTTTATTTAAAAATATTTATTTATAGGCATTTTAGTCTTTATCAATTATATCTCTATTTCTCTCCATTCTATTTCTTTCATACCAAACAAATTTAATTTCTTCTTTATTTCTCACCTATTTCTTTCCACTCGTTTCTCTCCACACTATTTCTTTCTATCTTACCAAACACAGTCTCAATTTCTTAAAAAAACTCATTTTTAAATCTAAATATTTATTATTCTTATTCTTAACCTATTTTTCCTATTCCATTTTTTTTTTGTAGATGAACACATGTATCCTTCATGGAAGACGATCTTGCTCGAGCCGGGTAGGATCACTATAGGCAACAAAGCTCTTTCTCTGAGTATTTAACGTAACTACACACCTAAGACTCAAACTCGAGACCATTAGTTATACTAGAATAACCTAATGCCAACTAATTCACACACTCAATGGTATTTCAAATCCTTTTTTAATTCAAATTTAGATTCTTATCATTTAATATTATATAATCTTTAATTAATAATAATAACAACAACAAATAATTGAATTTAAAAATTTTGAATAATATAAAAATTGATTGAAATCTCAAAATTTAAACTTATATATAAAAGGATATGGTAGTTTTAAAATGATATATTTTTTATCCCCGTAAAATAAACACAAGTTTTGATTTTGATTCTTATATTTTTTTTTATTTACATCCTCCAAAAATCTAAAAGTTGATGTGGAAAACTAACAAATTGTCAAGTAGCCATGAGCTCATGTTGCGTGACAATTTTTTGACTTGCTATTGAAACATCACTAATAAAAATGTTTTTCAAAATTTTAAATATGGTGAGGATGCAAATGAAAAAGAAAAATTTTATGAAAATCAAAATCAAAATTTGCTTATTTTATAATGACACATTTTCTTCTAATTTTAAGCTTATGTATCTTACTCATGAGCAAACAAATTACAATAAATTGTATATATTTTTTTGTGTGAATCACATGTATCTTCCACAGGGTGTAATTGTGCTCGAGTCGGGAACATCCACTTCTTGGTGGGGCTAACTCTCCTAGCAAGTATTTTTTCCATCCACAAGGCTCAAACCCGAGACCTTTGCTTAAAGGGAATCAAAGATGTACCACTTGAACCAATCCTCGTTATATATAAGATATTATTGTTGTTTATGGAATTTGAAAATTGTTGTTATTTTTGCGTAATTTTTCCTTTCTATTTTTTTTTTTTTTGTCTTTTTTCATTGTGCAACATTGTGATTTGTTTTTTTGCTTGTAAAAGGATAAATGCAAATAGATTACAAAGTTATCTTTTTTAGCGGTTTTTTGTCCTTGTAAAATATACACTTTTTCATTTTCATCTCTGTAAAAAAAATTATTTATTGGTCCTCATGAAATAAATATTTTTCAAAATAGTCATCACCATCAGTGTTGGTTAACGTTCAGATAGCATGACTGTAAGCATACTTATTGACGTTTTCAAACCGGTCCTCGAGAAATAAATCTTTTTTAAAATAGTCTTCGTGGAACTTCTCATTCAGCTTGTATTGTAGCTTCACCACCCTTGTTATCAATTTCCTTTCCACACCTTAATCACTAACATCCTCATCCCTATTAGAACCTTATTTCGTCACTCTTGAAGCTTAAAGCTCCCTCTTCTCCCATAATGAAAGCATCATCGCATAAAATGCGAGTTTGCCATAGATAGTGTGAGGCTTCCGAGGGAGAAGAAGACATCGGGGATAAAGTGCCCCCTTTTCTTCATCCTTGGAACGTATAATGCGTAAATGCAAGGAGGAAGTGATTCTGCTAGAATAGAAGACAACTACAAATATCGGGAAACCATTTTGGAGGTATAAGAATTGAAATGTAACTATTTTCGATGGTGTGAGAATGTGGAAGATTATGGAAATCAAGAAGTAGAAGCATAAAAAAAAGTTGCATAATTGAAAAGGAAGACAATGAAACTACACTCTAAGCAAGTTGAAAGAGGAGAGATTTGGTAGGAAAATGTAGTTAATTTCATGAGGACTACTTTAAAAAATATTGATTTCATGAAAACTATTTTGAAAATACCATTATCTATATATGCTAACAACTACATTATCTTGACGCTAACCAACATTGATGATGAGGACTATCTTTAAAAAGATTGATTTTGTGAGGACAAAAAAGCTAAAGAAAAATTTTCGAGGGATTATACTAAAAATGTGTATTTTACAAGGACAAAAAAATATTTAAGCCTTTCTTTTTCCCCCATTTTTGTTTTTTTTGTTTTTTTTTGCCTTCACAACTCAAATACTAAAACCGACCCGACCTTTACAAAATCGACTCGGGTAAACCACTAAAAACACACTATACCCAATTCGATCTAACCCGGTGAGTGTGTTTGATTCGGTTCAAAAAATGGGTCTAAACCCAACCCGAACCATTGCGGCTTCTCATTTCATCATCGATTAATTTTCTTTTTCAAATTTGATCCATTTTAAATTGGATTTGTTCAGTTTTTGATTTTTTAAGAGACAATAAATATTAGATAAAAATAAGAGTAAATTACTCCAACCTCCCCTCTATTTTAAAAACCAACACAAAACCCCAATTAATATAATTTTTATAATTTATTAAAAAATATTTTTTTACAAAACTCAACATTACCCTAAAGACACCCCTTCCTTTCTAATTAAAAATCATTTTTATATAGTAAAGAAAAATTCATAGCCAGTAAGGGTATTTTGGTTATTTAATATAAAAGATAATTGTTGACTGTTGACTAAAATTTCTATTAAATGTATCATAAAAAATTGGGTTTAAGTGTAATGTTCTTTTAAAATTGGAGGGGTTTGTGTAGGTTTTCAAAATATATGAGGTTTTGTGTTGGAAGTGCAAAATAGAGGAGAGGTTAGAGTAATTTACTCTAAAAATAATAATGAAAACATTGAAGATTAAACATTAGACATGAAATCATTTAACAAAGCACAAATAACAAAACAATATTAATTGGTTTGAAAAGAATACAATTTGAAATGCAAATAACATGTTGCAATAGAATAAATGATATCGCTAGGAAATAAATTACTTATTTATGTTGTGATTTTTTAATGATATTTTATTTTATTTTTTTACACACTTTTATTAAAACTTATGTTTATTAATATAATATAAAATTATATAAAAAAACATGAGATATGAAAAATTAATTTAAAAATAGTTTAAAATGAATATATTCATAGAGATATTAAAATTATATTAGATAATAAAATCATAAAAAAATATATTAGTATAAGTAATTTCATAAACATATAATTATAAATATATTTTTTTTATAAATATTTCTTTTATAAATAAAATACTTATAAATATATATGTATATAAGTTCAATTTAAATTAGATCAATTTTTAACATAAAATCTAAAAATTAATTCAATCCAAAAAAAAATTTGATAGTTATGATTTTTAATTTGATCAATTTCTGTTTTTTGATTCGATTTTTACTTTTTAGATTTATTGAACATGAACACCACTAACCTAGCCACCTACTCCCCCAGTACCTCTAAAAGAGAATCAATGAACGCCGAGGTTAAATTGAAATTTATTCCAAGCGTGTAGCAGAAGATATATAACTTTCAAGGTGCCGTATGTTCATATTATGAATCTATGATGTCAAATTAGCAAACTATTCCTAAAGGTCGCGGTTGGGTTGAGATATACACTTTAGCATATTGAATAAAAGTAATTTAAAATTAATTTTATAAAACATGATTTTGTATTAGAGTCACTTGACAAAAAAACTAGCCAATATGATTTGATCAAACATAACTCTTCATATGTCATAACTGCCCCGAACAAATATGGAGCACGGATCTTTTATCTTGCCTTCGCCCATATAATATAACTTCTTATCATTATAATTTGAATTTCTATTTTATGATTCCATTCCATGATTATCCATCTAAGTAATTTCTATTTATAGACCTATATGTATAAATGATAAACAAATTTCATTTAAAGCTTAATTCTCAAAAGAAAGAGGAAATGCAAATTTGTATTTCACGGAAATAAAATACATAAAGAGAAGGAGAAATGTCACTTCCCCAGTACCAGAAAGGACAGGCATTAGGAACAAAGTTATGTTTCATTTCAGAATAAAACAGGTAGAGAAATAAAAATAAAAGTGTTCAACAATCAACAACGCTGCTAATCTGCTATGTTATTATTACAACCTAGCTATATTTTAAAAAAGTTAATTAATAATAGGAAAAAAGGAAAAGAAAACAAACAAAGAAACAAACTATTTCCTTGTTTGCAAAAAACAAGGTAACATGTCGGAGATACCCAAACCTTCGGAGTTACGGCAGTTACAACGACGGCGCGTGCACCGACATCCAAGAAGCCCAAGCCTACGCGCCACCAATTTCGGCGGCTTCAGGAGCCACGGTGTTTAAATCAAAACCCTCATTGATTCCTACATCCCCACTACCATTTTTCTTCATGTCATCATCAGCAGCCGCCCCTCCAACTTCGCCGGCGGCGATGTTTTCACCGTCTTCCACCGTGACCTCCGCCTTCTCCAGCGCCTCCCTCCACTCCTTGCCGCCCCTCCCTCTCTCGTCAAAGTACTTCACCGCCTCCTTCATCCTTCTCAGTATTGCAAAGAATTCCTCCACCTCTTCCTCCGTGGGGACCGCACCACCACCGTCTTCCTCTTCTTTTCCCTTCAATTTCTTCACTCTCTCACTCTCTTCCACCACTTCCTCCTCCCTTATGACCCTCTTCTTATTCCTCTTCTCCACTTCCATAGCAAATGATGAATCAGATCCCAGAAAGCCAAATCAATAAGGCATGGAATATATTATATGAAAATGAAATAGACTAGACCTCTTTGTCAAGAGAAGTTAATTGATCATTTCCAATGTTCTCTAAATTCTACATAAAAAAAAATCATGTCAACAACAGTCTTCTTTTTATATGTCCCTTCTCTTATTTCTTTATTTAAAAAAATACTATCTTAATAAAAATAATAACTAAAGGTGAATATTATTATTTTGAAATTTTAATAACGTGACAATTTTTAATTGAAAAAAAAATAAAGAACACGTATGATTTTACCTAAAAAAGTCGCAATTTGGTACCTTCGGCCAGAGAAGGTTTTGATACATTTTTATTATTTTTTTTCTTGAATGGAGACATAAAGGCCAAAACTATATAGGAACTGCCTAAATTATTTTGAAAACATAAAGTAGATTTTAAATGAGACACATATGTATTGCAAATGAGAATGTGAAAAAATAGGGGAATACAATAAGAAATACATGATAATGGTTATAGGGGTCAAAAAAGTCTTTTCAAAAATAAAAAATACAAATTCTAATAGTTAAATAGTCTTATAAAAGTAAAAATACTAAGACCATTTAAAAAAGTTAAAAAAAATTAATTAGATGATCAAAGAAGATACCAAAACCCCCGCTCAGCGGAGGATACCATAGAATTTTCCCAAAAAAAATGAGAATGTTGATGTGTTGGGAATTTTCCAATAGTCTTTGCATGTGTGGTTAACGTGGAGACGGTCGGTATATTTAAAATTATTAATTCTTACACATAAAAAACATGAGTTTAAATTTTAAACAAAAAAAGTTTAAATTTATTTTTTTTGTCATAATAATTTTTTATGGTGTGCGGGTATATTGTTGATATATAATTAAAATTCTTATGTTTAAGTTATAATAGTTATAATTTTATAAATAATTTAATGATATAAAACGATTAAATGTTAATGTAATTAAGGAAAATTGAACTAATTAATATTGTATCAAAATTAAATTTATCAATATATACATATTAAACTTATTCCCTTTGTTTATTTTGTGTAGAGTTTGAGGAGAAAAAAAAGATAAGAGAAATACAGCATACAGATTAACAAACTCGTTTGATTTAACAATAGGGAGAAGAGTGAGTATTTATTTTCATGGGACTCGTTAAAATTTAAATAACCAAAATGTCTTTTTTATCTAAAAAAAAATGGTACAAAAGTTAAGAGTGTATAATAGTAACTCACAAAATTAATAATTTTTTTATTATTTAAATTAATTTCTTTTCTATTTCTCTTTTACTTCTTTCAAATTAAATATCTTCATTTCTATTTAAATTTCACATCACTTTATATTTTCTCTATTTCTCTCTTATTACTTTACTTAAATCAAACAAAGCGATAAAATTACTGCACTTCAAAGAAATTTTTAATTTCTGTTTGTTTGTATGAGAATGCAAAATTTTCCAACGCTACAATCTATTATTAATTACATGTATAACATAGAGAGAGAAAAAGAAAAAGAAAAAAAAAAGAGAAATATATGATGTGATATATAATATGATGAAAAAAAATAAAAATAAAAATGTGTTATAATAATTGTTATATATTTTATATTGTTAAATTTGATATCTCTACTTTATTTATGTATTTTTTTTTTATCATAAAGAATTCAACTATCATAACACTTATTTGATAAGATTCTTCTGATTTTTTTAATGAAAAAAAAATGCTTCATCATTACATAGCAAATAACTTTTGGATGCATTTAATTTGTAAACTTCATTTCTAAGTAGTTGTAAATATAAAATCTCATTGGACTATTATAAATCATATATTATTAAATCATAAAAAAATTATTATCATAATTATGATTTAAAGTATTTAAATAAGGGTAGTAGAGTTATTAAAAACAATATTTTCTCAACTATCTAATGATATAATAGAGTTAGTTAATGACATTAAAAAATAATATTATATTTTTTTAAATTTTTTAATAAAATTAACTAATTTCAATTATTTTATTGGTTTAATTAATTTAGTTAAATGCGTTTATAAAAGGTTTTATAAAAAGGATTAGAGAGAGGTAATTCCAATCAATTTATTTAGTGATAGACAAATATATAATATATGAATTATGTGTTTAAAAATGATGATATGTTTGAATTCTGACTATATCAATATTTCTCATTAAACTGTCTGCCATTTATAAGCTCGTGAAAGTTAAATTATAATTGAGACTCATGTAAATTCTCATGCAACTACCACTTGACCTCAATAATTTTAAAAAAAAAAAAAAACATTACGCCAAAACATTTTATTAAATGTACGTCAAATTCAAACTTATATAAAAGTTTTATCAGCATATGTCCTTTAATTTCTTCCTTTGGGCCATTAAATTATTAACTTTTTAATTTTTTTTCTGCCAATTGCACCATATATTAACAGTGCAACGCACTTTTAGTAAAAATTATCGGAGACCGTTAGATTATTAACTTTGTAATTTTTTACCAATACATCACACCATAACTATTTAAGCTTCGTTTTTTAATACTAATTTAACGTTAATTGAGAAGATAATGACATCTTTGTTTAAAAATAAAATTTAAATTAATAAAAAGATGACAGAAAAGAATGTTAAATAGTACTACAACTTGTGAACATACCAATTCAACTAGAATAAATTAATGTTATTTAGACGACTAGTAGCATTTGGATTTTGGAGCATTGATTGGTGAAACAGAGGAAAGTTGTTGAGAAAATGCAGAGATGATGTCATGAAGACTGGCTAGGTGACGTCACATCATTGCGTCATTCGCAATTATACGATTCTCTATTCCATGGCTCGACAGTCCTTGTCGACTCCCACTCGCACTCGAAGGTAATAAATGACACTCTCGCACTTATCGTTACTCCCCTTTTGCTGGTTGGTTCCACTAGTTGTTAAAAAAGTGAGTCAAAACACATTGATTTACTTTTCTAATGAATTGAAAAAATAACAATGCAGCTTGATCTACCATTAGTTGGTGGTTAAATGTGTTGTTTAATCTAATTTTTTAAAATAAAAATATAAAAATATAAAAAATCAAAAAAATGTTACAGAATAATAAATTACAAACAATTTTAAAAATTGTAAAAAATATAAAAAATGTAAAAGAAAATTTAATAATTAAGGGTTTGTTCGGGTGGTTGTGAGTTTTCAGTTTTTTATTTTTAAAATATTTTAATTATGTTTTTATAACTCAAATCTTAAAAATAAAAATCACTTTTTGTGGTTTTTAAAACGTACATTTTGAAAATCACAAAAAGTGGTTTTTAGTTTTTAATTGTAAAAACTTGAATTAAAATTTTAAAAAATTAAAAACTGAAAACTCACCGCCACCCCAAACAACCCCCTAAAAAATCCTAATTTAAAAGGACTATGGGAGTAAGGGGTTTCAAATAGACAAGCTACACGGTGACAATGAACAACTGCACTCTGCCAAAGTGCACATTGGTGAATGTCCAGAGCTAGAGGATGAAGGTCCATACCATAGTGTGAGATCGTGAGAGAGAATTTGCAAAGCGACGAGGGAGTTATACCTCTATTAGAGAGGGAGGTAATCAAGTTTCAAACTCCAATTGGTCTAGATTTGAAATCCTCCAAAATAATACGACTAATTTCGAAGAGCATACTAATGAACCTGTTGAGAAGTCTCAACCGTCTAATTTTTCTCCTCCCAAATAGTTTAGCCTCCTTCCCAAAGTTCCCTCACAATCCAAACCCAAAGTCAACAAGAAAGACCAACCCAAGAATTCTGGAACTGGATCTAGCAAGCAAATAAAAAATAAATCTAAATCTGTCAATTCCCCTGTAATTACCCCTAAAGGAAAAAATGCATATTCTTTGCCTGAAGAGCAGATGGGTCCAAATTCTGTCCCTGAACAAGATATTGAGAGACAACGAAAGGAACAGGAAATTTTGGATTTAATGTGAAGATATCAAGCTAGATTAAAGGATCAATATATGAATTGTGGGAACATCTTGGATATCCTTGGTGGCTCCTCAAGTTCTTCATTTTGGGGCCCTCCAAACTCAACTCAATTTGTTCCTACTCACCCCTTAGCTCATGATATAAATGAAACAGCTTCCTTGTCTCAAGCAGGTGTTATGCAAGATCTTGATAACCAGATGGAAGATGATTCTTCCAAGGATAACTCAGAGGCACAATAGGTTTGTCTCTTCCTGTCTTTTATATTTTTTTCTCTTATGAATTTTCTATTTTGGAATTGTAGAGGCGCAGGGTCAAGGATCTTTCCTGGTATCATCCAAGATATTTCACGCATTCATAAATTATCTTTTATTGCCCCTCTTGAGCCTAGGATTAGTGGTAATTGAGCTGAGGCTGTTATTAAAAAGTTAGGCTTTGATGGGCATACTTGTGTTGAAGCTAGAGGTTTCTTAAAAGGTATTTGGTGCTTGTGGAAATCAAATATCCTTGCTATTGATGAAATTTCAACTACTCAGCAGTGCATCCACCTTAGGATTAATCATGGTTTTGATCAGTTATATGGCATCTCTCTGTCATCTATGCAAGCACCAATGAATCCCAGCGTATGGATCTTTGGAATGAACTTAGAAGCTTTTCTCAAAACAATGGTAATACCCTTTGGTGTGTTGCGGGGGATTTTAATACTATCCTCTATGAAGTTGAGAAGTCTGGAGGGGGTCCTATTCGCAGATCATCTTTAAACAACTTTAATCAATGCCTTGATGACTGCCTTTTAGCTTATATTGGGTTCAAAGGTCCTAGATTCACTTGGACAAATGGTCACCTGAGTGAAAGACTGAATAGAATTATTGCTAATGATTCTTGGCGCCCTAGATTTATGGATTCTTCCCTCATTAATCTCCCCTTACCTAAATCTGATCATGCAGGGCTCTGGCTTAAAATGCCTACAAATGCTGGGCCTATTTCTAAGGGTAATTCTTTTAAATTTTTAGCTCCTTGGAATGAGAACCCTGATTTCGGTAATCAAGTCTCTAAGTCTTGGATTTTAAATGACCCTTGGGATGTTAATGTGAAACGTTTCTCTCAAAATATGTTGGATTGGAATAAGTTAGTGTTTGGTAACATTTTTATGAAGAAAAAGAACTTGATAAATAGACTTAAAGGGATTCAAACTAAGCTTTTGATGGGCCCTAACCCTTTCTTAACTGAATTACGTTCCAAGTTGTGGGAAGAATATGCACAGATTCTAGATCATGAGGAAGCTTATTGGTTTCATCTATCCAGAAGTAAGTGGCTATCCCTTGGGGATAGGAATACAAAATTCTTCCAACAGAATATATGCTCTTAAATCTGCAGATGGGACCTGGGTGTATGATTCTCAGGAAATCAAAGGTTTGATATTCAATTATTTTAATTCACTTTATCTTGCTTCTACTAACCATGTCTCTCTTAGTTTGGATTTCCCTAGCTTTCCAGATTTCCCCCTAATGCAGCTCCTTCTGCTTCTCTTCCTAGAGTTGAGGAGATCAAGCAAAGCCTCTTCATTATGGGTAATCTAAAAGCACCTGGTCCGGATGGGCTCCATGCTCTCTTTTTTAAAAGCCAATGGGATTCCATCAAAGATCATATTGTTGGTTTTGTTCACAAGGTATTTCTAAATCCCAACTATATAAGTATGGTTAATCAAACTTCAATTTCTCTCATTCCTAAAGGTAATGTCCCTGAATCTCCCTCTAATTTTAGGCCTATTTCTCTCTGTAATGTAATTTATAAAGTAATTTCTAAAATTATTGCAAATAGAATTAGACCAATCCTTTCCTATATTATTTCTCCTTTCCAAAGTAGCTTTGTGTACGAGCGTCAAACTATTGATAATGTGATTATATATCAAGAAGCTATTCATTATATGAAAAGTTTAAAAGGTAAATCTGGTTATATGGCTATAAAACTTGATTTAGCTAAAGCATATGATAAGTTAAGGTGTTAGTTTGTCTATGAATCTTTAACTCTTGCTAAAATTGATCCCCTTCTTGTGGACATAATTTATCAATGCATCTCCACTACCTCAATGTCTATAAAATGGAATGGTGAAAATACTGATATTTTTTATCCGGGTAAGGGCATTAGACAGGGTGATCCTTTATCCCCCTACCTCTTTGTCTTTTGTATGGAAAGGCTTAGTCATATTATTTCCCATGTGGTTGATTTACATGAATGGTCCCCCCTTAAATCTGGGAGGGGTAAGGTGGCCATCTCCCATCTATTTTTTGTTGATGATATTGTTCTCTTTGGCAAAGCTTCACCAGCCAAGTTCAAATCATTAAGCATGACCTTAATACCTTTTACTCAACTTCTGGTCAAGAAAAAAACTTATCAAAATCTAATGTGTTTTTCTCTAGTAATGTGCAGAAAGATGTGGCTTTGCATCTCTCAAATATATTGGAAATTCTTAGGACTGAGGACCTTGGTCTTTATCTTGGGTTTCCTTCGCTTAATTCCAGACCAACAAAAGAAACATATTCCTTTATTGTAGACAAGGTTAGGAAGAAACTTTCGGGTTGGAAATTAAAGCTAATTGTTTGTCTTTTGCAGGGAGGGTGACTCTTGCTCAATCCTGCTTATTCAGTATACCTAGCTATGTCATGCAAGCTGTTGTTCTTCCTCAGGCAACCTGTGATGAAATTGAACAAACCTGTAGAAACATTATCTGGGGATCCTCTCCAACTCAGCAAAAGTGCCATCTAATTTCTTGGGACAAAATTTGCAGACCCAAAGTAGCTAGGAGCCTTGGTTTTAGGTCTTTAAAGACAATTAATGAAGCTTATATGCTGAAGTTAGCTTGGAATATAATTACATCCCCTAAAGCATTATGGGTGAGAGTCCTTCGTGTTAAATATGGAGTTGGTGATCATGCTGTGCCCTTTGTGACAGCCATAAACAGATCCTCTATTTTGTGGAAGAATATTGTGAAAAGCTGGAGACACTTGGATAAATGTATTTGCTAGATTATTGGTAATGACTCTACTGTCCGTTTTTGGAAAGACCCCTTTATTCCAAATCTGGGCCCCCTAATAAATCATTCTCATGGAGATATTCTTTCTTAGCAATTAGAGCTCCCAGTTTCCTCCGTTGCTATCAATGGCTCTTGGAATTGGGGTTTGTTTGAAGACATCCTTTCTCATCAAGGTCGCTCTGTTTTGGCTAGCATTAAACCTCCTGAGGAGGAGGCTGGCCCTGGCTCCCCTGCATGGTTATTCTCAGCTAGTGGAGATTTCTCTACCAAAAGTGCATATGAATTTATTATGGGTTTAGTTGGTCCTCCCGTTCTCCCAGACAAGATCTTCAAAAGGATTTGGGATTGGCAAGGTCCACCTAGAATTTCCTCCTTCATGTGGAAATTATATCATGGAAGATTACTAATTAATTCAAAAAGGAAGAGAAGGGGTATGTCTCCCTCTGATTCCTGTCCCGGATGTGGAATTGCCTCAGAAACAATTATGCACACACTGAGAGACTGTGAAGTGGTGGCTGAACTGTGGGAATCTCTTATTGACCAAAAAAACTGGGTTATAAGTGTTAGAATTAAGTAAATTCCAGGTAAATTACAACACTTATTGATGATGAATTGTTGAATTTATAACCCAATTTCACCCTTCTTAGCTTAATTTGTGGCTCTTGTATTTATTGGAATTAAATTAGAACTTGATGCTATTTTGATGAAGAATCTGTTGATTTTTACAGATGAAAAGCTAAGGTACAAATGAAGCATCAAGAGAACAATGAGCAAGGACAAGAGCAGTGTAGAACAAGCTTCAAAGAATGCCTCTTCATATATTGTTTCCTGCGCTTCACCTGCGTTGAGCGCAGGTAGAGCGCAGGAAACGTAACCTAAATTTTAATGGGCTGCAAACAGGGTTTAAACGGGCCGTCAGACAGTTTATAGAGAGACTTTTAGGGATGGAGACGACATTCAGAGGCGGAGAGATAGACATAGAGTTTTTGAGCAGATACGGAGTTGGAGAGAAGAGTTTGACAGTCTTTGGAGACCATTCTGGAGCAAGAGGGAGACTACAACGGAGCTGGAAGGCTTAATTGTTATTCTTCTTCTTAATCCTGTTGGTTTGTAATGGCTACCATGAGTAGCTAAATCTCTCTTTAGGATTGAATGTAGTCGATTCAATCCCCAATTGTATTTTGGATCTTTGTTATTTAGGAACCCCTATTTTTATAATATTGGTGTTTTTATTTTTGTTCTTAATGCTTAACTTTCGTCCTGTACCGGAGTTATGATCTGATTTATTGAATTAGTTGGGAAGCAGTTTTCTAAATCTGATTTGGGTAAAAACACTCAATAGGTTGAATACCTAGGGATATGGTTCAATTTATTGATAGCTTTTAACAATTGATCTTAAAGCTAGGCAATTTGTCAAGCAGCCAAGGAATTGGTGTTTAGGGGATTGTTCTAAGAATTACATACTTGAGGGATTAATGTGAATGAAATTTATTTGGGATTCAATATTTGTAATTATAAATTCCTAGATATCATTGATTTCCAAAATACAAGAGGGGTGCGATAGACGAAGTTCAATCCTAGTTTATCTTATTTGCTCAATTTCATCTATGTTTCTCTTTGTCTCAATTATTTTTAATTGCATCTTTTAATCTATTTGTTACCAAACAATCTCAACCAATTGCAATCTTTCTTACTCAATAAGAGTGAATCTTAAGAATTTATTTTGTACCGTTCCTCGTGGGTACGACAACCCCTATTCTTACTATTATACTGTTGCGATATTGGTACGCTTGCCAAGATCTCAACACTGGGCTTCTTTTTTCAGTTTGGGTATTGATCAATGGTTGAGAAAGAACCTGCTGGATATTTCTCTTTCTGTAGCTGGAACTCCTTGGAATTTTATTTTTCCTGTTGCTGTTTCGTTGATTTGGAAGGACAGAAACGATTTAATCTTTAACAAGTCTGATCTGCCCGGTAATCTCTTCTTCAATATTATCAGTCATGCTCAAAGAATTATTTCCTCTATAGTAGCTCTTTGTCCAATCTCACAACGGGCATACCAAAATGAAGTTTCCATCAGTTGGTCTTGGCCTCCCCAGGGATTCCACAAGCTTAATGTTGATGGTTCTATCTTAGATCCTTCCTACCTTGCCAGCTGTGGTGGTTTAATTAGAAATGAGGATGGTGATTTTAGAGGAGGCTTCAAATGCAATATTGGTATTTACTGGACTGTCAAGGTTGAGTTATGGGGTCTCTTCCATGGGATTAAGTTGGCTACAGAAAAGAAGATTAAAAAATCTCATCATCAACATTGACTCTAAAGTGGCTTGCCAACTGGTCACTAAATGTTACAAAAGGTCTCATCATTGTTTTGATATTATCAGAGGCATTAGGAAGCTTTTAGAGGAAAACCCTTCTTTTTTCTTAAGCCATGTATTTAGGGAGGGTAACAGGGCAGCTAACCATTTAGCTAATTTGGGGCATGATATGCCTATTGGTATCACCTATTTGGACTCTCCTCCTAGATCCTTGATTTCCATCCAATTCCAAACTCATCTTGACATCCAAAACAAAATAAAAGGGGGTAAAGTTTTTAAAACTTCTTTTTATATATAATTTCTTTTTTGTTTAAATTATAAAATAACAAGTAATAATCTTAACAATGTAACGTCTTAATTTCTAAATCCAAGAATTAAGCCCGTTGGAAGTAAAATTCCGAAATTTCTGAAATTTTTTCACGCCATTTAAATATTGTAGATACAAACATCATATAACGCTTAAGCTTCCAACGATTACTTAAATAGTATATGAATACATAAGCTAAATGCATAAATTTCCATCAAGGCTAACAGAATACCGAGTACATACATCACTTGGGATACCCCCATACATGTGCCCTAAACAAAATAGAGAGGGCCTGTAGGCTGCATGTTGAGATCTTGGAAAGCGTACCAATATCGCAGTAGTATAATAGTAAGAATAGGGGTTATCGTACCCACGAGGAACGGTACAAAATAAATTCTTAAGATTCACACTTATTGAGTAAATGAAGAGAACTTGTATATGATTGTTGTGAAAAGTGAATTTAAAGATGCAAATAAAAAGAAACTGAGACAAAGAGAAATGTGGATGAAATTGAGCAATAAAGAGAAACTAGGATTGAACTTCGTCTATCACACCCCTCTTGTATTTTGGAAATCAATGATATCTAGGAATTTGTAATTATAAATATTGAAGCACAAATAAATTTAATTCACATTGATCCCTCAAGTATGAAATTCTTAGAACAATTCCCTAAACACCAATCCCTTGGCTGTTTAACAAATTGCCTAGCTTTAAGATCAATTGTTAAAGCTATCAATAAATTGAACCATATCCCTAGGTATTCACCCTATTGAGTGTTTTTACCCAAATCAGATTTAGAAAACTGCTTCCCAGCTAATTCAATAAATCACATCACAACTCTGGTACAAGACGGAAGTTAAGCATTAAGAACAGAAATAAAAACACCAATATTATAAATATAGAGATTCCTAAATAACAAAGATCTAAAATACAATTGGGGATTGAATCGAATACGTTCAATTCTATAGAGAGATTTAGCTACTCATAGTAGCCATTACAAATCAACAGGATTAAGAAGAAGAATAATAGTCAGGCCTTCCAGCTTCGTTGTAATCTCCCTCTTGCTCTAGAATGGTCTCCAGAGACTGCCAAACTCTTCTCTCCAACTTCGTATATGCTCAAAAACTCTGTGTCAATCTCTGTCTCTCGTCTCCATCCCTAAAAGTCTCTTTAAAAAACTGTCTGAAGGCCCGTTTAAACTCTATTTGCGGCCCATTAAAAATTAGGTTACGTTTCCTGCACTCTGCCTGTGCTTAGCGCAGGTGAAGCACAGGAAACAGTAACTAAACAGGCATTCCTGCGCTCTGTCTGCGCTCAACGCAGTTGGAGCGCAGGAAACAACAGCTGACTCCTCTGAAATGTCATTCTTTGAAGCTTGTTCTACACTGCTCCTGTCCTTGCTCATTGTTCTCTTGATGCTTTATTTGTACCTTAGCTTTTCTCCTGTAAAAATCAACAGATTCTTCATTAAAGTATCATCAAGTTTAGATTTAACTTCAATAAATAAAGGAGCCAAAATTTAAGCTAAGAAGGGTGAAATTGGGTTATAAATTCAACAATTCATCATCAATAAGTGTTGTAATTTACCTGGAAATTTACTTAATTCTAACACTTATCAAACTCCCCCCAACTTAGCTTCTTGCTTGCCCTCAAGCAAGAAAATCAAATACAGTCAGTTATTTAAAATGACTAACTATGACTCTAACTGATAGGGAAAATAATTTCAACATCTCTTGCTAGACAACTTTCACTTTCCAAATTTCAGATTTAAAAATTAGAACCAAATGGTGACTCCAATCATCAATCATAATAAGATAAATGTGCATTCAATCTCTCAAGAATAGCAATTGCAACAACAAATGATAAAATCAAGGAAATTCTCTCAATTCTCACAGGTAAGTGTTTCCCTCAATTTTTCCACTGTAGTTGAACGATTAAAATTGCTAGTTGTTTTCAGTTAACATACAACACATAATCATCATTGATCATAAGGTCATTCTTGGGTTGTAATGAGGCTTATCTATCAAGAAATCATGGTTTTTTCCGGATATATCAATAAACACAACTTCAAAGAAAAGAGAGCAAAACTACAAGTTAAGTAATTCTCTTAAGTGACTCTCAATTCACTATCTTTTTCTTGAATTCAAACATTTCAGCACATATTTTGCCTCTTTTTGGTAATTCACTCCTTTATGATTATACAAATATATATATATATATATATATATATATTAATAAGAAGGAGTGAATTCCATTACTCACTGTGCCCTTTTTCCAATATCCATCAACCAACCAATACCCATTATTATTGAATAAAATGCACCTATGCTCTCTATCCCTAAGTGTGTAAGGGACAAGGATTATAATGAGTAACAAGGCTAGGGTGCAAAATCCAAGAAAATTTTAAGCTCAAATGGGCTATCAAAAACAGGAAATATTATTCACAGGTTGGCTATTTGGCACTGAGTAATTTACCTTTTAAACAAGTTGCCTTAATCACTTCCATCCTTTTCATATGCAATAATAGAATAAAAACTCAAGCAATAGCAATTGACAAGTAACAGGGAAAACTCTCAAAGTGTTTGGTCACACAAACTCACAGGCTTATGGCTATTTTCCTTGATTAAATTACCCGTTGCACAATTAGCTATCTTAGTTAACTTTCCTGCACAAAATCATAATCCTAACTGATTATGAATTCAGCCACTTAATTCCTTTTTCTCCTCTTATTTCAGTTAGTTTGGTTGACTAGCTTTGAGATATTAAATTGAATTCATTAAAATCCTAATTCTTAAATCCTAAGCTAACTAAAATAAAGGAAATAATGCTAATGAGAATTAAAATAAACAACAGAAATCCTAAGTAAACTGGAACAAGAAAATCCTAATATCCATACTGCATAAACTGGTCTATACGTGTCAATAACAGTACAAATGTATCAAATGAAAGAAAAGAAAATAAAATAAAAGAAAAGGAAAGAAAAAAGAAAAACACCGTGAAAAAGAAAAAAATATCAATCATCCTCCTCTGCATCCTGTAGGTCCTCATCCTGTGCTCCAGCTGCTGCTGCTGCTCCACCCCTTGGAACAACAGGCCTGTCCCCAGGCCACTGCAAATAGTCCTAAAACTGCTCCGGTGGCATGACGGGGAAAGGGCCTTACAAGTTGTGGTGCAAGATCTGCTCGAGGTACAACACCCCTCTATGAACAGCTATGTTCTGGCGACATAGGTGCTCCTTGAAAGTGTGGGGTGGAATGTCAACTGGTGGTGGCTGCTGTGGTGGTGGAGACTGAGGATCATCCTGAGGCTCTGGAGGTGGGGCCAACACCTCATCTGGTATACAGTAAGTCTCAATGTACCTCCTGGTGATAGCCCCCTTGATAGGAGCGGTAAGGCATATAACAATCCCCTGAGACCGGCATAAAGCAGTGATGAGAGCGGGAAATCCTAAACTGATCTTAGAGCGCTCGCTGCGACGCTCCACAACAGTCACCATGAGGTATATCTTCTCAGAAATAACTCTGGCGATGTCGACATCCCGACCAGTCAGAATACAATATATAAAATGTGTCGTCTCAATGGTGATGTTAGACACATGGTTGGTTGGCTTAATGTTAGAGAACACTAGAACCATCCATATCCGAGATATACTCCACAGGTCCTTCCTAAAAATCCTGGCTACCTCCCCATAGGTTTTGACATCATAAGTACGCCTAGGCAGACATAAGTACTGGGTTGTCCTGGTATCAAGCTCCTCATGCCCATAAATGCCAATATCCCGAAGCAGCTGGTGGTACTGGCAAGGAATGTCCTCGGCATCATCAGGAGATGGGCGATCTAGAAAGTCATTAATCGCATCGCGATCATAGGCGACCCACCTGCCTCTCACATAGGATCTCTTCTCAGCTTTAATGCGTGGCTTGCCCACGGCGTTGGAGTAAAACTCCCAAACCAGGTCTGGGTCAAACAGTCTCTCAGGCTCAGCCACCCTCCTCCATCTCCGTCGGGTGATCTCCCGGTTGAACTCCTCGAACTCCCCAGCATGGAGTTCCACTGGCCTCTCTAAAATAAAATTACAGTTTTGGAGGGAACTGCATTTCTCCACAGCTTGGGCATCCCTGAATCTCCCGGCATCACAGTGAGGTTTATTGCGTGCCTTCTTTCCTCTGCCGCCCCTAGAAGTGGAGGCGCCAGCAACATTGGTGACCTTGGTGCGAACCATCTGCAAAAGCATGAACAATAACAAATTATCAGTACACGGAATCAGTTCTCAAGTTCACAATCCAATTATTAGCAGTGTATGAACCATAACCAATGAACTCATTTAAAATCAGTGGGATACCAGGTAAAATTAATAACCAACTTGCAATGCAAAAATACTCAATGAAAGCACATTACTCATTAAACTCAACAAAAGTAAAAAAACAGAGCATTCCATTGGCATATGGTATCAAGCTTAGTCAAACAATTTTTTTCAAATATTCAGCAAGAAAAACTCCCTAAACATATTCATAATTGTCAAAACCAATGTGTAGAGCAAAAACAAAGTATTATCACATTTGACCATTTCACATTGTAAGAATCATTGAGCACACCAACAATCATCTTTCAACCACAGCCAGCAACTCATTCAATGGCTACATTAATGATTAATCCTATAAACATGCGACTTTACAAGCCTAAGTTTGCTAGCCTAAGGTGCAATCAACCAAAACAGAGAAACAGAGGATTTCAATCGGTAAAACTAACTCAAAAACTTAAAAACATACCTTGAATAGCAAAGGAAGCAATAAAGAGAGATGGTTATGAGTGAGAAAGTGAAGGAAAAAGGTTGGAGAAGGAGAGGATTGGCACACGAACTCGAGAGAAAAACAGGGGAGAAGGAACAAATGACCCTTCCCCTGTTTTTCATTCAAATTTATGCTGCAGCCAACCTGCGATTCACCTGCGCTCAACGCAAGTGGAGCGCAGGTGTCAGTTATTGAAATCCCGTGACGCTGCGCTTCACCTGCGCTCAGCGCAAAAAAAAGTGTTGAAATTGGTATTTCTGCGCTTTACCTGAGCTGAGCGCAGGTGAAGCGCAGAAAACAGAATTAAATTTTTCAACACTTAGTCAAATTTTCTGCTATTTCCTAATTCAAGGTGTCTGTATCTCTCTCCCACACACTTACTCAACCAGTTCCTAACAATTCATAAACCCAACAAACACAAAAACCTAACTAACACATAATATATAGACCAAAACAAAAATCAAAATGAAAATGGTAAAGAATTAAAAATTAAAACACTGGGTTACCTCCCAAGAAGCGCTCGTTTAACGTCACATAGCTTGACGACTGTTTCTTTAAGGTTCCTGAAGATGGAATTTTGTGGTGAACCTTAGTGATGCACCACTGACTTCCTTTAACAAACCTTCCCCCAATCCTTTTCTTTCACCAACATCTCTATCAGCAGTTGTTGCTAGTTCTTGTTTCCTTCTTTTGAAATTGGGTTCCACCAATGATTTTTGTAGCTGCTTTCTTCTTTTTGTTAACTTTTTATTAAGAAGTTTATGAATCTTTTTCTTCCGCAGCTTGTGAGTACCTAGCCAATCATTTCTCTCTTTTGATCCCTTGCAATTGCGGCTCAATGTTAGCATATGAGACTCCTTCAATAGAGTCTACCTTCAAGCAATCTAGTGGTTCTTCTGTTGTGGAGTTGCCTTGAACACATTGAAGGTCACCTCATCATCATGTGTGCTGACCGTGAGTTTACCTCTGTAAACATCAACTACCACCTTTGTCGTCTTCATGAACTGTCGACCCAAAATCAATGGAACATCATCATCCTCTTCCATGTCCATGATGATGAAATCCACAGGAAACACAAACTTGTCCACCCTTACTAGAACATCTTCAGCTATCCCATATGGTTATGTGATGGACCTGTCTACCAGTTGCAGACTCATTCTCGTAAGTTTCACCTTCAAATCACCAATCCTCTTAAGCATGGATAAAGGCATTAGATTTATGCTAGCTCCAAGGTCTAGCATTGCCTTTCTCATTATTAAGTTGCCAATGGTGACAGGAATTGTGAAATTGCCAGGGTCTTGTGTCTTTTGTGGTAGAGGCTTCTGAATGATAGTACTGCATCCAACCTCTAACTGCATTGTCTCTTCATCAGATATTTTCCTCTTAGTCAGAAGATCCTTCATAAACCTTGCATAATTGGGTATGTTCTCCAATGCCTCAAGAACAGGAATACTGATTTGTAATCCTTTGAACAATCTCATGAGCTGAGCAAACATCTTGTCCTTGTCTTTCTTGGATGGGGCAGGTGGATAGGGCAGCTTCTTTTCTAAATACACATTCTTCTCTAGGCCTTTTGCTTTCTTCTCAACTTCTTTATGCTCTTTGTCTTTCTCCTTTTTTTGGCAGCACTTGCTTCTCAGCTGTTAAGTTGTCCCCCATATCATTTCCCACTGATGCATCACTCTTTGTGATGATTGCATTGCACTGCTCCTTTGGATTGGTTTGGGTGTTAGCTGTGAACTTTCCCTTTTGGTGTTCTGCTATGTCCTTTGCTAATTGGCCAACTTGTGTCTTTAAATTTCTGATGGCTGCTTCTGTGTTTTTCTGACTAACCATAGAAGACTGCATGAACTTGTCCAGTGTGTCCTCTAGCTTTGAGAGTCTGTCGTGAATCGGAGGGTAGCCTTGCTGCTGCTGCTGGAAAGGAGGTGGCCTATTAGAAGGCCCTGCATCTTGTCTCCAACCAGAATTATTGTTCTGGTTATTTCTCCACCCATGTGAGTAGTTGTTTGAAAACTGATTGTTGTTGGAGAAGTTGGCTGGTCTCCCTTGATTTCCCATGTAGTTGACTTGTTCTTCCTGAGTGTCTTGATAAGAGTAGTGACCATTGGGATGGTCACCTCCACAAAAGTCACAAGTTAATTGTGGGGACTGGACAGGATGGGACTACAATGCATGCAACTGCTGAGGAAGCTTGGACATCTGCTTTGTGAGTGCTTCCATTTGCTGAGTAAGGATCTTATTCTGAGCTAAGATCGCATCATTAGTGCTCAACTCTAACACTCCCTTCCTCTGAACTAGTTGTCTGCCATGCTGATCTTGTTGATCAGTTTAGGCTAAGGCATCAATAATTTTGGTCGCTTGCTCTGCATTCATTAACATCATTGTGCCTCCTGCTGCAACATCTAGAATCATCTTGGTGTCTGGCCTGAGTCCATTGCAGAAGATATTCAATTGAGAAATATCCTCAAAACCGTGGTTGGGACACCTTCTCAACAAAGACTTGAATCTCTCTCAGGCATCACAAAATGGTTCCTCTAGTCCTTGCCTGAATGTGGAGATGTCTGACTTGGCCTTGATATAGCGAGATGGTGGGAAGAATCTGTTCAAGAACTTTTCTTCCACATTTCTCCAACTAGTCAGACTCTGATTGGGGTGTGACTTTAACCATTCCTTAGCTTTACCTATCAAAGAGAAAGGAAATAGACGTAAGTAAACAGCTTCTAAATCACCTTCCTCAAAACCCATTGTACCAATCAATTCATAAAACTAGAGAGGTGAGTGTAAGGATCCTCATGATCCATTCCTGTGAATTGATGAGCACTAATGAGACTCAAGAATGTTGGCTTCATTTCAAGAGATTTAGCTGTAGCAGGTATGGCTATGCTTGAAAAATAGCGCGATCCTTGTTGCATAGCATATTCTCCTAATGTTCTTCTTGGAGGAGGGGGACTTACTTGCTCCTCAGCCATATCTTCAGCTTTTACTTCACTTGTGGTGGTTGAACAGAAAGTGTTGAGATTGTCTCCTTGAGCTCGTTCTTGCCTTCTCTTCTTGTTTTTACTCCGATTCCTTCTAGATGTCCTTTCAATCTTAAGATCAAATTCCAGTTGGTCTTGAGACACCTGACCTCGCAAGAGTATAAATCAAGAAGCTAAAACAAGGGTTAGCTCAGTAGAGAGGAATAAAAATAAAATAACTGGAATAAAAATAAAAATAAAAATAAAAATATTCACAGCTCAATAAGATGAACTAAGAATTTAAATTGAGACACCGTTCCCCGGCAACGGCACCAAAATACTTGTTGAGATCTTGACAAGTGTACCAATATCGTAGCAGTATAATAGTAAGAATAGGGGTTGTCGTACCCACGAGGAACGGTACAAAATAAATTCTTAGGATTCACACTTATTGAGTAAATGAAGAGAACTTGTATATGATTACTGTGAAAAGTGAATTTAAAGATGCAAATAAAAGATACTGAGACAAAGAGAAATGTGGATGAAATTGAGCAATAAAGAGAAACTAGGATTGAACTCCGTCTATCGCACCCCTCTTGTATTTTGGAAATTAATGATTCTAGGAATTTATAATTATAAATATTGAAGGACAAATAAATTTCATTCACATTGATCCCTCAAGTATGAAATTCTTAGAACAATTCCCTAAACACCAATCCCTTAGCTGTTTAACAAATTGCCTAGCTTTAAGATCAATTGTTAAAGCTATAAATAAATTGAACCCTATCCCTAGGTATTCAACCTATTGAGTGTTTTTACCCAAATCAGATTTAGAAAACTGTTTCCCAGATAATTCAATAAATCACATCATAACTCCGGTACAAGACAGAAGTTAAGCATTAAGAACAGAAATAAAAACACCAATATTATAAAAATAGGGATTCCTAAATAACAAAGTTCTAAAATACAATCGGGGATTGAATCAACTATGTTCAATCCTAAAGAGAGATTTAGCTACTCATGGTAGCCATTACAAACCAACAGGATTAAGAAGAAGAATAACAGCCAGGCCTTCTAGCTTCGTTGTAATCTCCCTCTTGCTCCAGAATGGTCTCCAGAGACTGTCAAACTCTTCTCTCCAACTCCGTATCAATCTCTGTCTCTCGTCTCCATCCCTAAAAGTCTCTTTAAAAACACTCTGAAGGCCCGTTTAAACTCTGTTTGCGGCCCATTAAAAATTAGGTTACGTTTCCTGCGCTCAGCGCAGGTGAAGCGCAGGAAACAGTAACTGAACAGGCATTCCTGCGCTCTATCTGCGCTCAGCGCAGCTGGAGCGCAGGAAACAACAGCTGACTCCTCTAAATTGTCATTCTTTGAAGCTTGTTCTACACTGCTTCTTTCCCTGCTCACTATTCTCTTGATGCTTTATTTGTACCTTAGCTTTTCTCCTGTAAAAATCAACAGATTCTTCATTAAAATAGCATCAAGTTCAGATTTAACTTCAATAAATACAAGAGCCACAATTTAAGCTAAGAAGGGTGAAATTGGGTTATAAATTCAACAATTCATCATCAATAAGTGTTGTAATTTACATGGAAATTTACTTAATTTTAACACTTATCACTGCACATGTACTGTCATATCCTCACAAAAGAATGATATACAACGTACAATAGCAAATCATAAATAGGGCCTAACAAATGAGTACATAACATCTTGTGCCCAAAATCAAAATGTAAACATAATAGCTCCCAAGCTACATGCTCACTGACTAGTGCGGGGAGGAACCCATGGGTCTAAAATAAACGACATAACGTGTGGTGAGACGGATGTCTCAGTGAATATAACTATTCAACAGGCAGTGTGGGTAAGCAGGCAAATGGAATGCAACAGAATAAGCATAATAAACCGTGACCTAATATCTTAACTGAACATAAACATGACATGCTAGACCTGCATTATCTGGCAGGTGGGGTCTTATCACTATCTGGGGCTAGACCTGAGCTCAGACTACAAGGAACATCTTCCTTGGACACTAATCATTGCCATTAACTGGGGGCCGAAGCCCGAGTTATAACTGGGGAATGAAGACCAATTAACTGGGGACCAAAGTCCAATCTTGATTAATTAAGGTTAATTGGGGCCAAAGCCATTTTACTGGGGCCGGAGCCAAATTCATTTTTCTGATTATCTGGGACCGAAGCTATGATGCAAATCTCATACATGATGTGTATTACATGATTCATGAAACAGATATCAACTATCATAAACATTACAGACAACCCTAACTTGGAAAAGCCCTAACTCATATTCTTAAGTTCACAATGTTCATTCCAAGCAAAATATAGAAAAACAACCATTACACATTAACATACGAGATTAAAGAAAGGGAGAAGAGGGATTGGGGATCATTCAAGCAAGTTTGAGAGTGGGTGTGTGAGTTATACTCACCTCAAGAGAACTCAATGAGAAGAGGGAATGAGTTGAGGGGTTGGGGTGTGAAATCCTTGACTTCCTCTTCTTCCTCTTGGCTCTAAAGGCTTGCTTCTCTCTCTAGGAATCTCTCCCTCTATCTCTAGAAAGTGGGTGAAGAAAATAAAATGAGGAAAACCCTAAATGAAACAGCGTTAAAAGTTGTTCATGCATTCTCGCTCAAGCGAGGATTTGCTCGCTTGAGCGAGAAGGAATATTCTCAGCTAGATGCGCATTCTCGCGCAAGCGAGAGTCTTCTTGCTTGAGCGCAATTGCGCAGGAAAAATGACCCATCCTCTCTGTCTTTGTCTCGCTCAAGCGAGAGCCTTCTCGCTTGAGCGAGAGCAAGTCAGGGAGTAAACACCTGATTCTGGATTGAATTGCGCTTGAGCGCAATTCCATCGTAGAAAGCCTCCCAAAATAGCCTCGTCCCTCGCTCAAGCGAGACCTTCTCGCTTGAGCGAGGATGATATAACATAAACTTCCCCCTTTTACTGATATGCTCGTTCAAGCTAGACCTTCTCGCTTGAGCGAGAATATCAGAATCCTGAATTCCCATTTTTCACTCTTTGTTCCTTTCTCCCCAATTCCTTTTATGAAAATTTTTTCCCTTATTAATTTGATTTATGAAAATTGCTAGAATTTAGGATGTTATACTTAATATCTGGAAACAAAATTTTAGCCAATATATTGTGGTATTAACGACCAAGCATTGCACACACTTCCCATTATAAATTTATCTAATTTCTTAATTGATTTCATTCATTCAGAGTAAATTTAACAATAAAAATATTATTATAATAACACTATTTAAACTTATATTTTATTTCTCTTTAATTATTCTCCCAATCATTAACAATATAATAGCTTTTTTAACTTATCTCTTGAAACATTATTAATTGGCCTCCCTACAATGCTTTTTTAGTTCCAACAATGATATACCTTAAAATTTTTTACACCCATTAAATTGTTGACACCTCGATCTCTCTTTATCCCCCTCTTCGTATCACATCTATTACTTCCCTTTCCTTTTTTTCTATCTCTCTCCAAGTGTAGACACCCCTTGAGTTGGTTGTCTATCAATCATTTTTGTTTCTAGTTTTTCCCTTGATGTTACTAAATACATATTGTGAACTGCAATTGTTGTACTGAAAAATTATCTAGTTGCTAGTAAGGATGACAACGGGTCAATTCCGATCAAGTTTACCCATTATTTAGACCCGAATAGGTCAAATAAAACGGGTTGGGTTGGTTTGGGTTAGTCATTTTCTATGGGTGTGACCCAACCCCGACCCGAATGTGAATGGGTCAGGTCGAGTGTTCGAGTTTGGGTGAAGAATAGAAAAAATGGAGTAAAAGGAGATTCGGTCTTGGTTTTTCAGACTTCAATGAAAATCCACCTTAAGACTTACGAGCTCAATCTATCTTTCACGATCTTCCATTCTCTTACTCTACTCGCATGGCGCAACCACCACCAAATTACAACCACCACCCCTCGCAACCCCCACTATCATAGCTCTCACTGGTACGACCTCCGCCTCAATGAATCCCTATTTTCTATCTCTAAAACCCTTGCTCTCAGTCTTTCATACCACGAAGCTCCACCCCCGCGAGGGCCGACCATTGCGACACCCACACTAGCACAACCCATACACCAACATGACTTTCATCAACCTCTATAGCACGACCACACATAGGTTCTTCAAATTAAGATCTCTCACCTACTCTCCTCTTCCAGTAGGAACCCTCAACCTTAGATCTGATTCAACTTGCAGCAATCAACACTGTCATGAATGAGGAGATGGAGAGATAGGTGGCATCGTGGTCGATGGGAGAATGTGGCTGAGGTGAAGATTTGGTACTGTGTGTATCTATTTGAAGATTGAAGCATGAAGCTTGAAGATTTTGATCTAGAGTTATTGGAAGAGGAAATGAGGTGTGAGAGTTGAGAGACAAAGCTAAAGAAAAAAATGTTAAAAAGGTAAAATAAAATCTGACTTTTTTAAGTGCAGTGGTTTTTTTTTTAATTTTTCTATAAGTGTTTCGGTCGGGTCGGTTTCTATTGGGCCAAAAATCCTTAACTCGGTCTCCGAATTGCTCATATCGAGTTTTTTTAACCTAGACACCCAAATTACCTGAACCGGCCCTGTGAAAAGCTTTCGGGTCGGGTTAGCCCGATCCATGTACACCTCTAGTGGATAGTGTGGCGTTGTTATGTTGGCACTCAAATATGTTGAGTCCAAGACCCTATTTAATTTAAGTTTTAATGACAACAAACCTCTCATGTTTAAATTTTAGGCAAATGAATGAGATATTACTAATGAACTCTAGAGAATTATTGATAGAACAGGAACAATTCTATAAGAGAGGCACTACAAATTATTTTGCCTATAAGAAGCAAAATACTGTTGTCCAGAAGCACAAAATAAGCTCTTAAAATTATATGGTTATTGAAGAATAGTATGAAGTCTTAGTACTAAGCAATGGACAACATTCCTAATGGATAGAATAAAACAATTCTAAAGAGAAAATAAGAATGAGTGTAAAGATCGAAAACTTGAAAAGAAAATTAAAGTAAATGCGGTAAGGTAAAATTAAGAGTAAAAATACAGAAACTTAAATGTAAAAGTAAACAAAGAGAAAAGAAAAATTGCAGAAAACTTAAATGCAAGAAGCAATTAAAGAGAAAAGAAAAGTGCAGAAATGTAGATTGCATTAATGAAAAGCGGATGAATACACATACTTGATCTCCTTATTAACCTTTTAGAGATTTGAGTAAAATGAAATCCAACCCTTATTACATCAAAATTTTGCCTATATATTGATTCCTATTCTAACGGCTAACTAACAAGATTTTGACACGTTTACAAGCCTATTTGATGTGTCAAATTTCTAAGTGAAGTGTGACACGTATAAAAGGTAACAACAGTCTTCTATTTGTCAAATAATTGACGACTTGAGGTCTTGACACTTGTCTCTGAATGGTAACTCCCAATAACTGCTTCATTTGAAATCTGATTGGTCTTCGAATTGTCTTCCAATATCTGATAGGTCTTTGAATTCTTTTTAGGCTTCTGACTTCATGAATTCTTCTAAGTTATCTGAATCTTCTTTCTTTCTCGAACTAGTCTTCGATTCCCATATGAATTTCGAACCATTTCTGAGAACTTAACCAAACTTTGACTAATTACCTTCCTGTATTTCCACGTGCTGCATTTCTGATAGGTTAATTTAGAGGTGGACTTGACCACCGACTACACGTGGGTTTGACCTCCAACTTGATTGGACAATTCTGCATGCACATTAATTCCACCGCCCAAATCTTTCCCTATAAATATGCACTTGGCTTTTACATGCTTTCTTATTCCTTCTGTTTCATCATGAAGAAGTTTCTTCCTTTGGCTACTACGTTCGACCTAATCTTCAATGATTTCATTTTTGATAAGGTCGATGAGGTAGCCAAAGCTATAGGCTTTTTCAATCCTTATTAAGGATTTCCTTGGGTCGAACGTATTAGCCAAATTTTACTGTTTTTTGTCTTCACTCCATCTTTCTGATTTTAGGATTGAATCGCAGGGCTGCTCAATCATGTCATCATAATGTCATTGCCCTGGTGGTTCAATCAAAGCCTGCGGAAGAGGAGGAGGAAGAAGAAGGAAGAAGAGGGTCAAATGAAGGACAGGAAGGCAGGAGTCAAGTTTCTTCCCAAAACTTAGAATAGTCTTTTATTTTACTTTTGTATTTCCTTTTGTATCTCATTCGAACTTCTTATGTAATTCGAAGGATCTTCTTGTATAAATAAAAGACTTGTATTTATGTCTCATGCCTTCAGAGTTGATTTACATTTAATAAACGAATTCATTTAGAATTCTCTTCCTTCTTGCTATTAAAAAGCATTTTGAATTCGAGTACAAATTTAATGCAAACGCTATTGTATATTTTGATGCATATTCAGAGATCAACATCTTTATCTTCGAATTCGAAATAATATAAACTCTTCAAATTTTACTAAGTTAATCTTGAATCCTGATCAATAATAATTCTTTTGAATTTCTCTTCATATACCTTGGTATTCAAAATTATTGATCTCTTATAACTTAGTAAAATTTTAAGTTTTAACTCAACACTAAGATAAAACTGCAAGTTCATCACTAATAACCTTAATTTTTTTTATCATTTTGAATTGAAAAGATTACAGGGCTCTGTTCAGAATCATAAGCTTTCCATTTCCGATATTCTCCAAAAGCATAATTTCATTTAACTAATCTGGTTTGTGCTCTTGATACAACTGTTTGATTCTAACCAATCTCTATATTATATGTTTAAGTTCTTAGTTTTTATATCTTCTGATTAAGCCAAGTTTTACTTGAGTAAAGATAATCAGTTAAGGTAATTTTTCAACACAATAAATCAAATGTTGTCGAGGATCACAATCCAACCTTCTTCTTATAACTCTTTGATCCAATTCAAAATATTGGTTCTTAAAGCATTGCGATGTGATAAAGTTATGTTGCGACGTGATAAAGTTATGTTTCACTATAAATATGTGTTGAGATATTTAAACTTGAGTTTAATCACTTTTTAAACTCAACCCAAACATTCACATGATTAAAAACTTGTAAGGAATTCGAGTCGCAAACAAGAATCATTGCACACCTCAGTCACTCATTGAAAGCTGACAAAGTACCAATGCATATATTCCAATTGTTGATAAAAATCTTGTAACCAGTTATTTCCAGTCACAAACCAGAATCATTTCACACCTTAATCACTCATTGGAAAGCTGATAAAGTACCAATGCATATATTCCAATTGTTGACATACGCTCACAGCTCACATACTCTCTTATTCCTATTTCGAGCTTTTCTCGGGTCCCACCGAAAGTAGCTAGATCCGAGACTTCATAAGAAGACCTAAAGCTGAGGAACTTAAGCTCAATTTATGCTTTCTTTGATGTAGCTAGATACAAACCAAGTTTTGTTAGTTCAAGTAAAAGAAAGCTTTAGGTCTTTTAAATATAAAATCTTGATTTTTTTCGCTTAATAAAACCTTGAATTTAATCTGATATTCATATGGATAGAAAAAAAAATTTGTTGAAATATGAGATTCATGTGTATAAAAAAATGGTTGGAAGTGATTATCACTTCTTTTTATGAGAATGTTTGGGTGAAACTTATGTAGAAGTACTTCTAGGTGAAAAAATAGCATGAATTAAAGAGGTCAAATACATTTAACTTCTCCATAAGTTAAAATTAATCTTTGTAAACCACTTACTCCAAAAGCTCTCTCATTTAACTTCTCCAAAAGTAACTAATTTTAACTTATAGAAAAGTTAAATGCATTTGACCTCTTTGATTAATGCTATTTTTTCACCTAGAAGTACTTCTACAGAAGTTCCACCCAAACAGGCTCACCACCCAATCAGGCGTGGAACTTCTGCAGAAGTACTTCTAGATGAAAAAAAAATAGCATGAATTAAAGATGTCAAATGCATTTAACTTCTCCATAAGTTAAAATTAGTCTTTGTAGACCACCTACTCCAAAAGTTCTTCCATTTAACTTCTACAAAAGTAACTAATTTTAACTTATGGAGAAGTTAAATGCATTTAACTTATTTGATTCATGCTATTTTCTTCACCTAGAAGTACTTCTGCAGAAGTTCCGCCCAAACAAGCTCTATGTCTCATTGTATCTTGAAAAATTAATTTCTCACCTATAAAATAAAAAAAAAAACTCTAAGAAACAAAAGAAATAAAAAAAAACGGTTTTGTTTTTCTCGTATAAAATTTACCTCTAACATTAATCATATCATAGCATATACTTCACAACGTTATTAAATTTTTTGTTTATTATTAAGTAAATTTCATGTAAATTTTATTAATAATATGATTTTTTAGTAGAAATTATGTAAAACTAAATTAAAAATAGAAACATGTTCATTTTTTTAAAAAAAAACGTGTCCATACCCTATTACAATCCTTACCTTTAAAAGTCCTTTTTTTTGTTAATTACCTTTTTTTCCGAAAATTATCATATTAATTGCCTAACTATGGTGTGAGTGCCGTTTGGTCAATTACCTTTAAGTGAAGTCACAACCCACATGCGCGTGAATGAGGTTGTTGGTTGAAACTTGAGAGACTGGTCTAGTGGACCCTAACCTAATCATTTTAGTTGCAAGGCAGGGCGACGTGGTCCAATGTGGATGTGTGTATATATACAAACGTTCACGCAAATCTAATATGCGTTTGATCTAATGTTAAAATGTGATACATTAGAAATAGTTACACTAGGAAATTTAAGTTTAAATTTGACCAATTTTAACATTAAACCAAATACACATCTAATCATTCAATTATGACAAGTCATAACACACATTGTATGATGAGCACCATAAATTACACACGAAGGTTCACAGATTAGTTTGAATCGATTTTAAGATGAAAAATTATTTAATTTAATTATTATGATTTTATTATTTTATCTTTCGATTGATTTTGATTATTTTTTAATTCGATCCAATTTATCTCATCTTGTATTTAGATAGAGAATTTTAGAATTCTCAAAATTATAATACACAATGTTGAGTAAATTGTTAAAATGAAAGGAATTGAAAATGACAATTTAAAAAGTTTGAACATAAAAGAGAAATGTTGAAATTCTCTCTCAATATTTGTCATTTGAAATTCCCCTATTTGTCATAAAAAACCACCCTATTTATCATTTGAAATTCTTTCTTCTACTATTTTAACACATAAATTCTAGTAATTTTAAATTTCTCTATCCAAACACAAGGTAAATTAAATTGGATTGAATTAGATAGGATCAGTTTTTTATTTTTTAAAGAGATAATAAAAATAATAAAATTATAAAATAATAGTAAACAATTTTTATTGAAACTTATATCTATTAATATAAATAAAAAAACTATATACAAAGAAGAACATAAAACATGAAAACCAATTTAAAATGAATATATTTATAGAGATAATAACATGATATTAGATAATAAAATTATAAAAATATATTAGAATAAGTAATTTCATAAATATATATATATATATGTATGTATGTATGTATACAAGTATCAATATATGTTTATTTTATAAGTAAAATAATATATGTGTATATAAGTTTTGTTCGAATTTGATTGGATCGATTTTAAACTTAAGATCCGAAAACCAATCTAATCCAATAAAAAAAGGGAAAAATATGTTTGTCGTCCCCATAATTTCGATCAACTTTGGTCTTCGTCCCTGTATTTTAAATCCTTTGTTTTTTTGTCCCTAAACTTTCTAAACCCACAATCCATGGTCCCTAGCCATTAGTGACATCTGTTAACCTGATGAGCTAGGTAACAAAAGCTACATGTTAGCCTCAATAGTGTGCCCCAAATAGCTGACTCATCTAATTAATCTTTTTATTAATTTTTTAATTATTAAAATAACCATAATTTTAAAATTAGGTTTTTTATCGAGTAAAATTGCTCAGGTGAGAACCCTAATTTAGTAATTAGTGTTATTTTAATAATTAAAAATTAATAAAAAAGTTAATTAGGTGACCAGTAAGTTATTTGAGACTCACTATTAAGGTTGACATGTAACTTTTGTTAGCCAGCTTATCAGGTTAACAAATCTCACTGATGGACAGGGACCATGATTTGGGGATTTAGAAAATTTAGGAACAAAAAACACATAATTTAAAGTACATGGAAATTATAGGGATGAAAAACATATTTTTCCCATAAAAGAATTAGATTTTTGCAATTTTTCAATTTTTTATTTTCGATTATTCAATTCAGTTTTCACGATTTACATGTGATTGAATTGGATTGGATTTGAGCACCCGTACTATTTCAAGTGTATCCTGTAACTCCTTTTGTTTTCCCCTTGTATCATCCATTTGGAAGGTAAAATAATTTGAGTTAAAAATTGCACATAAATTTAATTTTATGTTTGATATATATTTAATATGCGTACTTGAATTGGATTGATTTTGAAAACAAAATTATTTAATTCAATCTCAACGATTTTTTTATTTTATTATACAATCAATTTAATTCAAAATTTAAATCTAATATAATCTAATTGAATTAAAATTAATTTGGATTTAACCAATTTTTCAGTTTTAATAAAAAAAATTATTAAATGGTGAATGAATATTAAAATATATAATAAAAAATAAACATTACAAGAAAAATGGTTTTTAGCGACGGTCAAAATTCGTCGCTACAGGGGAAAAATCGTTGCAAAACCTAGCCACAACCAACCATTTTGCAAGTATTATTTATTTTTTGATAAGCAAAAAAATTCATTAATATGAGCACTAGAGGTGCTCAAACCCAAATACAGAAACCAAAACTACATGGAAACCTAGCCAAAAATACAAACCAAATACCAAAGTAGTTTCATCCAAAATCCAACTTAAATCACTACACATAAGAAAGAGAACATTCTACACCGGACAACAAACATAAAACAAAGCAACGAAAATAGAATCCAAATTTGATAACCACCATTGTAGATCCAAATTTGATAACAATACCACTCTGATCAATACTCCTGCATAAGACAAAGTCAACCACTATAATAAATCTCAACCACGCATAAACCAGCTGCACACGGTAGGCAAGAGACAGATGGACAGGATAAAGATTTTGAGAACCACACCTAGGGAGCTATACCAATATCAACACAAACCAGTAATTGACATAGCAAAATCTCACCAGTAACTCATCACCTCCACGGATTTAACCAAGCAGAAGAGGAAACTATACATTTGGAATTACTAAGTAATGCACCGAACTGAAAATAAAACCTGCCCAAATTAGCCACAGATTAAAAATTGAGACAAGAACCAACATCAGCCTCCCACAATAAAAAAAAGGATAATGAAAGGATGAGTCTTTAACTTTCAGCAGTCTCCAGGTTCTGAGTTTTACTAATTGCAATACCTCTTCTGGAGCAATATACTTATTAGAAAAGATAAAATCATTATGAGCTAACCAAAGGGACCTTAACATCATCAACCAAACAAAGGACCATCGTAACCGTTGAGCGACATTACAATCTGGTAATCCAACAAATTGTGAAAAATTTTCTATACAATTCTTATGTAATACCGAATAATAACCACACCATCTCAAACAAGCCATCCAAATTTTGTGAGCAAAATGACATTCAAAAAACAAATGTGAGGTTGACTCTACTGCCTTACCACACCAGACACAGTCACCATCCATTGCAGAGATCACCCGTCGCTTGATTAAGTTTTGTTTACTAGGAATCCGATCTAAAGAGCTTTCCACACAAAACTTGAAATCTTAGCAGGGGTAAATTTTGACCACAGGAAATTATACATTGGAAGAACAACAACGTTCTCCAGGTATTATTACAAAAATTAGTGACCATCACATTTTTTAAAAAAAAAAAAAACTATTTTGAGTGAATATGTTTAAGTTGTCTTTAAGAAAATTATTTAGTTCTTTTAAAAATATTTTAACTTAGAGGATTTTAGGATATCTATTTAATATTTTTTAAAAAAAATATAAAAATATCAACTTTTTAGTATCTAGAAAGTTTATTTTGAGTAATTTAAAAAGAAACTGTAGATTTAATTGTGTTTTTAATATTTTAATTTCAACTATGCAATTTTGGTCATCTATTTTTTTTTTAAAGCTAATTTGGTCCTGTCTCATTTTTTATTTAAAATTCTTAATTTTTCATTTTTTATTTATTTTCTATTCAAATAGTTTGTTAAAATTTAAAATTCATAATTTTAGTGAAATATTTTGATAACTTTATAAGATGTGAGTAGGGGTAGAAATAAGTTGGATTGAGCTAGGTTTTCTAAGACATAAGTCTGACATACCTCCAGGATATAAGAACGAGCCTAGACTATTTACTTCTATAGGCTTTTTTTTAATGTCCGCTCTAACCTATATAGAAACATTTTCTATAATAAGGTTATTGAATATGCCATAAACATATATTTCAATAATAGGCTCAAGTCTTTTATGTAAGATTGTATACTCTTATATTTAAATACATATAAGTATATAATGATTAAGACAATGTGGATGAAATCTATATATATATATATATATATATATATATATATAAAGGAATGAAGTTTAGGGGTTTTTTTTCCCGCCTAAATGAAGTTAGTAATGTAATTAGAAAGTTTTATAAATGTGGAGCCTATTATGGAGAGAAAGAAAGCAAATTAAAATTTAGATTTATGTCATCACTTATTCACCCACTTATTCTCTTTCCTGTAATTTTTCATTCTAATTAATGTGCAGCATATTATGAAGAGAGAGAGAGTGAGTCATCCACCCCACTTATTCTCTTTCTATAATTAATCATAAGAGCATATTATGAAGAGAAAATGCCAATTATAATTCAGAATTTTCACTCCCAAAATATCTCTTTTCTAAAATTAAACAATATTTTATAGATAGATTTAAAAAAATATATAATGTTTTTCTATATATGCATTAAAATTGAATAAATATTGCATAAAATTTATTAATTTATAAATAAATAATTATATATATCAATATCTATAGTATAAATAAAAATAAAGTGAAAACAAGAAAGTTTGCTGATGTGGCACTCTCATGCATTTTCTCCTTAGTCAATCTTCTTAGACACCTTCTTTTTTTAGTAATAAATTTAAAAAATATATATAAAAAAAGTAAAAATGCATATAGTGGGATTTAAATGTATAGATAGTGTGTAACCAAAAAAATGCATAGATAGTGGATTTTAATTATTCTTTTTTACTACCCATTTTGTTTCCAATAATATGGCCAGTTACCAAAAAAATTGTAGTTTCTGATAATTATTTTCTTTTCTATTTCTCATATATTTTTATTCATATTCAAATTCAAATTTTCCCACTTAAATTCTATTTCACATGCTTATAAATTTTGCTAGAACATTGGAAGCACAAACTTCTCTAAGCAGTTGCAGTTGCAACATGGGTTATATCCTCTCTCTCTCCTCTATTTTTTCTCTGCTTTTTGTTATTTCAGAAAAAAAAAAGCTTCTTTCTCTTCATTTATATGGTGCAATGGGGTGCAGGATGTAGAGCAGCAGTATCATAGTGGTGCGGTGATCGTGTGGTCGCCATCGGTGGTGGTCGTGACTGGTAGGTGAGGTCCTTCATTCTGTCTTTGTTTTTTTTTCATGTGTCTCTTTATTTATGTTATTTTAGTGAGTTCTGAAATCTTTTTTTTTTTACTGTTTTTGTTGTCTCTCATATGCTTTTGAGGTTAAATCAAAGACTCAAACATATTTAAAATATATAGATGTTTCCTCTTCTTAATACAAATGAGAAGTTATTTACATATCATTTCTTTTGAATATGTGATGGTTGTGATACTTAAGTGACGATGCACTTCCTGTGGTTTAAGCACTTAGTGATAGCTTGATCTTTCTCTGTGACAGGGAAATGGTGTGGGAACACAGTACATATCTGAAATATACTACTACACCCCAAGACAAAAGAAGGCAGCTAAAGAGTCTTTGGAACAATAACAGAAGAAACATGAATATTATTACTGAGATCCTTCCTACCAATAAGTCAAGTATCACCATCAATACCTTAAAAAATGTGGTCGATTTGGTTTCAAGCAATATGCTACTAAAGGATGCAATGATCAAATTTAATGTTATGGTTAATTGTTAAAAATGAACTACCTTCAAGGATCAATATGATTGATTTTGTTAGTAAGCATGTGTTAATATGTAAGTAAAGCATGCGCACTGTATTGGAGGTTTAAAATGGCATAGCCATAGATTAATCTGTGTTTTTTTTTTTTAAATAGAACTTTCTGTTGTTGTAAAGACAGAGGATGGAATGTGTTTTTTTAATTATGTTTCCCTTATGGATTGAATTATTTTTTAAAATATTTTGATAGTTTTAGGTAGCGTTTGGTAGACACTTCAGAACGGAACAGGACGAGACATATGAGTTCTGTTCCTGTTTGTTGAAATTAAAAGGGAGAACAGAACGGGACACGTGATTAAAATAGTGGAACACTTTTGTTCCCTAAAAAAAGGTGGAACCAACTAGAACCGAACAGAACATTTTATTAAACATTTTTTAATGACAAAATTACCACTCCTTATCTTTATAACTCTTTCACTGCACACCCAACTAAAAAACAAAACCCTTGCCACAATCCTTTTTCACCCTGCACTGTTCGCTGTTCCCGCTGCATACAAGGACAAAAGCATTTTTTTTCTCTTTTGCTTTGCTATTTGCATAATTTGAATTATTGTGCTTTGCTATTTACATCATTTGAATACTGATCAATAGAATTACTGTTTTTTTTTCCCATTTAAATAAAAAGGATGATGGACCATTCAAATCAATGTTGATATATATATATATATATATCAACAAGTAATTTAGTATTTTTTTAGTAAATTTGGTTTGTGTGGCTATTTGATTTGTTGTCTAATTTTATTTTGGTTTTTCAGTTAGGCCTTAAATGGAACATTTTCGTGTTTTTTATATAGTAATAAAAATATATTTAAGTTAATTATATTTTATCAAATATTTCATATTTACATATTTAGAAAATAATTATAAAATATTTTATAAAATATAAATAATAATACATTAATACCTTTTAAGAATATTATATAATAATAGTCATAAAATAACAAATGTGAAAAAATGTTCTATTCTGTTGAGTTTAGTTTTTTATACTCAACCAAACATTAAACAGGATAGAGATATGTATGTAATTAAACATGGTGTTCTGTTATGTTCAACAAGCACCAAACACATAATAGAACACATGGTTTCGTTCTGTTCTGTTGTTACCAAATATGGTTTTAAATACATTATTGTTCTGTTCCATTCCGTTTGTTCTGTTTCATTCTGTCCCGTTCCACTATCAAACGTTACCTTAAAAGCACTTAATTTTTAAATTTTGAATTTCAAAAAATTTTGAATTTGTTTTGATTTGATTTGATTCTAATTTTCTAATCAGAGATTTATTTGATTTGATTCTAATTTTCTTACTACTAATGAGTAAATAGTTTTTTGCCCAACAACAAACAAAACACGTAATAAATAATTTATTGTTATGTTGATTTAGATTATTAATTGCTATCAATATGAATTGTGTAACGCCCCCGAGCCGCTTGCAGGAGTGATGAGGGTCCCCACAAACCAACACGAGTCTTTCCAGTATGCTTTGTCCTCACTTGCACACTTTCCGGGAAACTTCCCAGAAGGTCACCCATCCCAGAATTGCTCCAAGCCAAGCACGCTTAACTATGGAGTTCTTATGTTATGGGCTTCCGAAAAGAAGATGCATCTTATTTGTATAGTTCTCCCCAACAATTTCCTTTAAGCTATTTTCAACTGTGCAATCCCATACCTGCACAGCCTCTAGATCCCTCTCATTCAGGTGTGCGCTCGGTTCATCCATGTGTCCCTTTTTGCTTAGAAGCCTGCCAGGAGCCGCTCCTTGTCCGTGCCTCTTTGCACCAGCGATCACTCCCCGCCCTCATCAGCCTCCGGCTCTCACATGCCCACCAGCTTCCGCCCGGTTCGTCCCTGAACCACACCGTACTGGGAGAGGCTCGACTCTGATACCATTTGTAACGCCCCCCGAGCCGCTTGCAGGAGTGATGAGGGTCCCCACTAACCAACACAAGTCTTTCCAATATGTTTTGCCCTCACTTGCACACTTTCGGGAAACTTCCTAGAAGGTCACCCATCCCAGAATTGCTCCAAGCCAAGCACGCTTAACTATGGAGTTCTTATGTTATGGGCTTCCGAAAAGAAGATGCATCTTGTTTGTATAGTTCTCCCCAACAATTTCCTTTAAGCTATTTTCAACTGTGCAGTCCCATACCTGCACAGCCTCTAGATCCCTCTCATTCGGGTGTGGGCTCGGTTCATCCATGTGTCCCTTCTTGCTTAGAAGCCTGCCAGGAGCCGCTCCTTGTCCGTGCCTCTTTGCACCGGCGATCACTCCCCGCCCTCATCAGCCTCCGGCTCTCACAAATTGAATCAGATATATATATTATTTATATTTATATTGGTCTCAATCCTTGCTAATCGTAAATTTCTCCATTTCCAATTAAATCTCATTTAATATGATATTAATTTCAAATTTCAATCAGTTTGTTACCATAAATATTTGACTATATTTTCTGATTGAATATTTGTTTTTATTGCTACGTTAGAATACTTTTACAATTAAGTTACTAATTTTTTGCCTTAAATATTAAATGGGACATGTCAGAGATATAATCCTCTTTATTACTTAAAACTATAAGGCAACATAATTTATTTTATTATTAAAATGTGTTTTTCATTATTATATTAATTTATGTATTTCAGTATATATTTATATATGGATGGTGAAAAAGTTTTAGGGTTTCACATTTTCTAGACTAACTACTTCTTACCGTTCTAAAACCTAACTAATAATTCATAAAAGAAGAAAATACGTCTGTGCAGTAAATAATGACATAAATACTTAAATTTAATTATTTAAAAATTTAATTATTCAAATACACATGTGTAGTAAATAATGTCATAAATAATTAAATAATGACATTTACATATGTTGTACTCTTCTTTGAAATATTCTATTTTTAGAAATCGTTTTTATAAAAATAAAAAAATGAAATGAAAAAATTTGTTAGGTGATTTTAAACGCATGAATAATGGGTTTTAAAATGCATGAATAGTGGGTTTTACTTATTTTTTTTTCACCTGCCAATTTTTTCCCCAATTATATGCCCTGTTATTGGTTTTAATTATGGCTGTAAATGAGTCGAGCCAAGCCGAGTACTTGAAACTCAAGCTTGTCTTGTGATAAAAATGGGTGGCTCAAGCTTGACTCATTTATTTAAATGAGCCAAACTTAAAGCTTGGGCTTGGCTTGTTAAAGAAAAACAAAGTTTTGGTTTGACTTATTTAGCTCATTTCTAACTTCATTGGTTTTGCTTTTATGAAAATTTTCATTAAATCATTTTTAAAGTTGTTGAATTTAGTATTTAATAAATATTTTACTATTAAATGACAATATAAAAATCAGAATATATTCTTAATGTATGATATATATATATATAGTTAAAAATTCTAAAATATTATATTTTTCGAAATTCAATACATAACTTGTTGACTAATATAAGAAATATTTCAATACTTATTTTTATATTTATAGAGTAATTATTTTATTATTTATTTTAAAAATAAATTTATAACTGTATTTTTCTTTTTCTATTTTTTATTAATCTTACTTTATTTTAAATATTTATATTATTTAATTATTAATATATAATAAGTGAGCTATTCACGAGCTCTTAATGTCCAACTTCTAAGACTTTGGCTTGGCTCATTTAAATAATCGAGCACAATCTTAAGCTTGGACTTGTTTGTTTAATTAAACAAACGAGCTTGATCGAGCATTTAATGAGCCGAGCTCAAATAATTCATGAATAGCTCAGCTCATTTACAACCCTAGTTTTAATTTAATAGATTGTGGGTTTTAAATGCTTTATGACCAACCCATTTTTATTCAACAACTTTTACCGAGAAATGATTTCTCATATTTTTTTCCTATTTCTCATGCTTTATTTTATATATTTTAAAAGTCTAATTTGATTTTAGTTACCGAGATTTATTACTTTAATTGTGTTGATCTTTTGTCGGTTTCAAATTCAAATTTATTATTGTTATTATAATTAAATTTATTTATTCATAAATTGGGAAAAAACTTAATAAATAATTGAGACAAATTTACTAAATTTATAAATTAACCTAAAAATAATAATTAAATATCAAACTATAAAATTTCGCTAAATACTATAATACTATAATCATTAATTACTAAACAAATTAAATTTATTGAAAAAATTATTTATTAAATATAAAACAATTATAAAGAATTAAGTAAATATTGATAAAAGAAAATGAATGAATTTTTAAAATTGAATTTTTAATTTATTGATAGATTTTTTAAAAAATTCTTATATTATTTTTAATACATCGCACGAAAATAGATCTTTATATTAAATTTATTATTATTCAAAGGTTAGTTTACTATATAGATGACAGTAGGTAAATATAATTCACCTAAGGATAATTTTTTTACATAAAATATATTAACATTTAAATTTAAAATCACAGTGGTAAATACTTAAAATATGTAGGACTAAAAATTTTGCAACGAGAACAGATTAATATCCGTTGTCAGGTTCAAAACCGATTCAAAATTGGTTTATTTCAAGCTAAATCAGTTAGATCATTAGAAAAGTGGATTGGTTGTTTTAATCTTATCGATACATTAGGTTAAGGTTTGGTTTTGATTCAGTTTTAGCAATATCTGATCCATGCACAACCCTATAGCCTAATAGAGTTAAAAACTTTTTAAATGACAGGAAACCTGACTTGTTTAGATGTATAGGCTTTTAAAAAAGTATTGACTTGACCTATTTAATAAATTAGTCTGGTCTGACCTGAATATGATGCAAGCTAGATCATAGGCCCCTGATAAGCAACCTAACCTATTTCTCTTTTGGGATTTTTCAATTTTTTGTGAAATTTGATATTTTGGTTAATGAGTTATAAGTGGAGAAAGATTTAAAATAATTTAATCAATTGGATTTGCAATAATTTTGAATAGAACATAAAATTTTGAGTGTTTCAAATAAAAGAAAAGTGATAAAGAGACTTAATTGTAGTAATTAAAAATATTGAGAAATTAAATAGACTAAAATTGTAATTAAGAAAAAAGAGTTTAATTACTATACATTGTCAGTGTAAATTTTTTTACATTGTCATTCAATGATGTGTTGCTACATCATTTAATGAGCATAACACTTTATATATTATTAAACTTATTAAATGATGTATTATTGGATGATCGTGTAAAACATTTTTACAATGATAATGTATAATTATTAAATTGTTAAGAAAAAATTATAATTATAATTACTTTTTACAATAGAAAGTGTTTGTCATAATCTTTACTAAATGAAAATAACTTCTTGTTTAGCTTTTGTTAGATTGCAGAAGCTTTTTCCTTTTTTTTTCCTTATCATTTGTCAAGCAAAAAAAACTTCTTTTTTTATCTAAAATTTATATAAAAAAATATGGTTTAAATATATTTTTAGTCTCTCAAGTTTGACCTGAATTTGGTTTTAGTCTCTAAACTGTAAAATTGTTGGTTTGAATCCTCAAGTTCTAAAATCACGTAACTTTAATCCCTCCCCTTAACACTATTAACTTTGATGTTGATGTAACAATCATATTTCTGTGTCAATTTTTCCAGTCAATTTTAGTGACTATGATGTAACGATTGAATTACACCTCAACTCATCTAGTCAAATTTTATTTAGGGTTTTACTAAATTTAACTTCACATTTTTCATGAACAAGTCGGGAAGGCCAACAAAATGAATTGGATGAGCTAAGGCGTAATTTAATTGCCACATCATGGTCATTGAATCTTACTGGACAAGTTGACATAGAAATTTGTTTCCCACGTCACGTCAAAAGTTAATGGTGTTAAGGTAATGAACCAAACTTATATGATTTAATTTTAGAACATGAGGGACTAAAATTATATAATTTTAGAACATGAGGAACTCAAACCAACGATTTTAAAGTTAAGAAACCAAAATAAAATTTGAGTCAAACTTCAGATTTAACAAAAAAAAAAAAATGATTTTTTTTCAAATCATTTTATAGAAAAAGGGGGGGAAATTGTGTCACGTCTTTCAATCAAATTATGCTGATGAATAAAGGAAATGGGAAGTTGTAAGGTGCACAATATACATAAGTGAGAATTACCTACAATAGTAGGTGTGGCAGGTTGCACAGTAATGATGAAAATATGTGAGTTTGAATAGGAAAAATAATTTGAAATTTGAATGTTCTTATAAGAAAATTTAGATAATAAGTTTTCTGAACTTCATAATTTATATTCAACTATTTTTATTATTTTAAATTAGAAATTTAACTTTTATCAAGCATTGTTAATTATACCCTTTATTATTTTCTATAATATATATAATCCATCCGAACTATAAAAGTTTTATGGTGAAGCAAGATGATGTTTTGGTATTCGTTATTTTTTATTTATATTATTGTAATTATACAAATACTATCCTATTTTTATTTTCTTTCTTGTCTACAAAATTTTGTTAAAATTAAGTTTTATTATTTCTATTATTTTCTTTATAAAATAGAAACAATAAAAACAAAGGCGAAAATACACTCACAAAATTATCAAAGACAAGAAAACAAATCAAATACCCTTTTAGTTGATGGATGGCTCCAAAATTCCACCAAGAGTCTAATCTAAAGGGCCTAACAGGAACAAACACAGGAAACACATGACCCACGATAGTGGACATCGATATTAAACTACATTGGCCCGGTAAAAGCTTGAATTGACTAAAAGATGTCGAAACCATTTTTCTACCACTAAGACTAGTCCAAGATATAATGACAACCAAGAAAATTTAGAACAAAAGAGAAGACAAAGGCATATGTGCAATTATAACTATTATAATCCATCAAGAAAAAAAAGTAGTAAATCCTAATAGATATAGTTTCAATTTGTTTTATAGTTGAATATAATTGATTTTAAAAATAAATGATTGAAATGTTTGATGTATATTTTATGAATCACATTTGATGGAAGCGATTTAAAATTAATTTTGTGCAACCATGATTTTACACTATAGTAACAGTAAAACAAACAAATGCTTACTTGTTCAGCTGCCTTTATTTCATGGAGCACTTTATATATTTTTAGATATGTTTGAGGCTTTTATCTAACAAAGATTTATGATAATAACTTTTTTTTGGAAAACTTGTCATAATAACTTTGAATGTTTGATTAAGGTATAATTTTTCCTTAAAAATAAAAATATGGGTGTAATTTTTATAAAAGTTTATTCATCTTTTAACCCTTATTACCACCGCATCATAAAGATAATGAACTTTAGAAATGTAAAACAAAAATGAAAATAAAAAAATATGACTATTTAACACACTAAGGTGAGTCTCGTGTTAGGGCGTCTCGATATTTCATATGAGGTTAATTAGAATCAAATTTCAATGTTTCTTGGTATATATCACAGTTATCCTCATGTGAGGTAATTATGCTTGAGTTGAGAATATTCACATCATGGTGAGATTAGCTCTATTAGAGAGATTTTTTTTTTATACACAAAACTCAAACCCAATATCTTTCCTAAAGGGAATCAAACATGTACCACTTGAATCAACCCCTTTGTACACTAAAGAAACAATACGATTATCTTTAGTAATAAACTCTCTATACATTAATTTTAAGACCTTACTCTGTAGAATGAGACACCCACTTTTTCTACTCTCTCAACTAAAAAACATGTGTTGCTTTTTTTTTTTTCACTATTTTCATTTAAGTGTGTCTTTCACACACCTCCATTGCAAAGATTGTTGAACATTTTCTCAAGTCTCTCTCCATCACTTGAAACATGATATTTTAAAATTTGAATATTTATGATTCCAATCATTAACCTATTTTTCCTATTCCAATTGTTTTTTAATCCAAATTCAAATTCTTATCATTATAATTTAATAATATATAATCCTTAATTAATCATTACAATAATAAATGATCTTATAATTTAAATAATATAATAATTGATTAGTATATTAAAATTTAAACTATATAAAAGATATGATAATTTTAAATTTATATGAAATATTACTTGTTAAATATTATGGTTGGAATAATTGATTTTTATGAATTAATTATTTAAATTCAAAATAATTATCCAGTAATATATATTTATTTAAATTTAATCTCTAATTTAAACCAATTATCTCTTAATATTTATATAATAAATTTTAATTTTAAAACAAACATACATAACAAGAGTTTGATTCAATAATTATTATGCTTTACATTAAAAAAGAAAAAAGAAAGAAAATTAAGTCAAACTTTCAAAAAGTTTGCTAAAATCACATCACCCTCCCATCTAGTTTGAACACTTATCCCCTCATATTTAACTATATTATTACTTCCACTACACTACTATTCAAGCTCGTGTCATGCATTGGAAAAAAGTAAATAAATATTCTTAATTTATTTTTATTATATTTGATTTCCTTTTTTGTGGCCATAAAAAATATTTTTTTGTACAAGATAAAACCATTTTAACTACATATTTATTTATGTAATAATAATATGAAATTTAAGCATAAGCACATTTTCATATAAAATTTATCTCCTCACATGATATAATTATTTATTCTTAAGATTTATATATTAATTTTTTTATATAAAGTTTTCTTTCACACACGGAAATATATCACTGTAAAAAATGAGGAATTTAGACATGAAACATTTGCGTCGGACACGATACCGACACAAGTTACGTTGGTCAAGTTGACGCAAAGGGGATGCTAAGGCGTGATTATTAATTTTTTTATTTTTTTCATTATTATGATTAGTATCGACTTGTCCGACACTAAATTACATATTTTTGCGTCGGCCAACTCTTAATTTTAAATTTGTATGGGTCAGGAAATTAAAACATCTCTTTCCCCTTCTTCTTCTTCTTTTTCTTCTTCTTCTTCTTCTCCCTCGGTTGCTATCTCTCCCTTATTTCCACCATTGTCTTTGACCTTGTCTATTCGTCCCCCTCCCTCAGTGTCGTTCTCACTCTTGGTCCTTCTCTCCCCCGCGCTCGTCTATGTAGGTAAGCCTATATATTCTTCTCCATGTTGCTATTTGTAATTGACGGAACCATAACCCCTATCTCTCTAAATCCGAACGCAACTGACAAATAAATTAAGGATGCGAGTTGGCATTTCAAATTTCTAGATCCGAAGCTTTGATTCCTCTCTCTCTCACTCTCTCTCTCTCTCGCTGTTCTCGTTGTCACCTCTCAGCCTCATTTACTGGTAATGAGCTTTTCATCATGTTCAGTTATTTGCATTTTTTTCAATTTGTTGTTCTGAATTTTTCATTATGGATGCAAATGTATGCTTCTGCAACTCTGCATTAATTGTAATTCTTTAATTTGTATATTGGTGTACTATTAATCGGTTGTGTATTGTTCTGTGTAATTGAATTTTTGCATTGTTTGTTAGTGGAAAGCTGAGCTCAATAGAAGAGACCCTGTTTTTTTAGGGTGTTAGTTGTGTGCTAGTAATCTAGAATGATGCATGTGTTTGTCATATAATTGTGTTGTTTGTTAGTTGAGAGGTTACCTCAATAGGTGTGACCCTATTTGAGATGCAGGGTGCTAGTTGTGTGCTGGTAATCTAGATTTGTGCATGTGTTTCTCATATTTTTGTGTTGTTAGGTAGTTGAGAGGTAAGCTCAATAGGTGTGACATTGTTTAAGATGTAGGATGTTGGTTATGTGTTGGTAATCTAAAATTGTACATGTGTTTGAGTTATTTTTGTGCTGGTTATTTATAACATTGAATGTATTTGAGTTGTTTAGTTATTTTTGTATTTTTTCATGCCCATTGTGTGAAATTTGTTTCGAGAAAACCTCATAACACAAGGCTTATGTTGCCAATTTTTTTTTTTCCAAATTTTAGCAATACTTTTAAGTTGTTAATGGAGACCCTTAATAAGTTAATAATTAAATTTTAAGTTAGAAAAAATGTGTCATACGAAAATACTAAATATGAGATGATTGACATGCAAAATAAATGGATTGTAACTGGATGTATGATATGTTTGATAGTAGAAGGAGACTAAAAGAGGAATTTAATAATGGAGAGAATGAGTTTGTTAAGAAGGCTATGGAACAATCATGTTTTTATTTAGAGGGTGTGATCAGGTGTCATTGTGCGAATTGTAATTGTAAAAAGATTTTGAACGCACCCATTGTGAGGGTCCATTTGCTAAACTATGAATTTAAACCAAACTGTTGGGTATGGATAAAACATGGAGAAGAGGAGAAAAATGTAAGGTTCTTACAGGGTGAATCAAGTCATGTTGGGCATATAGAATATGAAGATCAGTTTGCATCGATGCATCAAACGGTGTATGATGCATTTAGGTCGAGGTTTGAGGAAGGGCATGATAGTGTTAGACTATTAGTATAGGAAATTAGTCTCCTAATTCAGAAGCTCAATTTTTATGATATGTTGTAAATGCCAACCAACCAATTTATGAAGGAGCAAATGACTCTAAGTTATCAATAGTTGTTAGGTTGTTGATAGCTAGAACTAACTGGCATGTTACTCAAAAGTGTTTGGGTTATTTTATCCAAATGCTAGTTGACTAGCCTCTATACCTAACTCAATACCCAAAACCTACTACCAAGTTGAAAAGTTGGTGTCTAAGTTAGGGTTGACTGCTAAAAAGATAGACTGTAAGAATGAATGTATGTAATATTACAAAGATGACACAAACTTAACTAAATGCAAATTTTGTAATTCTTCGAGATATGTTCCTCGTAAGGTAGGGATGAAGAGATACAAAGATGTCTAATGAAAAGAATGTTCTATTTTTCAATCATTCCAAGGTTACAATAACTATATGCATCAAATCAATCTGCAACTCAAATGAGATAGCATCATGAGAACAAAATTTGTTTTGGTGTTTTGCGTCACCCATGCGACGGGGAAGCATGGAAACACTTCGTTGATGTTTATACAAATTTTTCATGTGAGCAAAGAAATGTTAGACTAGGCCTATGTTCAGATGGTTTAAACCTTACGTTCAAGCTCAACATCCCCGTATTCATGTTGGTTGTAACAGTCACACCTTATAACCTTCCCCGTGAAATGTGCATGACGAAACCATATATGTTTCTAACTTGTCTTATACCTGATCCATCCAATCCAAAATCAAACATAGATATTTACTTGCAACCTTTGATTGACGAACTTAAGGAGTTGTGGAGTAACGATGTTATGACATATTATATCTCAATGAATATAACTTTGTCATGCAAGCATTTGGTATGTTATATGGATGTGGAACAAATGGTAAATTAGCATGTCCTGATTGCATGGAAGACACAAAAGCTTTCAACTTACAATAAAGGATATATCTATGATTTGTGCACACGGGGACTTGGAGTTGATTGAGTTAGCTAACGGAAAGTTTGGAAAACCAAAGGAAAATTATACTTTGGCTTCAAAAGATGCAAAATTAGTTTGTAAATGGACTATAGAGTTAAAAATTCCTGACTGTTATGATTAAAACCTAGCCAAGTGTTCTAATGTGACAAGAGGTACTAGGCATGGGATGAAAAGTCATGACTTTCATGTTTTCATGGAATGTTTACTCCAAATTTCCTTTCATTCCTCATGCCAATTTCTGAATTAAGTAAATTCTTCAGAGATCTATGTTCCAATACATTACGAATAGATGACTTGCTTAGATTGGAGCAGAACATCTCAACCATTTTATGCAAGTTGGAAAGAAATTTTCAACCAAGATTCTTTGGAAGCAAGACTTGGTGGTTTTGTTCAATATAGGTGCATGTATCCTTTTGAAAAGCAATGAATGCAATACTCATTGTTTATTTTGATTATATTGAAAGCCCTATTAATCAATGTGATTATGATTGTGCAAAATGATGGGAGATGCAAAACGAGCAATAAGTAATCTAGCTAGGGTGGAAGGTTTAATATGTGCTTTCTATAACGCCTTAAATTTCTAAACCGGAATTTAGTCCGTTGGAAACCGAATTCCTAGATTAGAATTTAATGGGTAACAATTTTCAATATCAACTACTCACTAAATTGCGAAGCAACCAACGATAACTCAACAATCCGTGAATATAACTAACTTGTAAACCTAATAGAGTCCAACTTATACATCATAATATTAACATAAAGAAAAACTCAAGTCTAGATCCATATTGTTCTTTGTTACTACATAACATTCAAAATACATATATAAAGAACCATGTTGATGATTAACCAGAAACTATATATATATATATATATATGCAGCCAAGCAGCACTTCAATTTCTAGTCTGAGAATCCGAGGGTGGTGGTACCTGCTCATCTATAAATCCACATAACGCGTGGTGAGATAAAATCTCAGTGAATACAAAACACATGCATGAATGCAAGGGAATAAGAAATTCATGTCATAGCATAATTCATCAAATCAACCAGACCCTCTACAATCAAATAAAATGCAGTATGATGCACTCACTGCTGTGCCCAGCAGACATGTTCTTATCACTTTCTAGAGTTAGACCCGAGCTCAGACTACGGGAACCGACTTTTCCGGGGACGAATCCCACCCAAACTGGACCGAAGTCATGTTTTCAATACAATTACTCTTATTTTTACTCACAGCATAAGGTTGGCTTTGAATTTATTTCAATTGATCGTAACCATGATTACATAGCAATACAATGTCTCACGCATAACAATTACCGATAATTAAGCTAGTTTCGACTATTCCGAAATTTCGAACCTTACGAATCTAAATCTCAATTTCATTTCAATCTCCAATTCAAGCAATAACATCCAAGAACTATAAGAAATTAAGAATTTCAATCGATTTGGATGTAAATATAAGGGGAAATCAAGTGGTTTCGATAGTTTCGATAGTTTCGAAAACTTCGAAACTAAGGATTCCGATACTCGATTCCCAATCCATACATTCAATTCCTCATTTACCACATCATTATAGATAGAATCTACTACAAAAATCTATAATCAACAAGATTAGAGAAAATAGAGTTAGGGGAAGGGAGCATGCATAAGGGGTTCTTCTAAATCCTAACAAGGAAGTGAGTTGTACTCACCAATCCTAGAAATTCAAGAGGAGAAAGATGTTTGTGGGTGAATTCCTTGATGTTTTCTTGCTCCGAATCCGTTCCCAAGCTCCGAATCGAAGTTTCTCTCTCTAGGGTTCGCACTAGTCTATATATATTAAGTGATGGTAATCGATTACAGACTTATTGTAATTGATTACCATAGGCTAAAAAGACACTAGAAAACCCCTTCTGGTAGTCTGGTAATCGATTACCACTCCTGGTAATCGATTACTAGAAACCCAGATTTCTGGTAATCGATTATTAAACCTTGGTAATCGATTACTAAACCCTGGTAATCGATTACTAAAACTTCAGCTATCAGGTAATCGATTACAATATTTTTATAGTCGATTACCCAAAATCCACCTCTCTGGTAATCGATTACGCATCCCTGGTAATCGATTACAAAAAATATGGCTCTCGGGTAATCGATTACCACATCTTTACAGGCGATTACTCAAAACCAGCTCTCTGGTAATCGATTACCAAATGTTGGTAATCGATTACCAACAACTTAAAATTCTAAAATTTACTTAATGAAAACCCTGAAACTTAGATTTTTATCTCCTAATCCTTTTTACTTTTAGTTTCTCAGATAAACACACATTGATTACCCTTTAACCCTTATAAATTATTAGAGCTAATATGTGGGATGTTACACTTTCCACTTACACTGTGAGACAACATATTTCTGTTCTCATCATTTCCAAAGCATAAACTTGTTGTCAAACACAACTATGAGAAACGATCCTCGATATAAAGTAGATGATGTTCTACCAAGATTGTTAGTATTGATTAAAGCTTGACAACCTAGTGGGATGTCTCAAGACCATTGAATGAGTGATGCTAAATGGAAATATGCTCATGTACATGTTTTAAAAAAATTCAAGTTAAACCATATCTTGAGTGAGTAAACTTGATAATAAATGTTTTATGTTAGAAATTGGATGAAAAGTTAACGCCTGACCACATTTGTAAAAAATTAAAAATGAAAGGAATAAATTTGAGCAATTAAAAATTGGGGGACCAAAACCGCCCTACCACTAAACTTGGGGGACCAAAAGTGTAACTAAGCCAAATTAAAAACAACCAATCTAAACCTGATTTATCGAAGAAATAAATGATTTTGAATTCAATTGCACCGAGGACACATAAAAGCAGGCTCTACCTAACTCAAAATTGATTTTTAATTTATTACCTTAATTATCTTAATTTATTTAGTTTTTGTGAAAATGGAGCAAAAATAAATATTTTTATTTGCATAATCATTTGGGTAAACCATCTTAAGTTAGGTGTGTTGGGGGAGGTGCAGTCTCCACCTTTCCTCGCATATAGAGTTGGAAAAATAGATCAACCTAATACTGTCGAGCCATAAAAGCTTACAAAAATGTAGGGCTCAGGCCTTTATTTTAGAATCTGAAAGAACTCCAGTATTTTTTTAGTCTAGCCCGATAAAGTCCTCTACTTGCAAAAGCCTGTAAATAAACTCGGGGTACCCGTAAAAAGCTTGTATAAATGTAGGCTCTTTAGTCTGACCCGAAACATCTCACTACCTGCATTAGGTTGGGCCAAACAGTCCAAATCGACAACTCTACTCACACGCAATTGATTTCCAAACTTAGCTTAATTTGTAGACTATAATTTAATTTTCCAAATTTCCCATAATTCTAATAAAATTGGTGGCAACTCCATTTTCCTTGTTATTTTTGTATCGCATAAGCAATATTATATTATTATACAAGTTAAATTTTTTTTTTATGCCATAAACGTTTGAGACATATTTCCAAGTAAAGATTTATTGCAAGGACCGATGAAGATAAAATCCTTTCAAATTTAGATTTTACTAATGTGAACATTTGCCTTTGGCTTTTCTTATATCTTACCTAAGCTAGCCTTTTTCGTAAAAGTTTATCCACCAAAAGGTACGTAGTCATTAGAGCGAAGCGATAGGAAAAGTTCTTTTTTCTTTTGAGAACCATATCCATAGCTAAGTTTTGCTGTCCTTACTTGCCTTTTTAACTTCTTAGACGTCGAAGCTGAAGGGAATCAAGCATATGGTCAGGGTGTAGTGGAAATAAATGAATTCCCTCCCTTGTTATGATCGTTTTGCGAAAACACGAATCAAGACATAAAAGGTATTGAAACGAAAGGTCGTACCTTATTAGGATTACAAACGAGGCAAGAGTAGCTGCGTCTCTATTGGTATCCACGCCAACAGTCGTACTAGGAAACCCTCCTCAACTCTGCTAGTAGCCTTATAGAGTAAAAAGCGATTGCTCATGTGTATATGGGGTAGTGCATCTTATGCTCTATTTATAGAGTGGTGGCTAGGGTTTTACCCCTTCACTCACTTAACCCTCACACTTATGAGCCTGACCCATTATGTTATAATTCTAATTAAATTAAATTAGAATTATTATCCTTTCCTAGTGGCTTGTTGTATGCGTGTGACCCAATAGGTTTTTAATATTTGGTTATAATATTAAAATAAAACCCCTTTATATTTAATATCATAAATAGTGAGCGGTATCTAGCAACACATCACTATCCAAATATTGAGACTATTAATAACTTTGATAAATCCTATTTTATGACAATAATTTATATGATCTGTCCCTTTGTCCAAATATCTAATTGAACACAAGGGCATGGATTGTGTCAACCTTGTATAGTTCAATTTATATTTTCTTGATCCCCAAGTAGACTGTACAGAAAATAAATATCTCATATTTATCCTCCTGAGCATGACCATGCATTTTGCAGTCTCACTTTATCAAGAGGCCTACAGATATAACTCCTGTTACATAGGAGAGACAAATCCCATGTAGGGCACTTACATTCCTCCACATAATTTATTATATGTCCAAATACCAACTTTATGATCACCCTGTTACAGGTAACGTTTGATGATATTCAAAACACATAATTCCTTATGTAGGAATCGTAGTGATTTCAGGTCAAAGGACTTTATATATAACATTTATCAATTTAAGAAACGTTCATGACACTTATGTAACAATCCATGCAACGTTCTTAAGGTGAGTCTGTCCAGTACACCATTACTCTTAATGTGTACCTATGTGAGCACATGATATCTCATATCCATGATCTGTGAGATGTGATCATCAATGAACTCACATACTAGTCTAAATGCATCTTTGTCCTAAGATGATACTTGACTAGGGACTATTTAAGAATAGTTCTTCATAAGATCTCACAATCAAGTCATCTACTTGATTTCTTATGAAGTTTAAGCTTACTATTCTAAGGACAATAATTATATTCTAAAAGAATAAGTTTGCCTTTATAAAATAACATGATACAAGTGATGGATGTTCATAAATATATAAGTCTCTAGTGCATATTCCTAACAGAAGCGTCCCACTATTACTCAGGAGAACTTGAGTAAAGGTGGTGGTATACAATACAAAAAGAAAGAAGAGAGAGTATATTAATAGGACTTACACTTTTATTTGAATTTCAAATTATTGATAATAAGGATAACTTTTATTTAAAAGAGATATTCAAAATTTGACATAGGACTTGATGATAAGTGTGGGTCTATCAAAGTAGAGGGGGAGTATGAGAGAAGTGGAGAGAATATAGAGGAAAATCTTAAAATAAAATAAACGTCGAGTGATATGAATAAAAAAGATTTGAAAAAAAAAAAGATTAGAAGTTCAAACTTGAAAGAATGAGAAAAAAAAAATAAGAAAAGTAAGTGAGGTTAGAGTTATAGGCACAGATAAAAAAACAAGAGGGGATGATCTTTTTAGATTATTCCAAATCTAAGGTAGTTATTAGTTAAAAATGTATTGTGTACTTCTGAGTTTAATTAAAAATATATTTGAATTTCAAATTATTGATAATAAGGATAAGTTTTATTTAAAAGAGATATTCAACATTTGAGATAAGGTTTAAAGAGAAGTGTGGGTTTATCAAAGTGGAGGGGAAGTATGAGAGAATATAGAGGAAAATCTTAAAAAGAAAATGATGAGTCATATGAATGGCAAAGATTTGAAGAAAAAAAAAGAGTACAAGTTGAAAGAATGAAAAAAAAAAGATAAAAAAAAGTAGGTGAGATGAGAGTTATAGGCACAAATAAAATCGAGAGGGGACGATCTTTTTAGAATTTTCAAATCTAAGGTAGTTAAAAATGTACTAAGTGCTTTTGAGTTTAGTTAAAAATATATTTGAATTTCAAATTATTGATAATAAGGATAAGTTTTATAAAAGTTATTTAAAAATTGAGATAAAGTTTGATGAGAAGTGTGGCTCTATCAAAGTGGAGGGGAAGTATAAGAGAAGTGGAGAGAATATAGAGGAAAATCTTTAATAAAAATCCAGTGATATGAATAACAAATATTTGAAAAAAAAGGAGTAAAAGTTGAAAGAATGAAAAAAAAGATAAGTAGAGTAAGTGAGACGAGAGTTATAGGCATAAATAAAAAATGAGAGAGGGAATGATCTTTTTAGATTTTTCAAATCCAAGATAGTTAAAAATGTATTTTCTTTTCGTTCTTTACATTTCAATCATTGTTTTCAGAGTTTGCCTAGGAAAGCTTGGCATTTTGAGCCACAACCAAAATCTAATCAAGGAAAAAGAAGGGAAAAAGATCAAGAAATTTTTATTATCAAGAGAAGCCAAAAATCATAGGACAAACTATTTCCTTTAATTCAAATAGACGAGGTTCAAGAAAGACCCAAATTGTTCAAACCCAATACAAGTCTTGCGTTTGCATTAAAACTTAAGGAGGGGAAATAAACATTTTGTAGGTGAAAAATGATAATATCATGTAACAGATTCGATAGAGTCATTTGTATCATTGATCAAGAAGGAACATAGTGCAAGCACATAGAAGAGACACAATTACACAGTAATCAGATTCAAAGCCAATATGACCTTTTTAAAATGATTGAGAGAAGAAAAATGAAGGAGAGACATGTACTGAATCATACTTTAATTTCTTGATGATTGTAAATACAAAGAGGAATCACTTATATATAGATAGGTGAACTAGGGAACTACTAACTTAGATGAATCTATAAGCCAAACTAACTAACTAATAACAGAAGAAACAAAAAACATAAAACTGTAGCTCTAACTAATAACTAACAAACAAAAAACCAAAGAGGTAACTAACTGAGCTAGTTTTTATTCTTATTCTCCAATACCCCCCACAAGATCGAGAATAGATGTCTAAAACTCCCAGCTTGGAAAGAAAATGGGAAAAAGGCGATGGATCAAGAGGCTTGGAAAAATATTCAGCATGTTGATCTTTGTTGCTATCAGGAAGAAGATGGAAAAGCTTGGCTTGAGGTTTTTCTCTGACCAAGTGGTAATCAATGTCCAAGTGTTTTGTTCTCTCATGAAATACTACATTAGCAGTAATGTGCCTAGCAGGAGCATTATCACAGTAAAGGAGAGCTGGTTGAATGTAAGATATTCCAAAATCATCCAGAAGATAAGTGATCCATTGTAAATCACAAAGAGTAGTTCCCAAAGCCTTATACTCAACTTCATTTGAGGATCTAGAAATCGTAGTTTGCTTATTTGATTTTCAGGAAATCAAGGAAATCCCAAGATAGACACAATAACTAGTAATGGACCTTCTTGAATCTAGACAAGTGCCCCAATCCGAGTCACCAAAAGCCTTGAGTTGAAGCATAAAGTCACAAGAATAAAACAACCCTTGACGAGGAGAGCCTTTCAAATATCTCAAAATCTTGATGCAATCCTTGTAATTTTAGTTCAGTGGGGCATGGCATAAATTGACTAAGCTGTTGAGAACAAAACTGACGTCAAGTCTGGTGGTGGTGAGTTAAAGAAGCCTTCCAACAAACTTTTTGTATCCAACGACATCAGAAGAAAGAGGACTATCATCACGGTGAAAAGTAGTTGTCTTGGTCATAAGTGTGGGTGCTACTTTGGCTGCAAGCAAACCAAAATTAGAGATAAAATCTAGAGTATATTTTCTTTGAGATAAAGTAAGACCTAAATGAGATAGGGCTACTTCTAAACCTAAGAAATATTTTAAATTCCTAAGGTCTTTAATCTTGAAGGCACTATCAAGCTGCTGTTTAACAAAAGTAATTTCTTCTTGATAATCTCCAGCCAGGATAAGATCATCTACATAAACAAGAATAATAGTTACATTAGACTGCAATTTCTTAATAAAGAGGGAATGATCATAACTTTATTGTCTATAATTAAGACCAATAAGAAAGGTAGATAGCTTACATATAAGATTGGAGTTTAGGACAATTAACCCTTGAGGGATTTCCGTGTAGACTTCTTCCATCAAGTCACTATGTAAAAAAGCATTAATGATGTCAAGTTGTTGGAAGAAGCAACAACAAGGAGAAGCATAATTGTGGTTAATTTGCCAAGGGGAAAAAGTATCAAAATAGTCCAATCCTTTTGTTCGATACCCTTTGGCCACTAATCTTGCCTTATATCTTTGTAGAGTGCCATCAGGATTATATTTTATTTTGTAGACCCATTTAAAGCCGATAACAGGTTTACCTGCAAGCAACGAGATCAAGGACCAAGTCTTATTAAATTTAAGCGCAACAAGCTCATCTTGCATGGCCTTAACCCAATGAGGAGACTGAGCAGCCTGAGTATAATTCTTAGGTTCATGTTTAGTAGTAATGGACAAGGTAAATTTGAGAAATTTAGGACTTAAGGAATTATAAGATAACACAAAAGAAAGTGGACACCTCACACTCTTATTGTCATGGAGGAGATGACAATGATAATTAGTCAAGTAGCCGGGTTGATGTCTCTGTCTAGCTTACCTTCTAATATCTGCGTGAAATTTAGTATGAGAATTTGGTTCATGTTGAGTGATATCTAGTTGATCCTCATAAGTAGGCTCTTAAGCATATAAATCATCAAAAACCTCATCTTGAACAAGCCTGTTTGTTTTAAATTGTAGTCAAACAAAATCATCGTTTTGAAAATTGATTTTAAATCACTTCCGTCCAACGTACTTCGTAAAGTGTGCATCATCCATCTCAACCATTCATTTCTAGAATCAATTCTACTCAACTGTAAACCAAACGGACCTATAATTATTAGTCTGACTTATTTCAATTGAGAGAAAATCAAATGTATTACCAACCTGTATGTTGTGTTGTTGATCAATCTGAGGAGTTTTATGAAATGGAAAAATATCTTCATAAAAGATAACATTCCTAGATACAAGAATTTCTCTGGTAGACAAATCAAGGCAAATATATATCCTTTGGTACCATCCTTAATTCCTAAATAAGCACATTTTCTAGCTCTAGGATCTATTTTTTTGTGTTGTGTGAGAGTTGAGACAAAGAATAGACTTCCAAAGACCTTTAAATCAAGATAAGCAGGTGTCTTTCCATTCATAACCTCAAAAGGACATTTCCCTTTTAAGATAGGTGTAGGTAATTTATTTATCAAATGAACAACATGCAAAATAGCATAAGACCAGTAAACATTAGGGAGATTAAGGTGAAACAGAATAGACCTTGCCCCATTCAAGATGTTCCTATGCTTCCCACTGCATTTTGTTGTGGTGTCTCTACACGGGAGGTTTGGTGAACAATCCCTTGACTATTGTAAAATTCTGACATAGAAAACTTAATGTGATTATCGAATCTTATAGTTTTGATGGTTCAGCTTGACGATTTGGAAATCGAATTGTGTTTTTTGAACTCATTTATAAAGGAATTGCTACTTAAGCAATTCTTATGTGAGACATTAGTGTTTATAAATATAACCAATTAAAAGTTTAATATACTTTGAATTAATAATAAAAATAAAAATATACCAAAGCTTACATTGTTATTTTAATTTTTTTATTAATTATACCTTTAAAAATATAAGAATTATTCTCAAGACAAAGAGACCAGTAAATGGAATTTCATCAGAAACAAGTTTCAGCGAAATTGCCCAGGCAAATTCAAAATCTGCTACTTTCTATAAGAGAAATGTTGGTTGTACAACAACAACATTTACAACAAAGAGAGAGGTAGAGACAAAAGAAAGAAATATGAGATGTGATGGGTAATATGATGGAAAGAGATGAAGAGAAAAGAGTATTGTATAAGTTGTTGTATGTTTTATGTTGTATGAATATGTTATCTCTTTCTATAATATGATTTCTATCTGGGCGTCATCTATTATACATCCTTGGAAGTGGGGATATAAGTTACAACCGTTTTCAGACCCTTAATACTCGGTATGTGCGACCTCTTCCTATGCAATTTTTAACAATTAAAGTCTTTTTGTTTTTGCTACTCAGCCCAATTATGGATTTGTCCAAAAAAATCAGTAGTAGTATTGCTATTCATATTAAGTGAAAGAGAAAGGGAGATCCGTTCACTTTGATTGAGTTCTGGGTGTGTTTTTCCATGGCCGCAGTCACTGAGGGCGGTGCCGGTGTTCTTGAGAGCCATGAAGTAGTCCTAGTGGCCGGCGGCGAAAGCATTCCAAGCAACCACCACTTCCTTCATCAAGTTTTTGCGCTCTTTGCAGCCAGTTGTCTATTTTTGATTGAGCTCAACCCATTTGGGGAAAAATGAAATGGAGCAGCAGTGTCAGACTCAGATGTGAGTTTGGAAGCAAAACGACGTCAAATCAAGAAAGGAGAGTTGGTTTGTGTGGATGCAGAGTGAAGTAAGAATGGGAACGGTGGGTGACAAGCACGAATAAGAGAGGTTAATGAATAACGATAACAGAGGGTGCTGAGTGTCATATAGCAAAGAGCACATGTTCGTTTATTCACTGAGTTCTGAGTGTCATGGAGCTCTCAATCGGATTCTTGCCGGATTTCTTTCCAGATCCATATGAGAGATTGCTATGAGTCCCACATTGAGTGGAACAAGACACTCATTGTGATACTTAAGCCATGAGGCTCTCCCACCTAATGGACTAGTCTTTTGGGTTGGCCTCACCTTATGGGCTTAAGTCATAACCATTGGTGCTCTCATTGAGAGTTGGGCTACCTATAGGCTGGATTAAGGTGTAAAAAATCGAATACTAATAGGTGTGTGAAAATGCCAAAAAATAGGGAGATGGCTACCATCGTGTCAGTGCCGATAGAGTGAAAGTTGTCGTGGACGTCGACTCTTAAAGGGGGCGACAATGTTATGTGTCCCACATTGAGTGGAACAAGACACTCATTGTGGTACTTAAGCCATGAGGCTCTCCCACCTAATGGACTAGTCTTTTGGATTGGGCTCTCCTTATGGGCTTAAGTCATAACAATTGGCAAAAATAATTTGGTGGCAGATGCCTTGTCCAGGAAGTTCACTGATGACGGTGTCCTGCTGTCTTTGATCTCATCTCCAGTTCCTTCCATTATTTCTCAACTGCAAGATTATTACAACAAAGATGAGGAAGGAAAAGAGGTAGTCCATAAATGCCTCAATGACAACAAGATGAAGGATTCTTTTCATTTTTCACAAGGTTTACTCTACTTCAAAGAAAGAGTTTATATACCGGACATACCTAAATTGCGCCTTGCTCTCCTTCGTGAGTTTCATGCAACACCCATTGCTGGTCATTCCGGTCTAAAGCCCACCTTGGCTAGACTCGCAGCCTCGTTCTACTGGCCTGGTCAATACATAGATGCAAAACTGTTTATCCATAGTTTTTCAGTGTGTCAACAGAACAAATATGCCTAAAAAAATACGGGCTTTTGCAGCCATTACCAATCCCAAGTCAGGTCTGGGACGAGCTCACCATGGACTTCATTACTCATCTTCCAAATTCCTTTGGCCACTCAATTATCTGGGTAATATGTGATCGTCTGACAAAGTATGTGCATTTCTTAGCTCTGCCCACCAAGTTCACTGCTCAGGACTAATTGGCTGCCCAGTTCTTGGTGGAGATTTGTCGTCTCCATTAGATCCCAAAATCCATTATATCAGATAGGGACCCTCTATTTCTGAGTACATTCTGGTGCGAGCTCTTTCGCCTCCAAGGCACTACATTCAAATATAGCTCATCTTATCATCTAGAAACAGATGGCCAAACGGAGGTCACAAATCGCAGCTTAGAGGCTTACCTTAGTTGTTTCACAAGCGACCACCCCCATTTGTGGTATAAGTTCTTACACTTAGCCAAGTTCTGGCATAACTCAGCCCTTCATTCTGCCATACGCATGTCCCCATTTCAAACTCTCTATGGTAGGCCCCCTATAGCAATCCCAGACTACGTACCCGGTGCTTCTTCGATCCCAGCTCTGGACACCACCCTTCAACAGAGGCAGGAAGTGTTACAAACCCTTCGTGAGAATCTCAAACACCACCGTCAGAGCATGCAAGATCAGGCCAACAAGGGAAGAAGAGACATCAACTTCATTGTTGGAGTCTGGGTCCTCCTTCGTCTACAACCGTACCGACAGCATTATGTTCAAAGACGATCTTCCCAAAAGCTCTAAAAAAATATTTTGGTCCCTTCTCGATACGTCGTCGCATTGTCCTAGTTGCATATGAACAAGACCTCCCTCCAGGATCCAAGATTCATCTTGTGTTTCATGTGTCTTTGTTGCATACATATTATGGTGGGAACCCTCAGACTCACTTCACTCCCTTACCTTCTCAGTTTAGGGATTGCCTCAGAGGAGAGGAAGCAAACCCAATTTCTCTCTCTCAACCTGCTCGAACTGAAGAGTCTAATGAGTCTGATACACATAAGTCTCAACTTACTTCTCAAGTTGTTTATTCTCCATCGTTCGACTCTCTGCCAATAATAAAAATTCTACAGACCCATCCGGACCGTTAATTCAAATTTCAGAGACAAAGGACGTTGCCAGCTCATCTGGGATGTGTGTCAGCGTACCATTTGCTCGCCCAGCCATTGATGCGGACGCGTCTTCCACGCGCAAGCTGCTGGAGCTGTTGGATCCGCAACGGACACCTAGCATCTGTTCCCAATCGTCCGATGCACACGCACAACTCACCAAGGACCCTCCTTTTCAGCCTGCAGCGCTGCGTCCCAATGCAGAGAAAGGTGCTCCCAATGCGCGGTCAATAAGGCAACGCCTGCACACTTCTCCATCGTCTGATCCCTGCCACGTTTCTGCAGAAAAATCCCAGTCGCCCCTTAATAACACAATCCGTGTGCATCCTGCCATGCGTTCTCAACCGTGCGATCAGGAAAGGGAACGATCTGAACCACTAATTGGAGGCACAATCCATGTGACCCTTCCTCACACTCATGACCTTGAGGACAAGGTCCCAAGTGGCCCAGGAGGTACTGATAGCAATCCTAGTAGGCCCAAAAAAATGTCACAAAAACCAGGTTGACTTAAAGATTTTATCTAGTGATTGGGCCTATTCTGTTGTGTATGTTGTTGGTCCATTTGCAATGTTATTTTATTTAATTTATATTTTCCTCTAAATCAGGGTGCTGCCACATATAGGGCCATCTGATATTCTGTTAATGTTTAAATAGTACTCTCTTGTATGAGAATGGTCAATGAAAAATCAGAAGTTTATCCTTATTTTATTTATCATTTCTAGAAGCTCTCCTTGACTGTTGCATACAGCAAACCCTAGCCTCCATTGTTGGACTTACGGTCTAACAGAGATATAACCAGCTTAGAAGTATTGCTGGTAGGATACAAACTGTGGTCGGATTCCTTCGGTGTCACTGAATTTCTTTAGGAGGTTGCCTGCAAGAAATGATTGCATGTTTTGAATCATCAATCCAACATTGTCATCCTAAGGATAGTGCAAAATGAACTTGATTTATTTTAAGCTTTCAGCACTTGCAGAATGAGAATCTCGGTCGTGTTGTGTTGATATGATGTCCCCTTGTACTAGTGCTCAGTCTCTCGAAAACGTGAAGCAACTTGTTGAGTGTGACAAGCACACATGAATAAGATGGTACTATAGTGCATGCGAGTTGTTTAAATCAAATATTCATGAGTTTTTATTTATTAGGTAAATATTTATTATAAGTTTAAATTAACTTATTTTTTATCATTGTATATTTTTAACCTGAAAATCATTTGTAAACATTACTCTTTATTTTTTTTCTTATTTTACTAAATAATTTTAACTCAACTAAAATTACATTTTAATATTTTTTTTAAGGATGTCATGTAGTAAACAGAATATCTATTTTGTTTATATATATATATATATATATATAATCTTTTAACGGATTTTATGTTACTGTTATCACTTATCAATATTAAAAATTTCAAGAGGATTTTTTTCCCATCAGTTGGAGGTAATCCAAAAATAAAAATTTCCATGCTGATTTTTAGTATTCTATGGCTGGTTAAATCTAGATGCTATTCACGATTTTCCAGAATTTGTTCATGTAATCTTCACATATTAAAACATATTACTTTCTTCCTCAATGCAGAACTAAACGACACCACCAGTGCTCTCTATTGTGTAACTAAAAATATTCCAAATGAAAGTGTAGGGACTAATCGGCAATTTCATAAAATAAGTCATCGGATGGGTTACTTGGAGATAATCTAAAGATCTTCACCCTTGGTTGATTTATTAGCAAATGCAACGGCCCAAAATACAGGTTGTAACTTACAACCCAAAATATAAGGATGTATAATAGAGACATGTTACTTTCATGAATATCCATAAATATCCATAAGAAACAAACAAAATTCACAAGTTCCAATTAATAATAATTAGATGTTGATCTGCGCATTGCGTGAAAAAAAAAATAATTTTATAAAAAAATTTAACTCAAATTTAAAATATTAAATATATCAAATATAATGTAATAGAATTTCAGGTTTATTTTTAAATTAAATAAAAATTATATTTTATAGAAAATATGAGTTTGAGATAATGTAAGTGAATTTATATGGAATTAATCGTTTCAAAATATTAAAAGTATTTTAATGATAGTAAAAGGAATGTAAGTGAATGAGTCATTTTGAGTGTGAGAATTAGAAGATTAAGAAGTTGAAAGATTAGGAAATTGAGATGGTGCTAACTAAGATAAAATGCTGATGTGGCAAAAATAGTATACAAGTGGCAACACTATAATCCGCGACTCGACTTTAATATATATAATAATAGATTAAATATAGATTAAGAAGTTGAAAGAATTTAAATATAAATGTAAATATTAGATATATTATGTATAAATGTAATAGAAATTAAGCTTTGTTTTTAAATTGAATAAAAAACATATTTTATAGAAAATATGAGTTTGAGATAATGTAAGTGAATTTATATGGAATTAACCGTTTCAAAATATTAAAAGTATTTTAATGATGGTAAAAGCCTAAAAGGAATATAAGTGAATGAGCCATTTTGAGTGTGAGAATTAGAAGATTAAGAAGTTAAAAGGTTGAGAAATTGAGATGGTGCCAACTAAGATAAAATTCTGATGTGACAAAAATAGTGTACAAGTGACAACGCTGTAATATGTGACTCGGCTTTAATATATATATATATAATAGATATATATATATATATATATATAGATAATAGATATAGATCCATTACATTAAAATATTGCGTTTTGGTTACCCGAGTCTTTTAGGCGGCATTTTTGTCACTATTTATTTATTTATTAGTACCATTGTTTCTATGTCACTCATTCCTCTCCACTCCACACTATAAAGAAAAGGCTTTTTGGCAGAGATTTTTATGTCTTCTTGATTTGAATCTGAAACAGTTGTGGTTTCCTCACGTGTCTCTTTGTGCTTGCACTCTGTTTCTTTCTTTTTATTTTTTTTGGTCATTGTGCTTGCACTCTGTTTCTTCTGCGCACCTCGTTATCTAACCTCCGGAGGACATGGGTTTTAGAGATTTTTACAATTTTATCATTTTCACTTTAAAAAGTTTATTTTTTTTTTCCCTTTCAACCAGGAGTACTTGTATTGGGTTTGAATGATCTTTCTTGATACTCATTCTTTTGAATCAAGGGAAATAGCTGTTTTGAGACTTTGGGTTACTCAAAAATCTTGATCTTTTGCCCTTTTCTTTCTTGATTTAGTTTCTTTTTGCGGTTGTGGGTTAAAATAAAATGGCAGGCTTTCCCAGGCAAAGAAAAATTGAAATGTAAGAAAGGAAAAGAAAATGTTCCAGCCAAAGGAGAAGAGAACATGAAAAGCATTAGGAGAATTAGAATTGAGTAAAGTGACCCATTTGCTTCAAGTGAAGAAGATGATGAATTTATGAACAATCACCCTCAATTAAATGGTTCCAAGCGCGATGTCAAGGAAATTTTGGTCATTAGTGAAAAGGTGAAAGCAAGTCTCTGCATGAAGAATGAATCTGAAATCTCATTGTTAGCTTCGAATGAAAGTGATGCATTGGCTTCAGAAGATGCATCTCATGAATTGATCAATAGGATATTTACAAAAAAAAATTAGTTTCCACATGTACCAGGAGTTAGGAGTTAGACCTAAACAGGAACACTCCCTTCCCCCAGAACCCCAGTAGAAAAAATATCTCATGAATTGATCAATAATTCACATAATTGTTGGGGAATAAAAGTTCCTACCTGAAGATGCTACAATTATTGAGGAAACTCTCCAAAAGATTAGTGAAAATGAAACTCAATCTGTCTCTGAACATCAAAATATTTTAGATATATAACAACTACTCTCTGAACTAGGAGGTTGCACTTTGCTGATCTATTGCAACATGATGGTTGTTTTGAAATATCAGGTGCAATTCAAAGTTTGATCTCATGATGCTCCTTTACTGTGAAAGGAATGAGCAGAGCAAGAAGAGGTCCTGAAAGGGTAGATAGTGGACATCAACTGTAGGATTCAATGAGATCTTCAGTGGTGGCAATTCTTTGACTCTCCTCAATCTACACATTTTTAATCAGCTTAAGGCTCAGACTTCATACATTCTCTTACAGAAAGATCTCAAGAATGAGAAAATTCAGCACGGGGTTGGAATTGCATACTGAAGCAATCAGGACACACTGCCATTGTTTGCAAAGGCCAATTCACATACAATAGCGAGGTGATCACTTCCCCATATCTACAGGACACAAAATAATCATTCATAAAGATATTGATAATCCAATGTGCAACAAAATACATAAGAATACATACATATAAGACCAGGTTTTAAGAAGAGTACCTCATTAGGGAGTCCTCTGGTTCTTCTAAGAATATCAATGGGCAAGGTTTCAAGAACTCTAACTGGAATAAGATCCTCCGAATGCCTGCTTACAACTGATATCAGTAACGAATATTTATATTTATAAAAGTAAATAATTTTGATGTTCAGTTTGAAACAATATGACTACCAGATATAATCAACAGTTCCCATGAACTTGGAATGGTATGATGTTGCCAAGGGCTCCCCAATATCATCTCTTGTTCTATGGTTTCCCTGCAGCAGCAACCATGTGAGATTTCTGCAAGATTAAGTGCGAAATACTGCACTAAATATTTAGCGAAAAAAATTCATAGGAGTTTCTCATATAACTATTTCAGGGATTAACTTTTTCATCTCAAGCATAAAAAAGTTGCAGAAATAGGCAATAGCTGATTGTAACAATTTTATTGAAGTTGGATTAGACTCAGAAATATAGTTGGCAGATTAAAACATCATACAGGCACACCACTATAAGCACTGTGGAGCTTGAGATGGTGCTGAAGATGCGTAACTCCTTCTGCGCCAGTTGCAAGTCTTAGTTCTTCCACACTCCATTTGTATAACAATTGCTTTGAAACAGAAATTGAAATGCTGCGCCAGATACACACCCAAATAATTATTACATAATACCTAACACCTACCATTTGATATAAACAAAGATTACAACCCTTCCTCTAAAATTGGAGGGAAATAATAATAATAATAATAATAATAATAATAATAGAGGAAATACTGGTATTATAATTTTCATTCAGAGCAATAAAAAAGCACATTTTTCATGTCAACAAATAATCTGAAGTCTTGACAAATATTATTCTCTTTGTTTTTTTAGGAGGAAGCAGGGAGGTGAAGTCATGACATATAGTGACTAAAAATAAAAGACTTTGTACAGACTCAAAAAGAACCTAGCATCATCACCAATCTGTGATCTGAAGACTCTGTCATTGGACTGGATTTCAAGCTGTCCCGACATATTTCTGCGGTTATGTAATCGGATGTCTAACTGCAATAAATGGAACACTAACTTAACTAATAAACACTGAAAAATCATTAATGGCTCCCTCCCCCAGACAACAAATCCCACCCCTAACTAAGTTTGGATGTTTTTAAACAATTAGGGATAAGCTGGAAAGGCATGGGAAGGAATGGAACAAAATTACCTTTCTTTCCCTTGTTTGGAAGATAAATAAGGGAAAAGAACAGAACTCCATTACCTTTGAGTTCTTTTGTTCCACCCCAATTTTTGGGAGAATAAAAATTGAGTCTTTGAAAGGAACAGAGGGGGAATATATCCTCTGGAGTTCCTTTTCCTTCCTATCTAGTTTTAAACTCCCAAACAAGGGAATTTGTTCCACTTTCCCTCATTCCCTTTTCACTCCCTTCATTACCTGCAATCGAACACAGATAAATCACTTACTCAAGGTCTGTAACTCTGTTCATATAATCAAATTTCTCTCAGATACTGCACAAAAAATAAGCTAAGAGGCTTGAGAATATACATGATGAGGAGATGCCAAACTCACCTTGGATGAAGATAGAAATTTATATATTGCACTCTGACAACAAGAGATGAAAAACAAAATAGAAGCAATGAAGTAACATCCCACTGGACCACAAATCTGAAATTGATAAACTGATAAGTTCAATGATAAGTCTTACCTGAGGAACACTATTTAAATCCCCAGCAATAATAACAGGGATGTTGCCCCATTCTTGTGATAACTCGTAAGCTTTATCAAGTAAAAGTCTGACCTATCCATTATGCATGCAGCAAGTCACCAGAATCAATACAATAGATTAGACAACTTAATCAACTACAGAAAAAAATATATATATTTTGTTTAAGGTAAAATGATTTGCATCAACCCCAACCCAGAAAATATATTAAGTTAAGAAAAAAAAACATACACAAACCCAAATGCATACACATGCAAAATCAGTATAAAGCTACCTAGCTAGTTAAGTAAATTCAAGAATTACCTGGCCCAGTTTGATGTCACCCTCGATTTGGGTTGAACAACACATGTATATTCCCTATTACAAATCTTCTTTTTCCAGCAGATGGTGCCCTATAGATGCAGATCAAATTAGTAACTAAGTGGAAAAATATGAAAGATCCATGGTCATGAAATAGGCACGATGTGTGCATGAGCATATGTGAACACATGAATGTATACATTGTTCTTTCAAAAAATTTCACTTTTAAACTAGCTTTGCCTCTAAAGATTAGAGATAAAAAGAAGGCTATAAGAAAAGTAAGAAAATGATAGTAACTAGTCATGTGTTGGTACTTGGTATGCAACAATTTAATATACGTTAGTAACCACTCCAGGATATTTGAACAGAAACATCCCAAGTGTTACATGAAAAGAAAATATATGTCAAAGATAACGAATAATTAGTTTCATATTATCCATTTTAGACAATATAAAACTTACACAGCTGTTAGTTTACATGTGTCGGATTCTGGTCTATCATGGTTTACCTGTACATAGATCATGAAATAAAAAGTAATAATATATAAAAAAAATCAAACCCTAAAATAATTGGTTTCATTGCAACAAGAACACATCTATAAGTAGTATGTGGGATACCAGGTAAAACAGAATTTTGAGAGAGGGTGAAAATTGCATCGAGGACCATCTGATAAATATTTCTAATAAAAGACAAAATAGCAAATATATAACATAGGTAGGAAACAAACATTAAATACCTCCAAAACACAAAGTTGAGCAACATTGTTACGCAGGCCAAATCTCTGGAACTCTATATCTTCTTGATGCAACATATTAAATCTGCATTCAAATTTCAAAATATACTGACAGTGCTTAGGCCAAATTTGGAACTGTATATTTTCTCAATTTCTGTGTTCTATGATTAGCACATCTTTAAGCTATCAAATTCTTTTGTATCACGGAACACTTCGGCAGCTCATTTGCTTATAGTAAAAGTTTAAGAATGTAAGATATCAAACAAATTAATATAGGATGCAAACTCAATTTTTATATGACTTAGGGGTAACGGAAACCCACAATTTGTCCTTCCAAAATACAGCACATCCATCATGTGCTTCTCCTGTGCGAGCCTGCGATGAATTAACAATCCAGGTAAGGAACTTCACTAAATATTTGGACTTCAAAAAACTCATATGAGTTCAAATATGCGTATAACTTACTTTGTAAACACCCTTAAAGCCATTGTTCTGGAAAAGATCATCCAAATCATCAAAATGATCAACCTCCTGCAGACATGGAATTTCTGAGAAAACAATTTTTGACAAAACAAATCTAGGATGCTTGCTGTTAGCTTACAATTTCAAGCAGAAAATAAATACTAAATCGAGTAAAATTAAGATGTTTGTGCCAACTGGTATTAACACTAGCATAACTTGTGTCTCAAGAGAGCCTATGAAGGAACATGCCTAAATATCACAGATTCACAGTCCCCTTTGTTACATGAATACATGCTTGTAGCTAAATAAAAAACATATGTCAGTTAAATCAGTATTTTTAACTCTTTTCTACCTTTCAAAGCTCAACAGAGATGCATATATGCTAACTGTAAAATCTTTGTAAGTTTGTAACAAGATAATAAGTAGTGCTATGCAATGTGTAACACAGGGAAGGGTTGTTAAACTACCTGGAAACATAGTATGCTTGCATTGTAGCTATTAATCTCTTCAAGTATGAGCTTTTTCCGCCAGTCCCACTCCAAGAACCTTCGCGGAATATTAGAATACAAATCTGGATGCTTTGATGCATTTTCAACACCTAGTATATTGTATGAAGCAACAACAATCTTATCTGCAAGAGAAGGAAAAGTTTTGGAATAAATATGAGATAAACACAATCTACTCTAAAGTCTGAATGGCAAAAGTTAACAGTGACTCCAAAATATAGAGTAAACTACTAGCCATCTTAACCACAGACTGTTCATTATTGGAAACAAACCATTATGCAAGCAAATGCCATTATTCTTTAGAATTTAGATTCACCATTCATGCCACAATTGCCGGTGGAATTTGAATGGCATTTGAATGCATCATTAATTTCATAGTGAAATAGATTTCAAAGTAATTGTTTTTCTAAAAGCAGATAGCTTTCTCGTATCTCTGACCTGTGCAACTAGAAGAATCTTTGGAAGAGGAAACCCATCTCCTAGAACACACTCCGCGATTAGAACCCGAAGATTCGAACCGAGAATATCTTCTCCTCTTTGATGGATAGCCATCGCTTGAATTTTCCGGTGGAAAACTTCCGCGCTTGCGGCGCACCATGTTGCCAGCCGGAGTAGGCGATAATGGCGGCGTGTGTGACGAATTAGGGTTGAGTATTCGCTCCGGAAGCCGGCGGTTGCTTCGGGACACGGTGTTTCCTATTTTATAAAAAAAAATATTTTTAGTTTATTTATATTATTTACATGACCATTCATTGGGTTAGTGTTATAATTTTTTTGACTTAAATATATTTTTAGTTCATACAATTTTGTTTTAGTCACTATAAAAAATATTTTTGGTTTTTTATCATTCCTAACAAATTTTCCGTTAGCCTTTTTGGTTGCTGCTGTTAATTTTAGCTGATGTGGTAAACGGAGTGTCACATCAATATGTCACATGTGTTATTTCTGTCCAACTTAATTTGTTGAATAAACCACCATTTTGGTCCTTGAACTAACACCCTCTCTCCTAGTTAGTCCATAAAGTAAGTAAAACAAAAAGTTAGTCCTCGAAGCATCTTCCCATCCGTCACGTTAGTCCCTGCCATCCATGAGGTCCGTAAGTGGGACGTTTTCTGCCAGCGTGGGACGTTTTCAGCTAGTGGTGCCCCTCTCCTCTCTCCTACGTGGCATAAGACATTACTTCCACCCCTCAAAATACTTCAATTTCGTCCCTGACCTAAATTCCCCGAAGCTGAGACACTAAACCCATCACTTTCATCCCCAAAGTTGAGCAAGGCAATCTAGTCCCTGTTGTACCTTTGTTCCAGTTAGGGAATTTTGGCGCCAAAAGCCCACCCATACGTGGTTATTTAACCCACCCCATAACCCACCCCACATGTTACCATTAGTAAGAAGTTAAAACAAGGAGAAGAAGGAAATTTCCTCTTGGTGGACCACATCGTGTATCCCTGTTCCTGTTCCATTGAAGAAGGTTACAACTTGTGAAAGTGGTTGACTTGAGGTATGTGTTATTTAAGATTCTTTAATGTTGTTTGAACATGTGGGTTTGTGGTTGCCATGTTATTTTTTGTTTTCTGTGGTCCCCCTTTGAAGAATGTACCCCCATTTATGTCGTTTGTGTGACTTTTAACTTCCATCATTCTCCAAATATTCATTTTTTATGACTATTGCATGCATTTTTACGTGCGTGTGGTCCCTGCCCCTAGTGTGTTGGTTTTCCTTTTTGTCACTTACAGTTAACAATAAAAGTCTGTGGTGTGGGTGTGTGTAGTTGGTAATGTTTATTTTTTTTGTTGTTGTTTTTAGGATTAGATGGAGCCAGAACCAGAGTTCTTCTTGACATTGATTCTCCATCATGGAGGAAAATTTGTAAAAGATGTTAAGAATGGCTTAGAGTATGTTGGTGGTGAGATAGATGTCTGGGAAGGACTTGATGTTGATACTATGTGCTTGTGGACACCTTTTGATCTGTGCAAGGAGCATGGTTATGTTAGGTTTGACAACATATGGTGGCATAATCCAGACTTTGACCTTGAGAAGGGATTAAGACCATTGGCTGAAGACCTTGATATTAGGCAAATGTGTAACATTGGGAAGGTGCGTGACTGGGAGATGCATATATACTTTGAGCATCCTATTGATACCCCTGAGATTAGTCAAAAGGAACCTAATGATGCAAGCATCGATGAAGACTTGCGCAAAATTGTTGATGATATTGTAAGGATGACAATGGCTCCACATTTTGTAGAAGATGATGGAAGTGAGGATATTGAAGTTGTTCACGAATCTGCTGACCAAATTAATGTGCAAGAGACAGAAAGTGATTCTGGAGTGGGTGGCATTGAAGTTGAAGGTGCTGTAGGGGAGGAAAATACGACCACTAATCATGAGAACTTCACTGAATTTGAAGGTGCTGCAGGGGCTAACATGGGTGAGGATGATGGAGGGAAGGAGACTAGTGATGAGGACAGATCCTATGAAGCATCAGAGGAGAGCTCCGGTGATGACTATGAGTCTGCAAGTGACTCTCCTTATAGGCCTCCACTTTTCCAATCTGATGATGAGTATGAGGAGGAGTCAGCTGTACCTAGAAGGATGAAAAGGGTTGGCTCAAATGTTGCTTCTAGCGGTAGGCAAAGAAGACAAGCAGATAATGATGGTAGTGGTGGAAGTGGTGGAACCGGGGGAAGTTTGGATGGTGGTGTAGGAGAAAACATGGCTGCAGGGGAGGAACATGCTACCACAGGGCTTGGAGACAATAGTGATGAAGAAGGTAGGTTCGCCTACCAATCTGAAGAATTGCACTTACCTATTAGCTCCTCTGATGGTGAGGACCAACCAAGAAGGCAATTCAAGCAATTTAATACTGAGGTTGGTTTTGGTAATGTGCATCTAATTTTAGGGATGAAATTTGCAAAGTTGGATGACTTTAAGGCTGTTGTGAAAGATTATAACATCCATCTTGGAAGGGAAATAAAGTGGCTTAAGAATGACAAGATTAGGGCAAGAGCTAAGTGTGCCAATGGAAACTGCTCATGGGAAATTTTATGCTCACAAAGCAGCCTGGCAAATAATTTCCAGATCAAGACACTAACTGGAGAACACACTTGTCCAAGGACTTTTAAAAATAAGCAAGTTGATAGGCGTTGGGTGACCAAAAATTAGAGGCAAGGTTAAGGAATCAACCTGGTTTAACTTAGTGAAGCCTATTACATGATGAAGGAGGAATATAATGTCTACTTAGAAGATAGCAAAATCTACAGGTCTTTGAAGAATGCAAGGGAAAACATAGAAGGTTCTGAAATACAATTGTATGAAAAATTGTGGGATTATTGTAATGAGCTATTAAAAAGCAACCCAAACTCCACTATCAAGATGAACATTATACCACAACAAGAAGGCCCTCCACTGTTTCAAAGGCTCTATATTTGTTTTGATGCATGCAAGAAAGGATTCAAGGCTGGATGTAGACCCATGATAGGCTTAGATGGTTGTTTTCTGAAGGGGTATTATGGTGGGCAGTTGCTTGTTGCTGTTAGAGGTGATGCAAACAACCACATATATGTCATTGCATATGCAGTTGTTGATACTGAAACAAAGGACAATTCGAAATGGTTCTTGGAATTGCTGCATCAAGACTTGGGAGATTACCAAGAACATGGGTGGCATTTCATCTCAGATATGTAGAAGGTAATTTCATATTAAGGGACTAAATTGCATGTTATTTACATACTTCGAGAACTAAATTGCATGTTTTATTATTTCTTTAGGGACACATGTGCATGTGTGATAATTGTTAATCATGAGTAATTTATTATTAACATGTGTCTGTCTTTTGGTTTTTGGGTGTAGGGGCTTATCCCTGCCTTGCAGGAAGTAATGCCAGGTGCTGATCATAGGTTTTGTGTCATGCACCTTTGGAAGAATTTCATCAAAGTATGGAAGGATAAGGTGTTAAGGGATTTGGTTTGGGTTTGTGCAAGGAGTACCACAACACATGAATTCAACCTCCAAATGGACAGAGTCAAGACCATTGATCAAAAGGCATGGGAGTATCTAAACAAATTTCCATTGAATGCTTGGACCAGGGCCCACTTTAGTCCAACTGTGAAAGTGGACACATTATGCAACAACAATTGTGAGGTTTTTAATGGAAAGATAGTCAAATATTGAGGCAAACCAATTTTGAAAATGCTAGAGGAGATAAGGTCTTATATAATGAGGAACATGGCATCCAACAAAAGGGCTTTGCTTAAATACCTTGGAGAACTACCACTTGTGCAACAGAAAAGGCTTGACAAGGAGAAGGTCTTGAGCATGAAGTGGACAACTCAATGGGCTGGTGATGGTCAATACACAAGGTATGAAGTTCAGAGGTGGGACACTAAGATGGATGTTGACCTTGGCCAGCAAACTTGCACCTGTAGGTTCTGGCAGCTGAGTGGGATGCCTTGCAGACATGCCATTGCTGTAGTGTCTTATTTAAATGTTCAACCTGAAAAGTATGTCCACCCATGGCTTAAAATGCTTGCCTATCATGCAACATAAGAACACTTTATTAGGCCATGTCAGTCCATGGAGTTTTGGGAAGCAACTAATCAACTTCCACCAATTCCTAGACAAATTGTAAGAAGGCCTGGGAGGCCAAAAAAATATAGGAGAAGGGGTGAGGAAGACAGCACCAGACCAGGGAAACTGAGCAAGAGAACTTCCACCATGCATTGCAGCAAGTGTGGATCAATAGACCATAATGCAAGGAGATACAACAGGGCAGATATCATTGTAGTATCAGCAGCAGAAGGTGATCCAGCAACTAAAGGTGCTGCAGCACCAGCAGTAGGTGCAAAACCAGCAACCAATGATGACCAAGCAACTGAGATTAACTTATCTCAGTCTTCTCCATTGTCACAAGGAATTCAGGTACTTCTAAAAATAACTTTGTAATCTTAATATACAAGACATGACAACTAACTTATCTTCAATTGCCTACTATAGGACTATGAAATCCAACCAAGTCAACATGTGGCCCCCCAAACTGTTAATGAGATGCCAAATTTAGAGGTTAGTTTGTGACATATTTTGCCAATGTTATTAATGAATTTGTAATTAATAGAAACTAATTTGATGCTAATGTCATTGTCCCTCTAAAATGCAGCTGCCAGCACAATCTGTTGTAAGACCACCACCAGTGAGACCAAGTGGAATGGTAATGCCTACTGCTAGCCGCATTCCTGGTATTGGTCTGCTGAGAATGAGCAATCCAAGATTTAACCCCCTACCACAGTTTCCTCTACAACAACTTGACCTTCAGTTAGAGCACCTATTCACACATGTCCACCACCATCAACCCCACCTGCAGCAAGGCTAGGGAGCCCTGCATCAATGCCACCTCCTACTAAAGGGGTATCTCAAGACACATTTGAAGCTGGTAGTAGAGGATTGCAATAGAGGTTTATGCAGTTCATGCCAACTCTAAGGCTTCAGCAGAATCCTCCCTCCAAAAAATGAACCATTATAAATGATTACAAATGACTTTTTGAAGTACACTGTGTTTTAATTGTGGGCACCATTTCTTTTGTGTTAACTCCATCTTTTTGAAGTAGACAATGTTATTGTTATGTTGTTAAGTGGTGTATTTTGGGGACAAGATTTTATTCCTTTAGTCCATACTTAATGATGATATTAGGAATTGCAGTAAGCTTTAGGAAGGGAAATTTTGGTTTATTTTGGGGTTAGGACTTTGTGTCCACAATACACCGTAGTGTGGCACCATTATGAACAATGTTTATGTCTTACTTAAGTAATTTTCATTTCAGACTTCATAACTTTACACTTATTCTCATTAGTGGTACTGGTTATTTTTTTTGTAAAGTTATTTTCTGTGAGCAAAAATTTCCTTATCATACCAATTGAAACTAAATTACAGCAATAGTCTTCATCTTCAAATTAATTAACTACATGTAATTTAATAAACATTGATTCATTAATCAAAACAAGCCATTACAAATTTCATTCATAACCTAAGATAAGGCTTGAAGTCCTAACTTTCACAGAAACTCACATCCCATTTATCCCTCCCAACACGTGTACAACTAAAAGCAAAATACAAGTCACACAAGCTACCATCAACACACACAAATACAATTTCAAAGCCCTCAATTCCCTTTCAATGTTCCCCAACCTCAACCCAAATCTGGAATTGTCAGCAGCCTCCACCCAACGAAAAAAAACCACATTGTTGCTCCCTCCTTGGCATGGGCAGGTGTATAATCTTCTTCTTGGGTTCTCCTTTGTCCTTGATGTCAAAAAAACCACCTTCAGACCACAGTAGCAAAGCCTCTGTTCAGTAGGGGTGGAGAATGGGCCTCTTCATTTTCTGAAGCTTGCCTATGACTCCAGCTTCCACTTGTGTTGAAGTCACTGACCTTGCTCCCTGCGCTATATGGACCACCATTCATGTCCTTCAAAGAACCCCCACCCATCATCTTGAATTTATGATTCACGGAGGAAAGTGATGAGAATCTGGAAAGCGTACCAAAATCCCAGCAGTATAATAGTAAGTAAGAGTATCGTATCTACAGGGAACGACTCAATTTATAGAGATTAGTGGTCACAACTATCAAGTAAGAGGGTATAAATTGTTTGTTGTAGATAATTGCAATAATAAAGAAAAATTGAACTTAAATGAGAGAGATAGAAACAGTTACTTGGACTAGGATTGAACTTCGTCTCATCGCACCCCTTTCATATATGAACCCCAATAATATTTTTGAATATGCAATTATAACATCTTAGCACAAATTAAAGTTATTTCACAAAGATTCCCACAAATATGAAATGCTCAGAAATAATCTACCCCGGTTCCCACAGTGATAAATTACCCTGGACTAAAGATCTATTTGTTTACGCTATCAATTCACTGATAAGTGAAAATTAGTTGATAAATTAGAGCACTTTTTAGTTCACTTATCAAGGATAAAATGATAAATTTGCCCCAGTTTAATCCCTTTTTATTAAATATTAGATAAATTGTATTTATTAATCTTGGATTTGAATTTGATGCTATTTTAATAGAAATATTGCTGATTTTTGCAGGATATTGCAAAGATTTGATTTGAAGGAAAGATAACATTAAATAAGCGAGATATCTGCAAGATTTGAGTTTGATTGAAGACATTTAATAAAGATTTGAAGAAGATTTGAGGCAATCAATAAGGAGATCACTGCCAATCAAACAAGGATTCTGCAGATAACCTTCCCAATTAAATCCAAGATGCTCAATAAATGCAAGATTTCATCAAAAAAAGGGAAACAAGGAAAGTCAAATCAACCAAAACCAGTCTCGGAGAGAGATCAAGTTAAAAAGAGAAAGATTGAAGCTGCAAGACGCATTCTGCGCTTCAACCTGCGCTGTAGCGCAGGGTGAAGCGCAGCTCTCTGGAACCTGCGCTGCAAGCTGCGCTGTATCGCAGGGTGAAGCGCAGATCACGCTGATTCTTGCCCTGCTGCCGTTTTTAGATAGATTTCTCCACAATTTTCTTTGTCTTTCATTAGCCTATAAATAGGACCTCATTGCACCAGATCAAGGTGTGCACGATTATTGTAATTCATTCATATTTCAGTGATAATGCACTAGAGCTAATTTTAGAGTAGGAGAGGAGGAGCGCTTCACAAGGATTGAAGATGGTGACAACATCTTCGGTGGTTTGTATGGCTACCTTGCGTAGTTAACTCTCCACTAGGATTGAATGTAATTGATTCTATCCCCAAGTGTATGTAAATTCTATTTTATTATTTCATGAGCTCTCAGTCTATAATATTGGTTATCTTATTCTGTGCTTAATTCCTAACTTTCGCGCCTATGCCAGAGTTATAGGCTAGTTTCGACTAGGATTGAGGATGGGGGAGCAGATTCTGAAGAAACTCATTCTCTAAGTGAATAAGAGGACTCGGTAGCCAGTGAACCGAAACATGGGCGTTGCTAGTGATTGATGGGTAGTGTGAGTACTCTATGTTAGGTTATTCCCAATTTGTATTTTATGGATTAACATTAATCAATTATTTAGAATTATATTTATTGAATTATTAATATCAATTATAGATTAATTATTTAATTATAGCACATAATGTAAAGATGGATTATATATATTGGGCTTTTATTGTGAATAGCCCGTGATGGGTTAGGCTGTTCAGTTCAGTAGCCCGTTGAGAGGTCCCTGGTCTCTACTGGTAAAATATAGAACTGGTAACCCATTAGTCAGTTTATATATGACAGACTCTTCCCTGTACACTGTACTTGTGTTCTGTCTTTTGGCATCCTACCAGGAAGAGAGCAGCATTCTCTCACTCTGTTCAAGACAAACACCATGGATCCTTCTCTAATTCCGGGTACGCAATAACTTCTAATTATTTTATGAACATGCTATATCTTGTATCTATTTGAATTGATCTAGGCTATTTTTGTTTAAATTCAACAATTGGTATCAGAGCCTAATAGATACAGATTATGGTTGTTCTGGGTTAGAATTAGTATCCTATGAACCCTAAATTTATATTGATAAAATTATTTGATAATTGTGCATAAAATTTGGGGATTTTGTTGTTGGATATTTGTTGTATTGTGTTAAAACTGTGTGGTATATTGCGAATAACAAAATCATTTTTTTCTTCTCTGTTTTGCGAAACCTTCAAAATTTTGATTCTTGTTTTTTGGTTTGCGAAACATAAAATTGATTTAGGGGTTTTGTTACCCATACAATTTCGAAACATAAGCCAAATTTTGATGCGATTTTAGTTGGTAATTGGAAAGAAATAAACTGTTCTTCAACCTTCGAAACCAAACTGAAATCGATTATGGCAACTCAAGATTAACCCGGTAATTGAACAAATTGGATTGGGGGTTTCTCTTCTGCATACATTTTGAATCAAGTATTAAAATTTGGTGGGGTTTCGTTGAGTATTTTGCGAGAATTGAACCATTCTTCCTCACGGGTTTGAACATAAACCCCGCTTTTTCGATCTGCGATTGCTCCTTCATGAACGATTTATTCCAGCAATTGGAAGAGGGCTTTAGACCGCCGTGCAGGTGCGCCCCTTCAGCCGGAAAATCACAGACCGTCGTCGTCTGTGGTGGATGTTTTGGCTGGGTGTTCTTCGCGGGTCAAATAACTCGTTTTTCGTTCATCCTTTTCCTATCCAAATCTCGCCGTCGATCCAACAAATTGCATTGGGGTTTCCGACCGCCGCGGAGGGGCGGTCCTCCAACCTGAAAAATCGCGGCCTGCCGTCGCCTGTCATGGCTGTTTCCGTCGGGTCTGTTCGCGGGTTCAGGCGCGACCTGTTTTCCTGGTATACGGGTCAAGAAGACCCAGTTGCTGGGTTGCGCATGCCCACTCTCGGAACAAGCGCGTGGGGGCGCGTGGATACCCCATTTTTGGCCTGAAAATTTTATTTTTTATACCAAAAATTAATTAATTAATTTTCTGAATTTTTGGTATATTGTTTGTAATTTTTGGATACCTGGAGGTACTTATTTTAATTATTTTGAGAGTAATTTATAATTTTGAAAATGCTACTCTCAGTTTTTTGGCCTGAAATTTTTTGTGTATATTTCATATTTTATTAGAGAGTTTTTGGCATATTTCACTCTCTCTAGTAGTGAGCCAAGTGTTATGAAATAATTTTTGGGCCATTTTGAAATCATATATTATGTATTTATAATACATATAGTTTGTTAATCATGTAATTTATTTATTTAATTAAATTATGTTTGGCATGATTTTTATATTTTGTATAATTGTGAGCTCGCCTATCGTGGGTACAATTATGCAAAATTTTACTGAAAAATAGTTATTTTAAATTATATTTATATTGCACTAATAATAATTATACCATATCGGTGTATTGTTATTAATGTGATTTGTTTTTATACAATATATATTGATGATTAACTCATGTCAAATTTTTATTTTAGTACCCTATCGGTATTAGAATTTTGTTTTTGGGACATGAGAATTATATATTGTATCATTTATTATTTCTTATTTATTGTGATTCGGGATCCCTAAGTAGGATTCTTGTAAATAAGAAATTTTGGTTAATGGGCACCTTATTATTTTGGCTAGACACACAGATTCATTTAATTTTGTGTTAGCATAAAATATTATGCATATTAAAAGTTTCTTTGTTATATTTTGGTGTTAGCCTCTATGCCCAATCCTGTTAATATTTTGAATAGGACTTATTTAAGAAAATTCTTTTATTGAAATAAGTTTAATTGAATTATGTAAGGTGATGGACATACCCTATCAGTATGACATTGCTTGACATGATCATTGTGTGATAGAGAAAATAATTTTAAATATTTTTTTTATATGATTTTCATATTATATGATTTATTTAATTATTTTTCTCTATCAAGTGGGAGAAATAATAGCCATCATATTTTATAAAATTGTGTGTTACAATAATTTTTTAAGGAGATTTTCTATTTTGTAATGTCAAGTGGACATTTATAATTTCCTTCATTTTGTAAGCAAAGTATATGGTTAACTATGAAACTCCTTTGCAAAACCATTATTATGGTTTTATGTTGAGTTTCATATTCTGTTATGTAACCATTTCTGTTGACTTTGCTTCAATATGTTTCTCTCTAATATCAAATTTTGAAGAGAGAAAAATTGTGAGTTTTAGACTCATAATGAGTACCTTAGCAAAAATTATAATCCCACTATTAGTTATTATAACATTAGAGTATTTTAATATTATTTGACTCTAATGAAAATCCTAGTAATATTATATTATTATGGATTAGTGGGAGTACACACAATTGGTTGTCATGAGATAATAGCATTGCTATATATCTTTGTGTGCACTTTTGTATTAAAATAATATTGTTGAGCTTTTTTGGTTGTCATATGTACGTTATTATGCGTGTTTAATCATATGACATTCTCTTAGAGATTTTGGGAAGAAATCTCATTTCGTATTACTGAGATGTATTCTTGTGCACAAATTGTTGGTATATATATTTTTATGTGCAATTTTATTGAATCTCAGTAAGGCACACTAAGTGTACGCTAAGGTTATTTTGTTGGTATTGCACATTTGACTTGCAATTTTATCGTGCTTCTCTCTTGACCAACGTTCCACATTTTATAAGGTCACAGATTTGCGAGTATCTTATATGAAATTAATGCTCCTATCGAGTATGATTTCTTGGATCAATAAGGTACTTGTAAATCTTATTATTTGGACCAGTAAAGTGCTTACTCATTGATGCCATTTTGTATGCCCATTTTGTAATTACTTTGGTTATTGGGTTATGCCCATATGTAATTACTTTAGTTATTTGTTATTGGGCTATTATAGGTACTTGAGTTTATGTGGACTATGTTATTATTATTATTTTGGCCATTGTGTTACGAAGGACACTTTGATTATTTTAGTATGCAACTTTGTTGTAATTTTCTTAAACCGATATTCCACGTTTTTCATAAAGTTAAGATGTATGAGTGTCTTGCATGTATGATATCAATACTCCTATCGAGTATGATTTTCTGCATTGTTGAGGTACTTGTATTCTTTTGTTTGAACCAATTGCTATAAGTGCTTGCTCATTGTTAACATTTTTTTATCTATATTAATCTTGAGTTTTATTTTGTTTAAATTAAGTGTCTATGTTGTTCAAGTGGGAGATTTGATTAAATTTATTTATTCTATTTGAACATGCATAGTCACTTATATAGTAAAACTCAGATTAATTAAATGTCAACTGTTCTCGAGCATTCTTGATTTAGCCCAAGTGTAATTACTTTTGTTATTGGGTCTTCCCCTTATGTAATTACTCTTGATACTGGGCTATTGTGTGCACTTATACTCATGTGGATAGTGTCGGGTTTGTGGCCTATTGTGATGGTGAAAGGAGCTGTTTTGAACTAGTGTCGAAAAGACATTAACAGCAACTATCACGTGTGTTGAGCATTTTAGTAAATCCACTAACCAAAGACTTGATTATTGGAGTTTTTCATAACTCATGTATATTTGTATAAGTCTTTTGGTATTTTGGGTTAGTGGGAGTTTGTTTTGTATTTGCTCAATATTATGAGATATGTGTTAGTTTACTTTTATTATCATATCTCTTATAGCATCTATGATGCTGGGACCATTTTTGGATAGCATATTGTTTCATTGAATTATGCTTTCCATTATCCATCATTTTTATGAAATATAAGCATAAGGTATGTATCCCTATCGGATGTTATCTTCTATATTGTTAATGCTCTTATTTCTTGAAATTATTAAAGTTATGTGTATTAGCTATAATTGATACTTTGGTTTTAATAATTCCTAGTAGTTCTGATAATTGACTAATGTTATCCAAGTGGGAGAATATTCGATTATTCCCAATTTGTATTTTATGGATTAACATTAATCAATTATTTAGAATTATATTTATGAATTATTAATATCAATTATAGATTAATTATTTAATTATAGCACATAATGTAAAGATGGATTATATATATTGGGCTTTTATTGTGAATAGCCCGTGATGGGTTAGGCTGTTCAGTTCAGTAGCCCGTTGAGAGGTCCCTGGTCTCTACTGGTAAAATATAGAACTGGTAACCCATTAGTCAGTTTATATATGACAGACTCTTCCCTGTACACTGTACTTGTGTTCTGTCTTTTGGCATCCTACCAGGAAGAGAGCAGCATTCTCTCACTCTGTTCAAGACAAACACCATGGATCCTTCTCTAATTCCGGGTACGCAATAACTTCTAATTATTTTATGAACATGCTATATCTTGTATCTATTTGAATTGATCTAGGCTATTTTCGTTTAAATTCAACACTCTAATGAAGGGCGTCTACGGGATAGGCATGATTATTAAATTACCGATAACAAAGAATTAGTTTATTGTCAATCCAGGAAGCGATAACGTGGATGTATTCTAATGAGTGATGGGTAGTGATAGTACTCTAGCGAAGGTACGTCCAAAGTAGTAGGCCTCGTTTATCAATTAATTCTTTTACAAACGGAATAAAAGAAAGTAAAATAAGCCGAGGGTAAGTCTGTCGCCTGGGAGAGCCCGCATGGATTACCTTTGAGTGTATGAAGCCGCTGATAACTCGGGGTCTTAGCAATATAGTTTGTCTATAGTATTATAGAGTAAACCTAAAATAATAGATAGTTTTTACATGCACGAAGGGTGTGATGATATGAAGTCCAATCCTAATCCAAGTAAAGTGTCTCTAACTCTTCCTTTCTATTTTTATTACTTATTAATTTGCTATTTACAATTTCCGCAATAATATTCTCAAAACCATTGTTTTCCCTTGATAAATAGATCACGAGTTTACGTGAATTGACCGTTCCCTGTGGATACGATATCTTTCTTACTATTATACTACTGGATTTTTGGTTCGCTTGCCTGAAACCCATCAAGTATTTTTGGCGCCGTTGCCGAGGAACGGTTTCCAATTCATGTAAACCTTGGAGGTCTAATTATCAAGGATATCTATCTTAGGATTTCTTTTATTTATTATTCTTATTATTTTAGGAAACTTTTATTTAGGAAATTTATACTTTATTTTTATTTTTAATTATTATACTTTATTATTTTATTTTAATTATTTTATTTTTACAAAAAAAATTAATTAATTATAAAAAAAATAAAAATAAATAAATAAATAAAAATAAAAAAAATTATTATTTTGTTCTTCTTTCTTGAGATAACATATGTTTAAGCTTCTTGAATAGTGTTCTTGTGAAAGACAGGTATCTCAAAATCAATTGAGAGAATGGACCAAATAGAGAGAGAGAAAAAGGGCAAGGGAGACAAATTCAACACTCTCCATATTTTAGAGGCCAGGTGTTCCCCAATCAATTACAACTTGATCCAGAAACAGAAAGGACATCAAGGAAGAACAGAAGTAGAAACAAGAGAAAGAGAAAGGGAAAAGTCGAGAAGAAAACAAAAAATATGTTATTTTTAATTATTTTATTTTAATTATTTTATTTTTTTAAAAAAATATTTCTTGTTATTTTGTTTTTCTCTTTGTCTGAGCATCTTGATTATTTCTCTTGAGAAGACAGGTAACAGAAAAGGGGGCAGAGCTCAAGGAGACAATTTCAACACTCTCTGATCACCCTAGAAGAAGAGACAAGCTCAAGGAAACGATTTCAACACTCTCTGTTCTACCACCCCAAGTGAAGTAAATGTTAAATGGCTTATGAATGGCAAAATCAATCAAGAAGACCCCTTGGAGATTATATTAGGCAGCAAGAGCCAAAATATTTCTCCCACACATCAATTCAAGGTAACTTCTCTAATTACAACAATTATTCTAACAATTTTTCACAGGATTGGAGAAGTTACCAGAATCAGAATTTTGGATGGCACCAAGATGATGTTTCACTCCGCATGCAACCTTCTTTTCAACAGCAGCAAAGTTACTCAAAATATGATGAGTTTTTGGAAGAACTCGATCGATACAATATACAATTTCAGAAGGAGAGAGAAGAAGCAAGAAGAAAAAATGATGCTTTGATAGCGCAGCTAGCAGAACAAAGGGAGTTAAGACTTCAAAAGGAAAGAGAAGAGCAAAGGCGAAACACTGACGCCTTGTTAAAGCAGATGGCGGAACAAAGGGAGTTAAGACTTCAGAAGGAAAGAGAAGAAGCAAGAAGAAACACTAACACCTTGCTGGAGCAATCAACAAAAACAAAAGTCAACCAACAGTCAGAACAAATCTCAGCAAGTCATTCAGATAGTGACGATTTTATTAAAGACAAGTGGGAGGAATTTATACAATTTAAGTTGTATTGTGAAAGAGAAGGACTAACCGTTGACCTCGCACTAAATGAGATAGAAAAGATGATCAAGCAATCAGCAAATACACTACCCAACCCTAAAGAACAGTGTGGCGACATTGTTCAGCTGATAGGGGAAGAAACCAATGGCAATCTGGCTGATGAAGAAGATGAAATTGAAGATGCACAAGAAAGAGTATCAGAAGAAGTTGATGAAGAAAAGGAAGAAGAAGAAGGTACAGCAGAAGAAGAAGAAGAAAAAAAGGAGAGGAGGAAGAAGAAGAAGAAAAAGGAGAGGAGGAAACAGAACAGATGCTGCTTAAAGAGGAGATTGACTGCGAAAGGAAGGAAGAGAAAAAGAGTGAACAGGGAGATGGAGAATCAAAGCCCGAGGAAGGAAGGGAAGTAGTACCAAGACCAAAGACCTTGCCTTATCCAACCAGTCCTCTAGAGGAAGATCAAGAAAGGCATGGTACAAGTGATAAACCTTCCAGACCTCACAAAAGAAAGGTCTGCGAATACACCGACCAGGACAAGGCAAAGAGAAGAAAAGTCAAGCTAGAACCAAATTCAGAGCCTAGAGCCAGATTGAAGATCAAGTAGTCAGGTGTGTTCCATATCAAAGACCCCCCTGAAGCAAAGAAATTGAGAACAATCAATTGTAAATCATCAAAGCTTCACAGTACAGGTTGTTCCAAGGCAAGATTATGGGGAGGTATATGGGCCAAAGAAAGGAAGGGTGCAGCTCACAAGCTCATCAAAATATTTCAGTTTCAGCCACCTTGAGAGAACAGGCGTCGAGCTAGAAGACGTTAAACAAGCGCTTCCTGGGAGGCAACCCAGAGACTTTTAAGTTTTTAATCGTTTTCAATTTTATTTTGTTTTTATTAGGATTTTTCATTTTTTTAGGATTTAGGAAATTTTCAAAATTGATTGGAATAAGTTTGTGGAAAATATAATTTTTAACTAATAGGAAGTAGCAGAAAACGTGACTGAAAATTGCAAAATTGCATTCTGTTTTCTGCGCTTCACCTGTGGTGTAGCGCAGGTAAAGCGCAGAAATGCAATTTTAGTCACTGACTTCTGCGCTTCACATGCGCTGTAGCGCAGCAGTACAAATTTTTTTTAAATAAAATCTTCTATTTTCTCATGTACTGTTTCTCTACTTTCTAAGCTCTTCTTTCCACTCACAAACTTCCATCAATTTTGAAACTTTCAGTTATGTTTTCTTTAATTTTTACCAATTGAAATCTTCATTTACTCTATTTTTATGATTTACACTTTAGGGTAGCAACCTTAGGATTGTGAATATCATTGATTATTGATATCTTGAATGTGGTTTTGGCTGTGTGGAACATGAAGAACATTTTGCTGAATTGAAATGCTCTTTGTTTTGGGAGTTATTAAATTTGAAAGTGTTATGCTCTGTTTCTTTCAAAAATCTTGAACTTTCACTTTCCATGGATTGATTGAATGCTTGCAAAACAAATGAGTATGATTTGTTTTTAGAAAATCATTACCAAGTGCACTGAACTTTTGTTGTGAAAATTTAATTGTTTGAATTATGCATGCAAATTGGTTAATGATAGGCTTCCATGTTCTTCATGAATTGCACAGACTGCTGCAAAGTATAAAGACCAGTTGACCTCAAACCAATCAGGAGTACTAGACCCATACCCAAGCATGCTGCTTGAAGAGTTCTGGATATTGGGGACAGGCCTATTCATCCAGGGGGAGGTGGAGCAGCAGCAGGACAAGGACTTACAGGATACAGAGGATGAAGATTGATACTGGTGTTTTCTTTCTTTTAGTTTTTCTTTTATTTTCTATTATTTTATAAAAAATTTTCTAATTAATTAGGATTTTTGTTTTGTATTTCATTTTTTAAAAAATTTTAGAATTTTTAAAATTTTTAGGACCTTAGGAAATTAGGATTTAAGACAACTTTTTCAAAATCTCTGTAATTAAGTAGTTTAACTAACCAGATTAGGAAAGATGATAGGGTTTTGTGATTAATTCCATAAATCAGTTAGGATTAGGATACTTCTCAGAAGGACCTATCAGGATAGTTAATTAAAACCAGTAAGTGCTTTATCAAGGAATTTTAGCCAATAACCGGTGAGATGAGAGCCCAAACACTGAAATTGAGATCTTTTCACCGCTGCTTGTCAACTGTTATTACTTGAGCTTCTGAATTTTGTCTTGCTAGGGGAAGATATGGAAGTGACAAAGGCATATTTTGTGATTATAATATTTTGCTTAATGCCAAATAGCCAACCTTGATTAAATTTTTCCAATTTTTGATTGCCCATTTGAGCCTTAATATTTCTTTTGAATGCACCCCAACCATGATTAATGATCATACCATGTCCCTTCACACTTGGGATAGAGAGCAAGGTGCAACACCACAAAATGGGACAAAAGGATGGTGAATTGAAAGGTCAAAGAGATTCAAAAAGCAGGCGCCAGAAATCACAAAGAAGAATACTCCCTCATAAATAAATTCACTATGTCTATAAAAATAAAAATTCTGCACAAAGTGTGGAATTGAATAAGTCGGGGGGAGTACTTCTTCAAACAAAGAGGTCAACTGAAAGAAAAGGTGACAATTCAAGAATGACTTGGTAAATTGAGAGAAGTTCCAAAGCACAACCACAAGATGCTCTCTATTCAAAGTGTTCATTGCATATCCAGAAAAACCATAATTTCTTGATAGCCCAACCTCATTACAACAAAAGAAAAGACCTTTTGATCCATGTTAACTGCTTGCAGGTTCAGATATTGGAAACGACTATCAATTCTAGTTGTTCAACGGTGGTGAAAAAGATTGAGGGAAACACTTACCCGTGAGAATGAGAGATTTCCTTGGTTTATCATTTACTGCTTTAATTATTATTTTTGAGAAGTTTGACTGATGTTTGTGTTCTATTCTGATTGAGGATTGGTAACATCTCTTAATCCTGATTTTTTCATATGTTTGGAAGGTGACTGCTGCTTAACAAAGAGATGATGAAAAGTTCCTTGACTTTGTTTTTGATTTTCTTTAGTTATTCAAGGGATAAAATTGATTTTTTTTATTGCAAATAGGTCTCTTGCTTGAGGACAAGCAAGAAGTTAAGTTGGGGGGTATTTTGATAAGTGAAAACTAGTTGATAAATTAGAGCACTTTTTAGTTCACTTATCAAGGATAAAATGGTAATTTTGCCCCAGTTTAATCCCTTTTTATTAAATATTAGATAAATTGTATTTATTAATCTTGGATTTGAATTTGATGCTATTTTAATAGAAATATTGCTGATTTTTGTAAGATATTGCAAAGATTTGATTTGAAGGAAAGATAGCATTAAATGAGGGAGATATCTGCAAGATTTGAGTTTGATTGAAGACATTTAATAAAGATTTGAAGAAGATTTGAGGCAATTAATGAGGAGATGACTGCCAATCAAACAAGGATTCTGTAGACAACATTCCCAATTAAATCCAAGATGCTCAATAAATGCAAGATTTCATCAAGAAAAGGGAAACAAGGAAAGACAAATCAACCAAAATCAGTCTCGGGGAGAGATCAAGTTAAAAAGAGAAAGATTGAAGCTGCAGGACGCATTCTACGCTTTAACCTGCGTTGTAGCGCAGGGTGAAGCGCAACTCTCTAGAACCTGCGCTGCAAGCTGCGCTGTAGCGCAGGGTGAAGCGCAGATCACGCTGATTCATGCCCTGCTGTCGTTTTTAGATAGATTTCTCCCCAATTTTCTTTGTCTTTCCTTAGCCTATAAATAGGACCTCATTGCACCAGATCAAGGTGTGCACGATTATTGTAATTCATTCATATTTCAGTGATAATGCACTAGAGCTAATTTTAGAGTAGGAGAGGAGGAGCGCTCCACAAGGATTGAAGATGGTGACAGCATCTTCGGTGGTTTGTATGGCTACCTTGCGTAGTTAACTCTCCATTAGGATTGGATGTAATTGATTCTATCCCCAAGTGTATGTAAATTCTATTTTATTATTTCATGAGCTCTCAGTCTATAATATTGGTAATCTTATTCTGTGCTTAATTCTTAACTTCCGCGCTTGTGCTGGAGTTATAGGCTAGTTTCGACTAGGATTGAGGATGGGGGAGCGGATTCTGACTAAACTCATTCTCTGAGTGAATAAGAGGACTCAGTAGCCAGTGAACCGAAACATGGGGCGTTGCTAGTGATTGATGGGTAGTGTGAGTACTCTAATGAAGGGCGTCTACAGGATAGGCATGGTTATTAAATTACCGATAGCAAAGAATTAGTTGATTGTCAATCCAGGAAGCGATAACGTGGATGTATTCTAATGAGTGATGGGTAGTGACAGTACTCTAGCGAAGGTACGTCCAGAGGAGTAGGCCTCGTTTATCAATTAATTATTTTACAAACGAAATAAAAGAAAGTAAAATAAGTCGAGGGTAAGTCTGTCGCCTGGGAGAGCCCGCATGGATTACCTTTGAGTGTGTGAGGCCTCTGGTAACTCGGGGTCTTAACAATATAGTTTGTCTACAGTATTATAGAGTAAACCTAAAATAATAGATAGTTTTTACATGCACGAAGGGTGTGATGATATGAAGTCCAATCCTAATCCAAGTAAAGTGTCTCTAACTCTTCCTTTCTATTTTTATTACTTATTAATTTGCTATTTACAATTTCCGCAATAATATTCTCAAAACCATTGTTTTCCCTTGATAAATAGATCACGAGTTTATGTGAATTGACCGTTCCCTGTGGATACGATATCTTTCTTACTATTATACTACTGGATTTTTGGTTCGCTTTCCAGAAACCCATCATTCACCCTGGTTCCCACAGTGACTACTATGAGCGTTTTTACCCAATTAGAATTCAAGTTTCCTATTATTAGGTTCCCCCAAACTCGCTATTGATTTTATATAACCACCTTCCGAATGCGCCCCATAAAACCAACCTATAACTCCGGCACACAGGCGGAAGCTAAGCATCAAGCACAGAATAAAAACACTGATATCATAAAAACAGGGATTCATAAATATCAAAGAGAATTCACGTACAATTGGGGATTGAATCGCCTACATTCAATCCTATATGAGAGTTTAGCTACGCATGGTAGCCATTACAAACCAACGGAGAAACTGTCACTTTCTCTAGCCCTTGCTTCTGCTTTGTCGTCTCTCTTCTCTGCCCTCTGGTCTCCAAAAGCTCCCTTTGATCTTTACAAAAGGTCCTATTTATAGACCAAGGAAAGCTATCTTAAATCTGGAAGGAATCTATTTTGAAAACAGATCTAAAAACAAATTCGCGCAGCTGCGCTTCACCTGCGCTCAGCGCAAGTGAAGCGCAGGTTACAGAATTATGCGCTCCAATCTGCGCTCAGCGCAGATGGAGCATGGAGCGCGTAACAGATTATTATGTTTCCTCTTTTAACAACTTGATTTCTTCCTGATCTTATCCTTATCTGCTTGGCTTCCCTTGTTTCCCTCTTTTTGAATTGATTTTGTGTTTATCTTGACTTTGAATTTAAATTGGAGAAGTTATCCGTAGAATCCTTGTTTAAATGGCAGTTGATCTTATCTTTATTTGCTCTAATTCAAACTTCAAATCTGCAGATCCTTTCCTCAAAAAATGCTATCTTCTTTTCTCATTCAAATCTCTCCCATAAATCTGCAAAATTAACAGATTTTATATTAAAATAGCATCAAATTCAAATTCAAATTCAAATTAAATAAACACATATTTTACAATTATTAATAAAAAGGGATTATTTTGGGGCATAAATTACTATTTTACCCTTGATAAATGCAGTAAAAATACAAGAATATATCAAATAATTTGCACTTATCAGAAAGCTCTCACGTTGGTGTTCATTCATGTTATTTAGGGATTGGGGGACTAAATTGATGGGTGCTTTAACAAGTTTTGCATTAAATTTGGGGGAATGCCGTTAGGGACTAAATTGCTTGGCTAAACTTTGGGAATCAAAGTGATGGGTTTAGTGTCTCAATTTTGGGAAAATTTGTTCAGGGATGAAATTGAAGTATTTTGGGGGTGGAAGTACTGTTTTATGCCACGTAGGAGAGAGGAGAGGGGCACAACTGGCAGAAAACGTCCCACTAACGGACCTCATGGACGACAGGGACTAACGTGACGGATGGGAAGATACTTCGAGGACTAACTTTTTGTTTTACTTACTTTAGGGACTAACTAGGAGAGAAGGTGTTAGTTCGAGGACCAAAATGGTGATTTATTCTAATTTGTTTTTAGTCCCTATAAATATGATCCTTTTGGTTTTAGTCCCTATTTTTTTTTTACCTCAATTTCATCCCCATCTAATATCACTCTTTTTGCTTCCAATGCATTGTTACACTTGAAACTCTAGAATTTCTCGTGGGTTTAAAAAATAAATTCTTTATTTATTCAATTATTTGAAATTTCAAAATGCTTGGATTCAATGTATATAGGGAAAAACTTGTAACGACCTTTTTTTCTCTGCAGTTTTTTTTTCTGTCTATTGACTAACAAAATTTTCATTTGATTTACAATTACAAGTTTTTTTGTTAGTCAGCACAAATCTCATTAAGTTATAGGTTAATAGACATAAATCAAATGAAAATTTTGTTAGAAGAATTAATAGAGAAAAAAAATGTCGTTACAGGTTTTTTCCCTTTTATTGAGTGAATCCAAGTGCATTGAAATTTCAAATAATTGAACACAAAGAATTTATTTTATTGAACCAAGGAGGAGTTCAAAAATTTCAAGTGTAACAATGTAGTATAAGCAAAAGGACACTGATGTTGGATGGGGATGAGATAGAGATGAAAAATAAAAAATATATATATAAGGACTAAAAATAAAATGACCATATTTATAGGAACTAAAAACAATTTAAGTTGGGTAAAAACAATACATGTGACAAGTTGATGTGGCACTTTGTTAGCCACATTAGGTTAAAGTTAACAGTAGGGATAAAAAAAAGGCTAAGAAAAATTTTGTAGGGATGAAAAAAAAATTACAACCACTAAAAACAAAATGACTCATATTTATCGGGATTAAAAATATATTTAAGTTTTTTTTCATACTTTCATGATATATTAAATTCAAATCTTATTTACATCGATATACACAAAAAAAAAAGTAAATGGAAATGGAAATAAAATTGAATGTTAAACTTATATCACTCAATAACATTTAATAAAATACAAAATTCGTAACAACAATTAAAATAAAATATAAAATTAACTCACGTAATTAGATAATTAAATATTTATAAGTATATTATTTAATAGTGTATATTTACTTATTAGTTATATTTTAAATAACATATATGCTAAAATAAAATAATGTGATAGAGAAGGGAAGAAAAAGAAAGCTTGAGGATATGGTTCAAGTATGTGTTTACTTAGGTGAAAGAGGACATTTTTGTAAATATCATTGGGAAACATAGCAAGGTGGTTGAATTGTATTTCTTAAAATCTTTCAAAAAAATAGATTTTCTTTTTTAAAAAAAAAATTATAAGTGTTAAAAATGGTTGAAAAAGGGAAAGACATGTGAAATGTCTTAAGGTTGAAAGTGTCATCTAAAAGATCAAAAGATAATCTAATACTAAAATTTTAAAAACCTTTGTAAATGATCCTAAACTTTTAAGAATTAATGAGATATCCCAGATAGTCATAATTAAGCTAAAATAATGAGAGATAGAGATTGAGTACTAAAGAGTTTACACGAAAGAGTGAGGGATGTTGTGTGTATTTGATTAATTTAACGACAATATATATACAGGGAAGTTTACAATTGATAGCATAAAAATGGAGGACCAGTTTCTACAATGTGCCGGTGTTTTCTTTCTGCTACACAATTCTGTTCTGGTGTGCCCGGGCAAGAAACTTGTTGTATCCCATTAAGTTTCAGATGTGCAAGAAAGTCTTGAGAGCTGAATTCTCCTCCTCCATCACATTGAAATATTTTAATTCGACAATCAAATCTATTCTCTACCAATTTCTGAAAATCTTTAAAAACACTAAAGAAATTAGATTTTCTTCGTAGAGGATATAGCCATGTGAACCTTGAATGATCATCGACAAAAATCACATAAAAACGAAACTTTTGATGTTAAAGGATAGGGGTTGGTCCCCATATATCACAATGTATTTTCTCAAGAGGAAAATCTGAAATTTTATTTGAAGAATTGAATGGAAGTTTACAACTTTTTCCCATTTGACAACTAGCACAGACTAAAGGTTTAGTCATCCAATGAGAAACATCAATGACTTTCTTTTCTTTCAAGAGGTACAAATTTTTTGAATTGGGATGTCCGAGTCTTTGATGCCACAAACTTGCAGATGGTGCACCCTTCCTTATTGCACTAAAAGCAGATTGAGAATTTTCCTCCAAAGCATATAGTTGACCATTTTTATGTCCCTTTGCTATGATTTTCTGATCTTGATCCTTAACAACAAAATCAGAGGAGGTGAATTCAAGAGTACAGACATTGTCTGCAGTAAGCTTTCCAACTGATAAAAGATTCTTTTTCAAATCTGGAACCACTAATACATCTTTTAAATTTAATTGTCTATCTTGTTTATTAATGTTAATTTCACCAGTATGAGATATTGGTAAACTGTTTCCAGCTCCCACATAAATAACATCATTGCCATAATATGGTTTAATATAGGAGAGTTTACCTGCATCATTGGTCATGTGTGAGGTTGCTCCGGAATCAACATAAAAGGATGAGTCAATATCATCATTTACAGCCAAGGCAGCAAGAGCTTGTGGAAGTTCTTCGGACTTATGAGAGTAGTCATATCTGTACCAACAATCAATAGCAAGGTGATTGGCTCTATTACAAATTTGACAATAAACTTTACCATTGTTGCTTGATTGCAGCAAGGTTGTCACAAATGGACTTGAAGTCCTTCAGGTATTCTTCCAAGGATCGTGATCCCTTCTTGATAGTCATAAGCATACGCTTTAAATGGCCTTCTTTTTCAACTGTCATAGGTAGCGGTTGTTGTTCTAGTGAAGTCCATAAATCATAAGCTATCTCTGAACCGAAAATGGAGCTTATGATGTCCTCATTCATGGTTCCGAGCAACCAAGAAACAAGTAGACCATCATTTGTTGTCCATAATTCATAGAGAAGGTTAGGAGTTTTATTACCCTTGTCATCCTCTGTCTCAAGGCTAGGTTTTGTATCATCTGTAAGATGATGATAAAGGCCAAGGCTCTTGACCAGAGGTATGATCTGGGAACGCCAAATCAAGAAGTTGGTTGAATTCAATTTGATGGAAATTAGGCTTGAGCATTGGTGGAAGGATTGAATTGAAAGTAGGGGTTCCTTGGCTTCTTTGGTTGACATGATAACAAGGCTTGCAGGTGGGAGGCTCTTGATACCATAAAGAGTTTACACGAAAGAGTGAGGGAAGCTGTGTGTATTTGATTAATTTTAACAATAATATATATACAGGGAAGTTTACAATTGATAGCATAAGAAATGGAGGAATCTAAGGAGTAGAATTAAGAGCACATGCTTTATTTGTCTGATCCTTGATTTTTTGCTTGATTGTGATCATGATCAGATCCTTGATTTATGTTCTGATTATTTTCACAATCAGACATAATCTGTTCTCTAATTGTCATGGGAATAATTTCCTTAACAAGTACAAATTTTATATCGTGTAACCACAAAATCACAAGGTTTATGTCCAGTACTCAATATTCAAACAAGAATTTCACTATACCTATATAAGTATTTTTTGTAGCCATTTCTAGCCTTACAAGTATTTTTTAGCATAGTTCTTTTGGCTTTTTACATTAACAAGTATTCTTTCTATTAGTCTTTTCAAGCTCTTTCACAGGTTAATTATATTACAATAGGAAAACGAAATAAATGAATTATAAATTATAACTCAGGAAGTGTTTAATACAAATTATTGCAGGGGATAAATTGTTGCCTCTCTAATTATGCAAGTTATATAAGGTATAAAGAATAAAAGACTTGGAGAAATGAATGAGCAGAGTAAATGCTCTTTGGATGCTTGAATAGCGGGTCTGTTTGGTTTGCATTTTCATTTCCTGTTTCCATTTTATGTTTTCTGAAATTTTACAAAGGAAAAACTGGAAATGCTGAAAACAAAAATTTGCTGTTTCCAGCCTTTCCGGTTTTTCCCTTGTAAAATTTCAGAAAACAGGAAATAGAATGAAAACAGAAAATGAAAATGTAAACCAAACAGACCCTTACTATTTGTAATCCTTTAGCCCCATTTGTGACATTGTTGCTTTTCTAACTTAAAAGCTTGAATGCTTGAATCTTTTAGCCTCGTTTGTGATATTAATTGTCTGCGTGCCCATACTTCTTGCTAGTTTATGGCGATGCTCCAAGGACTCATGCCTTTGGTGGAAGACTTGGTCTCTGTTTGTTTTACTATTTAATAGTGCAAAACTATGGTTTCACAGAATTGATTTTAAGTCATTTTTGTCCAATGTGCTTCGTAAAACATGTATCACTAATCTCAATCATTAATTTCTAAAATCAATTCTACTCAACTATAAACCAAACAGACACTTGGTCAAATTTCATTTTTGTTCCTACCAAAACTTGTCATTTATTTAGAGGAGGTAACTAAGAATAAGTCACATGTGCTATTCAATTGAACCTCAACCTCATTTTCCTAAGGAAAGGCTGTGTCAATATGCACGTTAGATTGTGTTATTACTATTAACTCGAACCATGTTAGGACTTCACATAGTTTAGACATAGATTGAACTTGTATGCATAGAATATCATTCGTTTATTATTAGAAGTTTGTATGTTTAACATTATTGACATTATATGTGTGTGTTACTTATGCTTCACAAAGGGATTAAAATGCGTACAATCCTAATTTATAAACACCCAATAGTGTTATCACCTATTTAACACATCTCTTTGTCTCTCTTCCCATTATATCACATCACTTATCACATCTATTACTTTTCTTTTTTTTTTTTCCCTATCCCTTTTTAGGTGTACAAAACACCAAACATTATTCAAGAATAAACCAAGAATCGCTTTCAAGTTTGGATATTTTACATATATATATATATATATCCCTCAACTTTTAATTTATGTAATTAACTTAATAAAAACAGAGTAAACCCTCAACTACATTTTCCAAATATTATGGTGTCACCACATTTGTTTTTTTTTAAAGATTTTTATCACCAAATTCATTTTTTAAAAATTAAAGTGTCACCATTTTAGTCATTTAATTATTTTTTCCTAATATTTTTTATGTTAATCATAGGTATCCCCTATTACCAAGGGCAATCCTATTCGGGGCTTAGTCACAGTTAAGACTCATCACCCCTCCTTAAGAGTGTGTTTAGTGGAAATCGAACCCGGGAACTCTTCCCACAATCTCAGTCTGCGTTGCCAACTGAGCCACAACTCTTTGGTCTTCCCTAATTGGTTCTTAAGAAATATGCAATTGTTATATACTAATTAAATTCATTCATACGGCCGGAGGACTAATTAAAGTGGTGACACAAAAGGATAAATTTAGTGATAAATTTATATTTTTAAAAGATTAATTCCGTAAAATTTCTTTAATTATATTGTGATAGTTTTGAGAGCCTAATTTCACATTAAATGAAAAAAAAATCAAATTGAGGGTTTACATAATACATAAAAAGTTTACTAGCTAACGTTCGCTAGGAATGTAGTAGTGAGATAAATTAATAAAAAAAAATTAGATGCCATTATATATTGAACTGTTTTATAAATTTAAGGAGGAAAATTATTTAAAAAAATTGAAGATGTAAATTCTATATTCTAAGGATTGAATTTGAAGATGCACTGGCTATATATTTAGAAAGCAAAATGTTTAAAAACAATTGAAAATTTTACTCTTGAGATACTTTTTTTAAACAATAAATCAAGTAACCTTGACACGTAACTTTATGTATTATTTGCTTTTTTTTTATTTAAGGATTACACTGCAATTTTCGAAGATTTTTTCTTCCTAAAGTATCAAAGGAGCAAACATTTTCATCAATTATGTTCATAGTGATAGCTATGGATCTTAGGCATTGTCACCAACAGATTCTGGCATGGATATCCTGGCATCCTTATATGAATCTAGCAAGAATATCTAATAACAGGTGTCATAAGAAAAGTTGCTTCTGTTGTTCCATCAAATTTGAAGATTTTATAATATCATCATCAGATTGATATGAATATTGTACCATGATTCCTCTATACTTTAGCTACATGCCATGACTTACTTTACATTAGCACACAAAATTTGTTCTTTCTATGCCTGTGCCACCCTTTTTTTTTTCTTTCCATGCTGTTAATTTACTTGAGAGGATAAGGCTGTAGGTGGCACTCGTGACAGAGAATTGATTGAAAGGGAAATTGTAGAATAGTGCTGAAAGAGGCTCTTGGAAGAGACTGCTCACTGTTCATAAATCATATGAAATTGCAAAACCAACAGAAACTTAAAATAGCAACCCTCTTGGCTGCATCTATGCCAAGACAAGATTAATGCAATTTGTGGTTTTGGGGTATAGAAATTTTATGGGCCTTAAAAAATGTAGAAATTTTATGGTTAACTTTTCTTTGGACTCATTTCTAAAATGTCAACATTTGGGGTCATTTGTATAAAATTTAGCCACCTACTTTTATTTATATCTTTGTGTTTCACATCAAAATTGCCTATTCTCTATGGAAATTTGAATTAAGCAGCTCACTAGACAGGTATTTATTGATCTATAAAAATTATGATTGCTAATCTTTTATAATTTTTATCAAATGGCAGGAAATATCCATTTCACTCGGCTGGTAGGTAGTTAATTACACATGGAACATGATTTTCTCCTGTTTTTCAATAATAGAATGTGATCGTGTTAGAGAAAAGAAAGACATATTTTTTTAATAATATAATGAATAGACCCTACAAGTAATCATTGCAAACAAATTTACATTTTTTTTCTCTATAACAAGAAAACATAGATATTAAGATTAATGTTTACATAGGCCAAAAAGGAATATCATTAATCATTCAATGGTACAATTGGTGGGTTTTAATACTCAAAAAGGTTAAGCCACAAAAACAAGGTGAAATCCCTACACAGTAAATTAAACCAAATTTGGACATACACTCAATAAGAAAACACAAAACATGAATTTATCTGTGGTTCAGATTTCTCTGAAAACAGAAGTAACAAACTATAAAACTGAATCTGAACCAAAATTAGTCAACTGGAATCATATATTCACATTCAGGCACAGGGGTTGCAACATCCATTGGTGGAAAATGCACCATCACAAAGAGAAGTTAAAGCCAACCACAGGTTAAGTGAAAACAACCTTCTTGAAGGACCACAAAAAAAGAATTTTAAAGCTCTACCAGGAATTATTGAATCATAGAGGCAACACAACAAAAAGGTCTTACTCAAATTTTAACACACTCTCACAACACTGACACTCTCACACTTAACCATTTGGGTCCACTAGAAATCCCATAAAAGGAAAGATAACCAATGAGAATTCAACAATAAGATGAACATCAAATCTCTAGCCAATGAACACTCTTATGAGACCAAATTGTGGGTCCCTAAAACCTCAACTCAATGTCCTATAGCAAATTACTAACTTTACATGGGACCAAGTGAGTAAGAACAAGAAGATAATAAGACCTCATTGTGCTTCTCTCTCCAGTCCCAACACACATAACATAACAATAATTGAATTTGAATCATTTGAACCCCCTTCTTGTGACCCTTTCTTGGTAACAAACTAATCATCATATTCTCAATTCACTTTGGCAACCAGAGATACCCAATTCTATGATCAAAGAAATGAAAGGTGCAAGTGCATTAGGAGCCAAGACAGCAAGAGCTTGTGATAGCTGCTTAAGGGTAAGAGCAAGGTGGTATTGTGCAGCTGATGATGCTTTCCTTTGCCATGGTTGTGATAACTTGGTTCATTCTGCAAACCAATTAGCAAGCAGGCATGAAAGGGTTAGGCTTCAAACTGCTTCCTCTAAGGTCAATCACTCATTGACCACTGATAAGGTAAACTCACAGTCACAAGCATGGCACAGTGGATTCACACGCAAGGCAAGAACCCCACGTCATAACAAACAACAACAACAACAACACAAAGATATTGAAGTAGAAGCAGAAGGAGTGGTTTTCAACAACACAAACACCCTTCCTCTTGTGCCAGAGTTAGGAAGTGAAGAACCACTTCTTGATGATGAGACTGATCAGGAGCAACTTCTCTGCCGTGTCCCTGTGTTTGATCCATTTGATGAAGGGTTCTGCAGTATATACAATGAAGTGAAGGATGAGACCATGAAAAACAATGATGTTGTTGTTGCTGGTGGTGGTGGTGGTGGTGGTGGTGAAGAAGAAGAAGCAGATGAAGCCTTTGATTTGGACAACTTTAATTCAGAGTTTCTCCCATCAGATCTTGCTGAGTTTGCTGTTGATGTGGAAAGCTTACTTGGTTGCAAAGAAGAAGATGTAATAGATGGTTATGTTAATGGACTTGGAGCCAAAGGTGCAATGGTGGTGAAGGTTAAGGATGAAGAATTTGAGGCTGATACATCTTGTCATTTGGATTCAATTCTTGACATGGACAGTGAGGTCTTTGATTGGAACATTGACTCATCAGAATCACTGGCACAAAAAGAGGCAGTTCCATTGGTAGCAAGTGACAGTACTAAAGTGGTAACTAAAAAGGAGATTTTTTTGAGGCTTAATTATGAAGATGTTATCACTGCTTGGGCCAGCCAAGGTTCTCCATGGACAACAGGAAGCCCACCTAAGTTCAATTTTGATGACTGCTGGCCAGACTATTTGGTAATTTTCCTCTCTCAACCTCTTTGGCTTATGGAGCAATGCATGCTACTCTTAGTACTCTACACAATTCAGCACAGTTAATTGTATTGTATAGGTGACACTTTATGATTATTTCTATGATTTGTTAACATGAAAGTTTTGTTCTTTTTGGTGAATTTAAAGGGTTCAAGTGAAGCAGATGTTCAATGTTGTTATGGGGAAGGAAGGAGCTTAACTGGGCAACCAATAGGAGGTGTAGATGGGGGAAGAGAAGCAAGAGTTTCAAGGTACAGAGAGAAGAGAAGAACACGTTTGTTTGCAAAGAAGATAAGGTATGAAGTAAGGAAATTGAATGCAGAGAAAAGACCAAGAATGAAAGGTAGATTTGTCAAGAGAACGTCCTTTGTTGGAGCCACTGCTTTGCAAGCCCAATTACCACTGACATCAAAGTGATCAAACGGCTCTCAATTAGCCTTATATATGTAGAAGAAGAGCCTATATTACTATAGCATCTTATCTCACTAGGTCAGGTTTCTCTTGCTTGGGATATTTTCTCACTTTCTCTAGCATGTTTAGTACTAATGGAATTGGTAGCCCCTCTTAGCTTTTTGAAGACTTGGGCAATCAAATTTCAGAAGGCACACGTATCCTCCACGGGAGACAATCTTGTTCGAGCTGGGTAGAACCTCTATGGCAAAATTATCCCACTGCATACCAAGGGCTCGAACTTGAGAGCTCTGGTTAAGCTGGAACAGCCTCTTACCAGCTGATCCACGTGCTGGTTGTTCAAAAGCCTTTTTTAGTGTTCCTTAATTATGATTAGAAATTCAATCATATTATATATGCTGATGCTACAATATATTACCTCAGGTACTTATCTTCAAGTTTATGCTTCTGCTCGTCCTTATGATTTCCCTATGCATATAGGAAGAAGAAGAAGAAAAAAACAACAGGTGAATTGAGCATAGAAAGATTAATGCATCACAAAAATTCAAAATTTTCTAATAACAAATAGATGGGAATGATTAAGGCATGCAGATAATAGCTTATACACAACAAGCTTCTAAGCATCTCAGTTGACAGTTATAGTATTGACTAATATCGAACATGTTAGAGAAAATATATGTTATAACTCGAACAACAATGAGTATTGTATCCAACTAATTAACAGAAAATTAATTTCTGGAACTTTTGAAGTAATTGCTGATATTTCAATACAAGGAACCGAGAGACCAGCCCAAACCATTGACAAAGACATATTTTCCTCTTCTATCTTTCTTATTAATCAAGACTTGAATTTACTGTGCTGTAAGTATGGAAGCTTTGCAAATATTCTATATCAATCTAATGCCTATTTCATACCAATAACCAACCAAAAGCTTAGAGGTGATTTATATATATACATTTCACAGTTCACACCACCAAAAGCTCGAGGCTATATATACAACCAAAAGATTCAATCTAATGTCTATTACATACCTACAAGGTCATGGACCTATATAGTAGGATGAGAAGAATGAACTTAATTTATCATAGTACTATTACCAATATAATAGGGGTATACAGGAGGCAAACCAAATTATTTAGTATATTTACAGTTTGATAAAATTGATTTTGGTAAAATTATGTATATAATTAGTGACTAAAAATAAATGAAACATGATTTATAAAACACATTGGATGAAAGTAATTTAAAATTTAAAATCAATTATATGGAATTGATTCTGCACTTTTATAACTCTAAACCAAATGGGGTCTTAAACCATTTGATTTTAATCTTGAACCAGCAAGTACTGATATTTAAAATTAGTGAGTTTCAACTTTATATACATATGAGAATCATCTATATAAACACACAGATAGATCTGACAAAACGGGCTACTCAGACCAATTCTGCTAACCTGATGTGGGTGACCAAAAAAGTCAAGATTTAATTCGGGATCTATAGATAATGTCTAAATCTGATTAAATGCGAGCTAACCCTACCATTTTTAAAAAATGTATTAGGTTAAAAAATCTGAATTTAATCTGGGATTAAATTTTAAAGGTCAAGCCCTACAATTTAAAAAATGAGTTTTGATTTGACTCATTTTACCACCTCTACATACAAACAAATATATATGAGATAAATCATTAACACCAACAACCACTTATATTTATATCATTTAATAATTTTTTATAAAATATAAAATTAACTAATTTAATCATTGAATCATGTAATAATATTTTCATAAGTATGTATATTAAATTTTATATAATTTAGATATTTATAGGGATATTATTTAATAGTATATAATTATTTATGTTTTAAATAATATATTAAAAATTTTAAAATAAATTAGTTTAATAAAGTGTTAATTAACTTTTTTATTTGTAAGAAATTTTATAATTTTAGTTTATTTCATAATTTTTTTATGCAATGATTAAATTGATAAATTTTATAAAAATATTAAGTAATGTAAATTATGAGATTCACATGGAAGCATTTATAGCCCGTTTGGTTTAGATTTTGACCATGATTTTGTAGAATTGATTTTAAATCACTTCCGTTCAACGTACTTCGTAAAATGTGCATTATCAATCTCAACCATTTATTTTTAGAATCAATTATGCTCAAATGTGTTAAAAAAAACTCAAGGCAATTGGACCAAATTTTGTAACAGTGAAATCACAAAATCTTGAAAAGGCAAGCTACACAAGGCAGAGGCTCAAAATGGCAAATGAGGCGTCACATCATCATGTCACAATTTTCAAGATCAGGACAAGATACAACTTGGTCCCTCTCCTATCGGTTTTAACCTGGATTAAACACGTGGACTATCAGTTAGATGGGAAATATCCCTCTTAATATTCATTAATATTTTCCTCTCTAGTATTAGGAGATAAAATTTTAGAGTAATACTACTTGTACATGTTGTATGATATACATTAATATAGAGAGAGGAAGAAAAAAAAAAGAGTAAAGAGAGAGAAATGTGAGATATGATATGATGAAAAGAGATAGATAAAAAAATGTATTGTATGAGTTGTTGTATGTTTTTTATTGTATAAATTTTATATCTCAAAATTTTAATATGACTATCAATATTTTTTTCTTCCCTCATTGTTTCTTTTTTATAATTAAATGAGAAAAATATATTCCCTTCTTTTTGTCCACCCAATTTTCCTATTCGCATTTTTTATTGAAATAAACCGTGTTAGAATAGATATTTCACTAGCTTTTGTTATTAGCTTTTTGTCCATGATATTTTTGTTAAAAATTATCATAAGGACCTCACCCCAAAATTTACAAAGATTTTGAGTCTCTTACTTCATTAGTCTTTTCTTATTGAAACATGAGATAATAAATTCATACAACTAAAAACATACAACAACTCATACAACACATTTTTTCTCTCTATATCTCTCTATCACATCACTTATCACATCCCATATTTCTCTCTCTTCTTTTTTTTTTCTCTCTTTCTCTTTCTTGGTTGTAATGTTGTATGGTGTATGAATTTCATTTCTCTTGAAACATTCACACTAATTAAAATAGAGTTTAATTGGTATACATCATCAGTGTAAAAATTTTTTTTACAGTATCATCAAATGATATGTTGCCACAATATCTATTGAGTTTAAGGACACATAAGGTGTCATATTCATTAAATGATGTGGCAACACATCATTAAATGGAAGTGTATAACTTTTTACACTGACGTTGTGTATTCATTAATTCCATTAAAATATAAGACCACGTTCTTCATTTTCTTTGATTTAAATTAAGTAAAACAGAAATATGGCTTATAGTTTTCAACCACTTAATTAATTTTTAAGCTTATAATATTAAGAAAATGAGAAGTATCAAGTGAGAAAACCTCTTTTTTATGAGAGTGAAATGTATGAATGTTAACTATTATATCTTATGTCAAAATTAAAACATAAAGTCACATAACTTTTTAAAGTGATCATGTTACCATTAAATAACTTCATGATCATGATTTACTCCTCCCACTTTCACATAAAAAAATGCACTCCTACAAGATATGTCGCCTTTAAAAAAAGATATACATAATCATCAATTTGAGGTGTTGACCAGGGTGAGGGTTATCCTACACAAGGTGAGATTTTCCATTAACCTCTCAAAGTTACAAGTATTCATTGTTATCAACTACCTCTTCAGGCAACTCACCGAGTATTTTCTTCTAGAGCCTCTCCATGCTTCTTAAGTATTCTTCTTCAAGAGCCTCTTCAGGCATCTAGGTATTCTTCTTACAGAGCCTCTTCAGGCGCCTAAGTATTCTTCTTCAAGAACCTCTCGGGGCGTCTAGGTATTTTTTGTTCTCAACTGCCTCTCCAAGCAACACAATGAGTATTCTTTATATAGTTTCTCCCAATTGGAATCTCAACTCACAATGACTAGCACAACCCACTAGCTCACATTTTGATCTCTTATGCAGTGGCGAAGGATTATAGTAACAGGCCCAAGGAATTTTTTTAATTACTATATATATAAAATTTATTTTTGGCCACCCAAAAAAAATTATATCACGATATATTATGTATAATAATAATAAAACTAATTTTAAAAATTAAACTCATTATATATTATATCTTTCATCATTTATAATTCTAAAACCAAGCCCAATTATCAATTAAAAAGTAAATTACTGCACTTGAAAACCTAAAAAGGATGTTCAATTATCAATTAAAAATTAAATTAGCTACTGTAAAATTGAAATTTGAATAGTCGCCTCTTCACTTTTGCTCTTTCATACTGAGAAAGAAATCTCTCCATTCTAAGAGACGTGAATTTTGCTTTTATTTACAAGATTATTCCAATATGTATTTTCAAAAATTTCTCTTTTTCCCCACTTTTATCTTGCTCTTGAATCCTTGATACTAGTATTGTTCTCACTTTTTTATTTTGATTTGGAAATTGTGTGCTCATTTGTATGTTTGATTGACGATTGCGACATTTGTGAGATTGTATATATAATATATTCTCGATTTAATACTCAAATTGTTTGCCAAAAGCAACAACAGGTAAGGTAGAGATATTTGTTTATCGATTGTTTTGTTTAAAAGTCAAATTGTTTCTAAAAAGCAACAGTAGTGTAGGTACTAGATAGAGATATTAGTTTTTGTTTATGTGAATCAAGTAAATCGATTACAAAACCAACAGTTGGTAGAGTTGTAGTTGTAGAGATATTTGTTTTAGTTTTATGTTAATCAAGTATGTAACTTTAATTCCTAAAATTTTAATAATTAGTAAGTCGTAAAGCTTTTTACTTTTTAGGAGAAAATTGTAGTTTCTTATTTATTAAAATTAATCTCATTAAAATTTGAAATTGTTAATATTAAAATTCTTTTGTTGGATGTTAATCAAGTATGTAACTTTATTTCCTAAAATTTTAATAATTAGTAAGTAGTAAATCTTTTTACTTTTTAGGAGAAGATTATAGTTTCTTATTTAATAAAATTAATCTCATTAAAACTTGAAATTATTAATATTAAAATTCTTTCGTTGGATTAAATACTTTTTAAAATTTTTAAGAGAAGATTGTAGATTCTTATTTATCAAATACTTTTTTTAGTCATTTTTTATTTTTGGAGATTCTGGTTAATATTATTAAAAAAGTGTGATTAATTTTATTTTAAAATAAATATTTGGATTATTGGAAGATATAATTTATATAAAAGATTCATAAAAATTTTATCTTTTATGGTAAGGGAATAAGTTTTTATTCTAATATAAATAATTAATAGAGATAAATTCATACTAGTTTTTTTTCTGCAAACTTGCAATTTTAATTTTTCTTAGAATATTGGATCACTTACCTTATATAATGATTATTTGACTTTAAATTTTGAGTGTATTACATTAATATCTTGCCCCCCAAAAAAATTAGTCAAGTTCCGCCACTGCTCTTATGATCCATGATTACAATGAGTGTATGATGATGGGTAGCTCTCTAAATCACTTAAAGAGTATATATAAACCATTACAAAACAAGAGCAAAACATACTCTGATATTAGATAAGATAGCATAGATAGGTAGTGAGAATAGAGATAAAAAGAGGTAAGTACAGACTTTTATGCTATATTTAAGACCAACTCTTCTCAACCTTTGATTTTTCGGTTTATATCCTTTATATAGGTTTAATAAATTAGTCGTTATGATTCTGGAGTGTTTCAGGCACAAACTAGTCGTTACTAGATGTTTCTAACCGTTAGAGCACCTTTACGTATGTTTCTACCTTGTCAACAAAAGTTTAGATCGTTCTGGTGTTTCCTTCTTAAGTTGTTTCTCAAGAGGTCCGTTCTAAAGTGTCTTTTTGAAGTATATCATGAACTGATGGTCATTCTTTCTTATGTTGATCACTTGATAAGCTTAGGGGTGTTCAAATCCAATCCAATGCAACTGGAACCGCAACAATCAATCCAAAAAAATGCAAACCAAAATAAACGCAAACTGAAAAAACCGTAAACTGCAAAAAAACGTAATTTTTTATTGGATTGGATTAGATTTTGGATCTGCCTGTGAGAACCAGTCCAATCCAAACCGATCCAAACTTTTCTAAACATTTTGATATATTATCATTATTGATATTATTTTTCTGTTATTATGTAAAAAAAATTATTATTGTACAACTATATTCAACGAATAACATTCAATCATGGGATTGAAAGCCATCAAATAATTGCATGTTTTTATCATATTGGGTTTACCATAAGCGAATACTGTTATATGGGCAATGGAATTGGGATCCACCCTCATATTTAATTAAGTATTTAAAGTTACAACTTATTTGTTCAAGAAATATCAACAATTTGGTAAAGCATAACTTTTCGGCTTTAAATTGGTAAATAATTAACGATTTCAGAAACTAGTAATGATGTCATAATTTTACTTTCATAACTTCATTTTTTAGTTTATTTGAGAAACCGAAATCCAATCCAATCCAAACCAATTAAAATTGGATTGTATTGGATTAGATTTGGAAAAAAATCAAAATCGATTGAATGATTAAATGAAAAAACAGAAATTATTGTATTGAATGATTTTTCCCTCAAAACCGATCCAATCCAATCCGCGAACACCCTTAGATAAGCTTGAGTCCACAAGCATATATATAACAATTCCAAATCATGGATTCAACCTTCCCTTTTGAATTTGCTCAACCATTCTCAATCTTAAGATGGGTCTTAGGATTCGTTCTTGAGACCATCTTAAGTTGATCTTTTTTAATCTTCTTTCTTATCGGAATACTTCTCATCTTAGTCAAGGATTAAGAAACCTCTTCAGCCTTAAATTCTTCCTTATTGTAGATGTTTTCTTGATACTTTATTTATCCATGCATGAGATGATATAGTTCAGAACCTTTTTGGTGTTACTTTTCTAATGACAGTATTTTCTGATTGTGCTAGCTAAGAAACATCTTATGTAAGTGTTATTTTGATTTTGTCATCTTTCTGATCAAGTATGTTTCTTAGGTCTTCTGTTTTCTGATACAACCATTCTGGTTCTGTCATCTTTATGATCTTAGGTCTTCTTCTGAATTTCTCATAAGCATTTGAAACATTATGAGCTTGGACCTTTCTGAAGCTTCTAAATCTTAACTTTGCTTCTTAACTTGGATCTTAACTTGGTGCTCGTCTTCTCAAGTCTTACAAGTGATAACATCCTTCTTATTTGTAGTTGAGACTTGATTCTTTATTCTGAGATGATTCTTAAAATAATGAATCTGGTTGCACGGTTGATCAAGTTTCTTAACTTTGTCTGCCAGACTTATTATCTTGATCTTGTTCCTGTCTTAGCATATTTCTACACACTCAAGCATCCTAAATCTCACAAAACACATTAGTAACTTGAGAACAAAAAATATTAAGCTTGATTAAAAGGTTTGTTATCATTGAAACCAAATCATAAAGGGTTTTGACTCCAACATAAGTATGTTTCTCCTCATCAACTGATATGTAGGTCCTGTTTATAGTAGTAGTTGTGTAATGAATATGCACTATTTCTTTGTCATTAAATAGCTTGTTGTTTGATAAAAGAGTAAAGACAACCACCAAAATATAAATAAACAAATAGTCTACACTAATACTCATGATTGTATAATACCTTTAGACCTCGCTGGTTTTAGCTCTTTCATAGTATTTTAGTATCATCACATCTTGACATTGATGGTAGAAGAGTTGAGTATTGGTAACTTCATGAACTTTTAGTATTTTGTTGTGCTTGTACGTAGCTAAGTTATGCAGATCTAGATGCAAACGAGTTGCTCCAAGTTATTTGAGCTAGGAAGCTGGTATGAATCTCCGATGAGTGAGGGTTTAGGGTTTAGGGTTTGGGGTTTTCATATTTCTATTTTTTCTTATTTTCAGAGAAGATTGGAATCATAGGATTAAGTTAAGAAGTTTCCAACTTTCTAACACATATCTGTTTTCCTTATGACTAATATTTGGCTGTTTGAGTCGTACGAGATGAAATTCTCATATACGGTTCTCAGGGGGTCCCTTGGTTTACCTATCTCAATAAAGTCTATGATTGGTTCGAAGAACGTCTTGAGATTCAGGCGATTGCCGATGATATAACTAGTAAATATGTTCCTCCTCATGTCAACATATTTTATTGTTTAGGAGGAATTACACTTACTTGTTTTTTAGTCCAAGTAGCGACGAGCACTTTGACGCCATGTTAGTTAAGCAGAACCCTAAAAAAGCAACATTAACATTGAATAAGGAATAGTGCATACATGACAACTGACATATGGGGGTATTTATGGGAGTATTTAATGAAGGCGGTCTCCACGAGATAGGTCCTGGTGTGGATGGGGAGCATGGAATGCCCTCATGTGTAAGCCCTTAATGGCCATTTGAGATGGTGCTTCTATAGGCTGATTAAGTTATCTGCTAATTCAGCCTTTCTATTAGGGCCCATTTTGTGAATCTGGGCATGGTCTAGAACAGTGTTGCATAGAGTAAAATTCCAAATTGATTGCAATAAGAATATTTCATGAGACAAAAGATTGATATATTACGATTATTTGCCAAATCTCAAACATAGAAGTCAAGAAAGTCATGAGGTACAACATTACTCTTTTACTTGAATAAAACTTATCTTACAACCACCGATTTATTGAATTTAATTGAATTTTTTATTTTTGAAGATTTAATGCTTTAAAATATTCAAGATAAAACTTATTAATTATAAAAAAACATATATAAAATTATAATATTAATTCAAGTATCTAAGGACCATCAAAAGGTTGTAATAACTTTTTGTGTGTGTGTGAACCACAGATTCTCCACAAGAAACAATCCTACTCAAGCTGGGAACATCTATATCATGGTGAGACTAACTTTCGCATTGAAGTTTTTTTTTCTATACACAAAACTCGAACCCGAGATCTTGCTTAAAGGGAATTAAGCATATATCACTTGAACCAACCACTCGTTGGTTAAAGGGTTGTAATATAAAGTTGAATAAGTAATTAAAATGAAATGTAGATACTGTGTGATATAAAAACGGAAATAATTGTATTTTAAAGTTGAAACATGGACTATAAGTGTGAATTTAAGTATATTTTTAAATTATTGTGATTAAATTCATTTTATTTGTTTATGTTATTGTTATATTTGTTCTTATAAATTGAATTATATTAATTCATATTAAACCATCTCTCAATTTTGATTTTTACCGAACAAGATTAATCGATTGGGCAATATACGGAGGGGATGACATGCACATACTTCATTATAATTAATTGCAATAATGATCCATGGACTTGTTTACAATTTCTTAAAACATTTAACCATGACTCCTGAATGGAGGGTTAAACTCATAACTATGTATGTGGGGGATTGCTGATTAAAGACAAAAAAAGCACTTTCAATCAAATCAACTAGTTTTTCAGCTTTTTAGTTAGTTGTACCAAACACACTCTTAGAGTTATCTTATATTACATATGTTCCTATTTAACTGTCCACTTTTGGAAAAAAAAAAGTTTGTTCCTATATTTAATTGTCCACTTATAAACTCAATCCAATATTAATTACATTTTGGCTTAAATATGTTTTTAGTCCCTATAAATATAGGTCGTTTTGTGTTTAGTCCCTACAATTTTTTTTTTTTGGTTTTCATCCCTACAAAAATTTTTGTTAGAGTGTTTAGTCCCTAACGTTAAGTCCATGCCAATGTAGCTAACAGACTGCCATATCAGATTTAAAACAATGTCGTTTTATGCATTTCTCCTCTTCTAGCCTTCTTATCTGGCCAGCCTTCCAGCGTCCTAGCCGGTTGGCCTTCCAGCCTCCTGGCTGGCTTGCCTTATAGCTTTCTTAGTCGAACAGTCTTCCAGACTCCTAGTTGGCTGGCCTTCTAGCCTCATGACCGGCTCACCTTCTAGCCTTCTTGGTCGACCAGCCTAACTTCCAACCTCCTGGTCGACTCGCCTTCTAGCCTTCTTGGTTAGCTGGCTTTCCATCCTCCTTGTCGACTACCTTCCAACTTTCTTGTCCGAGCGACCTTCCAACCTCCCTGGCTTGCTAGCCTTCCTGTCTCATTGCTGGCGTAAAACACGTAGCACGCTGATGTAGCAAGGAGGCTGGAAGGCCAGCAGGCCAGAAAGGCTGGAAGATCAATCTGACAGGAAGGCTGAAAGGTGGCTGGAAGGTTGGTCGGACAAAAAGGATGGAAGAGGAGAAATGCGTAAAACGACGCCATTTTTAATCTGATTTGGTAGTCCGTTTGCCACATCAACATGAACTTAACGTTAGGGACTAAACACACTAACAGAAAATTTTGTAGGGATGAAAAACCAAAAAAAATAATTACAGGGACTAAACACAATACGACTTATCTTTTTAGGGAATAAAAACATATTTAAGCCTTACATTTTTCTTCGTTTTACCCTTATATTAATAAATGACCCACTATTGAATTTAATGAGACCCAATAGAACTAACCCTTTGTTTGGTTAAAATATAAAATAGAGAAAAGAGAAATATGAAATACAGAGATATGGAAGAGAGAAATGTAAAGAAATTAAGTAGAATTTAATGTTGTTTGTTATTAGAGAAATAGATTGTATAATAAACCTATTTTATGCCGCCCAAACTCTCCCCCTCTCTCTCTCCATACTAAACACGGTGGGTTAGCTTTCTCCATGCTATCTCTCTCCTTCAACTCTGTCTTCCCTAACTCTGTTCAACCAAATAGAGTGTAAGAGAGATAAAGGGTGAAATAAAAAGTTTAAAATATATTTCCATAAAAATGATCGAGAGTAATGATTACATTTTTTAATCTGAATTTTTTATTTAAATGATTAGTTAAATAGGAATAGAGGTATTATTATTTTAATTTTGGATGTCCAATTTTTTTTGGTTACATGCAGTTAATTTTTATTGATGCTATTTAAATAATATTAATTCCATAAATGAACAAAATGAAGTATACAAATTTAATGCAAACGCACACAAAATATTGAATGGAGAACAAATGCCAAAAAAAACCAACAAGGCGACAACATCAATCTGATAGGGAATCAGAATCCCAGGTTATTGGAGGTGGACAAATACTAAAATTCAATCCTCGGAACTCATCTACAATGTCATGTCATAAAAAGCATGGCTTTAGGATTGGATAGAATGAGTTTTCTTGTTGAAGAGGTACTGCCATTTTGAGCATTGCAGATTTCTTGTTTAGATGCAACATGCAAGCAGATCATTTTGTCCTTTCAGCTATCAATTAAGCAACACATATATGGCAAACAGAGAAATGGTCAAGCAATTTTTTTTTTAACTGTTTTCTTGTCATTTGAGAGAGGAAAGGAAAATGGCAATCAGTGATCTCGTGGGAATCCTGCAGGTACTGTTAAATCTTTTTGGTACTGTGCTATTTTGTTTCGGACTCATCTAGGTTTTAGACTATAAATTTCTGGCATGAAAGTTATTTTATATAAATTTTTGTTTTATTTTTACAAAAAAGAAATCGTTTAACAAAACAAATCAATCTCAACATGCAATAATCTGTTGGTGTCTCTTAAGTTCATGCTGGACATCCAAAACTGATTTTTTTTTTTTTTAACTTAAATCATGTAAAAATACAGTTGCTAAAATATGTTTGTTTGTTAATGAAGAAGTTTGAATGTGCTTTTTAATATAATCACACGAAAATCAGAGAACTAAAATATCATAGTTAAGTAGAGCCACATAGGTACCCTATTAGTTAAATTGCAAATGAATATAGAGGTGACCAAAGAGTGTAAAAAGGATAAGTAAATTTTTGTATGCATAATCTAAATATTACCATGTTTGGGTCATAGTTTGCACTTTGAAATATCAGTTTATGGAGTGTAAACTGATAGTATATTTAGTTTTGCTCAAAATCACGTTATAAATGTCGATTCAGTTCAATGTTACTCTCAATAACGTTAGACTAGACGTGATTTTGATGTAGTGGGTGTTTGATTTGGCGTTGAAACTTGTCAAACTCAAGTTTGGATTTCTCAACGTAACTATTTTTAGCGTTAAAAACGTTAGTTTATTACGTTTTAATGCTAAACCAAACATGCTCGTAATCAGACATGTTATAGGTTTTATCTTCAAATCATGTTTGATAAAAACTATGGTTAAATTGTATTTGAGCATAATGTTACTTTTCAAATCATGATTTGAGTAGAAGTTTAAAAAAAAAGTTACTTTTCCTTTTCCTTTGAGTAAAACCTTGAATTAAACATTCTATATATTTTTATATATGTATAGCATTGCCGATAAATTTATTCTGGATATCTTTTGCTACAAAATCCAAGTATCGTTTTCCTTTTCATTGTTGAAAATCCAAGTAGCAATGAGAGTACAATAACAGCCTTTTTAGGATTAGTATTTAAGGAGAATGGAGGGAGGGACCATTATGTGTACATTGGGTCTACTTGAAATGAGCATATGTTGAGGAATCAGGGGTGAAGTACATGAGGAGAGGACTAACTAAGAAGCAAAGAGGAGCTCCTTTCAATCCAATACGAAGGGCTGAGGAGAGGCAAGAGCTGTCATCTCATGCATTCGGCTAACCTTAATGTTTGTGATCTCAAGATGATCTTGCATTGCAGCTACACCATTTTGGAAATGTCAAGTTTGGCCAGGTGCATGGTGTGGGAGCAACTCCACCCGCCTGCTTAGCCCAACCATTGGATTGAAGGGAGCTCCAAAGTTTTGACCTTTTAGTATTTTTAAGTTTTTTCTTTTGCTTGCAGACCATGTCTTCTTTCATCAAGGATGACCCTAGTTAAAGCCTCTTCTTTCTACTGTTTCAAGCAGGTTTGTTCTCTTTCATTCTTGTGATTAACTTCTACTTTCTTCTTGATCATGTGTTTGCTTTGTTACAAGATCTTTTGGCGAGCGACCGAATACCTTTCAGCTCATGCTCAAGCAGGAAGCAGGATAGCACCAAAAAATGGAGAAGGGAGGGAGGAGTGGTTTTGATTGTAAACTTTAGCCAACTAATCTTGTTTAGGTTTTACTCTACTTAGTATTATAATTTTACGGATGACAAAACACATAAGAGCATCTTTGGTTTTGGAGCTAAACATTTGCTGGTGCTCTAATGTTGCATTGTATTTAGCATGGTTTGCAAGTACAAGGGAATTGATTATTGAGTTTTGATAGAAAACATGGTCTGCAAGCAAAAGAAAAAACACATTTTTTCATAGTATTAAGAGTGTAACTTCCCTTTTATTGACCTCTACATCAGTACTCAATAACCAACGATACAATGTCAGAATAAGAGGTTCCAAAAACTGTTGGAGAAGACCAAGGGAATCCATTTACTTCTTTATAGTTTGATTTCTCAATAAGGGTACCGCCTAGTTTTAATTCGTTTCCAAGTTTAATTATATGGCCTAGAATAACAAAATAGATTTCTTTTCATACCCTTTGGAGGTGCACGCACCTTAGGAGGGAAGAAAGAGTTAGAAATGGATGAGAGAAAAAAAAATGAAAAATGTGATGAATGTGTAACAATTTAAGTGTGAAAATATCAGTGTTGGCTTAGAATAGCCCCACCAACATGCCTCCCGGCAGTTTCCTCTACATTATCATGCAACAGTGACACCATCAACATTGCCGAAAATGCATGATCTTCTCCCTTTCAAGGAGTGTGAGGTTTGGGTGAAGAAAATTCTTGTCACCCTAACAAATCCAGTATGAGAATGGAATTTCATAATAAACAAATCGTGTATGGCATTTAAGTTTCAAATTAAAACAGTCTTTTTGTTGAATATTAGAAATGGCCTAGAGGACACATACAATTGTGTTGTTAATGAAGCACATGTCATAACAGGGAACAAGAAACTTATTTCATAATCTGATGTACTTCTGTTCATAAGTCCTTCCATACTTGTTTACATTTAAATGCTAACAAGCAACAGAAGCCTGATAAGCCAAGCAAAAATAACAACCGAGGCCAGGAAAAAATACAGTTGTAGTTCACAGGAAGTTTGACTATGGAAAAAGAACAAGAACACAATAACTGCAAGATAGGCACTCCTCCACCTATTATCCGATTTCAGCAATATGATCAGTTGGGTGATAAATCCTCCCTGCAAGGACCAAATCTTATTTTATTCAGCGACACAAAATAATAATAACAATAAAAGAATCTTTTGAAATAAAGACTATTACAATTTACAACAACCAATTATGTACATGACATTATTATAAAATAACTCCAATGATTAGTTATTAATTTAACAACATTGCAAAGAACCATCAATCATCACTCAGTGAATAAAGTTCAGAAAAAGGGCAGGGGAAAGGTTAGCCAATCAATTTGGATCCTCTTGTAGATGCTCACTATTTTAACTAGCAACAATAATGCATTTTGAGCAATAAGCAAGCTATCATTTCTTATAGTTTACTTATGACTGTAATTCCCCTTATTACCATCACACTAGTCATCTGCACCAATCTTCGATCCAGAACCCAGAACTGAGAGGATCGATGCCAAGAGGTTTATGGTGACAACAATCAAATCATGACACTCTAGAAAGTTGTTTAGTTCTTTATATCTTGTATAGTTAAAATGGTTAATACTGCAGAGATACTTCCTCCAACAAAGTTTGGGATGTTCAATAACAGGTTGTTGAGTATCCAAACTTCATGAAAGGTCAGCAGTAACAAAGAGTTTTCTAGTCGGCATAGACTTTTTGATTTGCAAGTCCAACTTCTTTTCAGTAGTATTTAAGAATTATTCATATAAGAAGAGAAAAGGATAGAAAAGAAGTTTGAATTACCTTTTATTTATCCACAGGACAGTCATTCAGACTCAACCGACTCAACTTTTGGACCTGGTTCAGAAAATTGACAAGGTATAGAAATCATCAGAAAAGCCTAAAGGTCAGAGAAGAAGACAATTAATTATGTTTCAAGATATTGTTAAGGAAAACATCAATTGGATTCCAGATCTTTCCCTCATAACAAAAAACACAGGCTCCGAAACAAAATTTTATGGTGAGAGTTCAGTTGCTTCAATTACATCTCGGTAGTTGAAAATAACACAAGAAAATTACATGTTTAATTTCTTTCTTTCTTTTGCAATTTTCTTTTAGCAGATAATACTGCCTCTATTCCTATTTAAATATTTAACTGTCCACTTACAAACTCAATGTAGTAATAGTTACATTTTTTCTCCATTCTACCATTATGTTAATAAATGACCCACTATTAAAAATTAATGAGACCTAATAGTAATAAGAGAAATAAAGGGTAAATAGAAAGTAAAATTTATTTTCATGAAAATAAGAATACTGATTACATTACCTGTGTGTTTTCTGTATAAGTGCAAAGTTAAATAGGTATAAAGGTAGAACCAGATAACATCCATCAATCAAAACTTAATCGAATCACTCCATTATTTCTTCTAATAGTGCAAGCACTCTCTACACATTCAATCATGCAATGCGTCACTAAAACGCAGACCTAGCCAAAAAAAGCTAGGAACCTGTTTAGTGTTCGTTTCTATGTTTTTGTGTTAACCATATATATCCCCAATTACCAGGACAATCCTGTTTTCGTTTCTATTTTTTTGTTTTCATTTCATGTTTTCAATTTTAACTATGAAAATGCTACAACAAATGCCACATTATCCAGCTTTTAAAGTTTTCAACAAGGAATGCAGAAACAGTGAAAACAATTGTTATAAATTATCAAGCAACAAACAATAGGAACTTGATATAAATAATACACACGCCACTTGACAATTCGCTCAACAATATACCAGACAAACCACCCACCAGCTTAATGGAATCACTTCATTCACGTAATCAAAACAAAAGCCCTTTAAAAAAGCAAACCAAAATAAATACAAAAAATCGCAACTTGGGAGAAATTACACACACCCCACTTGAGAATTCACTAAACTAAACCTATTGATCAAGTAGCAACAAAAATTCACAACTTGAGAGACATTACACACACCCCACTTGAGAATTCACACAACAAAACCTATTGATCAAGTAGCAACAAAAAGAATGGCAACTTGAGAGACATTGCACACACCCCACTTGAGAATTCAAAAAACCCTAGTGCATTGAACATGAGATAGAAAGAAAAGAGAGAAATTAACCATGGAGAGAGGGGTGACGGCCATCCTTGCCCCAACCAATGCCACGGGTAGATTCAAGGTACTGTTGGACGAGGGTGGCGACACTTCTGAAGGTGGTTGACGCCTTCGATGCGATAGCACCATCGAAGTTTGTCCCTTATGATCTTAGCCTTCTCGATTTGGATCCATTTTTCTCTCACGATGTGTTCCCTCATCTCAAGAAACGCCACCGGGTCCTTGTATGGATTCGCCGGATCAAAGTCGTCCGGCGGAGATTCCTCAAACTCCACATATCCCTTCTTCCTTCCCATTTTCCCAACTCACTATCTTCTTCTCAACTTCCACTTCTGATAGACACAGTGGCTGTGGCTTGTGGTGCTTTTGTTCTTTGTGGAGTTTGGTTGGGCCATGCTTGATGCTTCAGTCTTTTCTTTTTTTGGTCAATCTTGATGCTTCAGTCTTGTATGGGCTATTTGTGTTTTTGTTTTCTCAAGGCCAACTGCCTGGCCCATTGTCCATGGGCCAATTTATTGAAACAAAAAATTGGTGATGACTAATGAGTGCTGATTGCTGAAGGCTAAGAGCAAGGTTGTGTTTTATAATATATATTATTCATACTAGCGGATAGAGAGGCACCGTCGGCTTGTCTTTCCGAATTTTTTTTTTCTAAAACAGACGTAAAATTTGTTTATTTATATTTTTAAATATCTTATATAATTAATTTGCATGAATAAATTAAAATTATATTCAACATTTTAAGTTAAACTAAATTCAGTATAATATAAAATATAAAAATAAACTAATTTCTAAATATAAAATTCTTCTCTATATATGGTATATAATAAATTAACTCATTCACGACTTAAGTGATAAGGATAATATTTTAAATTTGAATTGTAAAAATAAGGATTAGTGTTAAAAAAATTATCATTAAAATATCCAAAATTCAGTATATCCTCCAAATTTAAAGAATAATTTGAATTTAAATTATTAATCTACACTTTTTAAAATTACTTTAAAAATTCACGACTTAAATGATAAGGATAATATTTTAAATTTAAATTAAGAAACAAGGGTTAAAATTAGAATAAGAAAAAATATAATCAATCAAAATTTGAATTTGAATTAAAAAAATAAGGATTAGTGTTAAAAAAGTTATCATTTAAAAAACCAGAATTCAGTATATCGGAATAGGGCGTGAATCAGGGGTATTATTGTCTAGAAAAAGTGGAAACCAAAAAAAGGGAATTTCCTTTATATATAGGTATAGATAATAAATTTATTTTCAAGACAAAAAAAATTATATGACTTTTTATATAATATATTTCTCCCGGTCTTATTTATAAGGCAATTCAAACCAAAGCACACGTTTATTTAAAAAAACACATATTAAAAAAAGTAATTAATGAATTGATCTTAAAAAAAAATACTTTATGAGATTACAAGTTTACCCCTTATTTAAAATTAAACTTTATTATTATGGTAATTGTGTCACTTTAAAATTTTTAATGATCAACAAAGACAAATATGAGAAAAAAAATATTACTAAATGTTTTTAAATCTGTGTGTTTTGTCTTATAGACGATAAAAATATCCAAAGATGTCTTATAAATAGTACCGGTAAAATATATTTTTTATCACATTAATAATCATATTTCACACTACTCTCTCTTTTATTCCAATATAACTCTATGTTGTATGAAATTGTTATAAAAGATTTTGGACAATTATAATTTCTCTAACCATAATGTGTCTGGTGGTTATACTAGAAAAGATAAATGTCATTTTCTTTGCTATGTCATTTCCTCGAATGGAGTCAATACCTACCGTTCCGTAATTATTTGGAAAATTCTTTTATGATTTCCTTATAGGGAATTCAGGCCATTGTATGTAACCTGCTTATTAACGCGTTTTTTAAGATCCAAGAGGGTACGTGTTCCTTGAGAAAGAATAGCGTTTCACTGTGTCGGCATATGATATGGGAGAAGTTCTCGTTTTTTAGTTTTTATTTATAAGATTAGGTCTAGTTTGAAAATACAAGTTATTTAAATGCTTATAACACAAGCTCTTATTTAATAAGCACTTAATGAATAAGCTCTTAAAAAATAGATGAAAATTGAAGAGGAACAATGTACTTGAATTATCTATAAGCTATTCTATAAGCTATTCTCGGGAGCTTATTGAAATAAGCTTGAAACAACTTATAAGCATATCATAAGCTCTTTTCGTAAGTTTACCCAAACAATTACATAAATGCTTATGTCATAAAATAAGTTTAAATAAGTTCTTCCAAACAGCACCTAAATCATTTTTAAGAGCTTTTCCTAGCATATCAAGTGTACTAATTTATTTTTTGTTTAAACCACTCTACGAGAGGCAATCATATTCGAGCAGGGAACATCCACATCATGGTGGGGCTAGTTCTCCTAGCGGAATTTTTTCCATCCATAAGACTCGAACATGAACCTAAGATATTGTTTAAGGGGAATCAAACATATACCACTTGAACCAACCTCCGTTAATTAAAATAATCATATCAAACATATTTTATAAAATGGTAAAAATATGTTTTTAGTCTCTGCAAATGGACCGAGTTTTGATTTTAGTCCTCGCAAATGTTTTTTTTCTCTTTTACGTCCTCACAAATGCAATTTTTTTAAAATTAGTCTTTGTCATTAAACCTCCGGTACTTAATTATAACGATCCTCCTCCTCCTTATTCTCCTTTCGCTCCTCCTCTTCCTTTTCTTCTTCTTCTTTTGCACCATATATACTTTTTTTTTTTTAAATAACAAATTTTGCTCCTAAACAAAAGCTTCCCATATAGACACATTTTTTTAAATGAGATCAAATTAAATCACATATGAAACCAGAGAAGGAAAATGAGGAGCAAAAGAAGGAGGATTGGGAGAAGGAGGAGATAGAGTGGTAGAAGGACAAGCAAAAGGAGAAGGAGTGGCAAAGATGTATTCAAAAGAAAATTCATTTATAAGGATGTAAGAAAAAAAAAATTTATTTACGAGGACTAAAAACAAAATCAGAATTGTTAGTCATTAACACAGTAATAACGATAAGGATGTATTTCAAATAAGTTCATAAAAATTTACTTATGTATAAGCATTATATTCGTAATTATAGAAAAAGAACAATTCATTTAAATAGTACGATCTGATATAAGTGACTAAACAAACAATACGTATCGAATGTCAAATCGAATAATATTCCATTATGAGACATTTTTCTAGACATAGTTATAACTTTATAATATAATATTTTTATTTTTATGTTTACATTAAGCACTATATATTTAATACATTATTTATATGATATATTTTAAATGTTTTTATTATGATTCTGAATTTTATGATTGGATAGGATTTATGATTTAAAAATGAGTTTGGTGATTCACGATTTGAATCACAATTTGATAATATTGATTATATTTATTATATCATAAGCTCTTATATAATAAATATTTAATTAAATTATTTATCTAAGTTCCCAACTTAAAGGATTCCTAATAGAAATTCTAGTGTTTCTAAAATGGTAAGTTGAGTCTCTATTATGTCCTACTTGTTTTTTTTTTTTGCTAAAAGTGAGAAGTTACAATTACAATTTGCTACCACCATCTCCCATTTCAGATTTATAGTCCCATTTCATTGCCACCCTTATTACCTTATATATGACTTCTGAGGTGTTATTATGTTATTTTTATTTTCAATTCTTACGTTATTCTCAATGCATATCAAATTAACACATGGAAACACAATATAGAATGGTCATTCCATATAGGAGTAAGTGTGGGATGGGTTGTGACGAGTTTTGTTCGTCTCGTACCCGATTCTAACTTTTTATCAGATCAAATTTTCAAATTTAAATCCATCCATGCATAAATCCGAAGAAATTTGACAATGTACAAGACTAATTAAAACCCGAATCCGTCCCTAAATCCTAATTTTTTTTACTTTCTTATTAGCTTTCAAATATTGTTAAGAGAAAAATATCATTATATTATTATACAACTTTATGTATGGAATGTGTTTTCAAAAGTAGATAGTCTATCATGGAGGAAAGTTAAATTAAATAAAAGCTCCCGAGTTCGATCCCCACTAAACACATTCTTCGGGAGGGGTGAAGAGCCTTAATTGTGACTAAGCCCCGAACAGGATTGCCCCTGGTAATAGGGGATACCTGTGGTTTATACAAAAAAAAAATGATGTTAAGCCTTTAAGTAATATAAAATTATAAATATTAAATATTATATATATATACACATATAGGGTGGTGATCAATTTACTCCAAGAGTAACTCTTGGCAAGTTACTCCGCATAATAACTCTTTATAGAATGTGAATTTCATCAATCCAACCGTCATATTAAAAGTTTTCATTATGTAGATCAAACCTACAAAATTTCATAAAATTTAAAAATTATTTGATATTTCATCAAATCATTTTAATTTAACGTACAATATACTTTTTAAAGTATAAGTAAATATCAACTCTAAGATCACATACCTATGAATTTCCAATTGATTTAAAATTTGGTGTCTATAATCCTCATATTAATATCACATTATTCAACGGTTAGATTTGTTAAATTCACATTCTACAAAGAGTTATTAATAAGCGGAGTAACTTTGCAAGAGTTATTCCTAAAGTAAGTTGATCCCCACCCATATATATATATATACATATATATATACACATACACATATATAGGACGGATTGGGCAACCCGAAGATTAACTCGAACCTGTCCTCAACCCGATACCACAGGTTATTGACGGAGACCCGATTTAACTCTAGTTAATTATATTTCATGTGGGACAGGGTCTAATCTAATTCAAGTAGCTTGAATACTAAGAAAGGTTAGTGGAACGAGCCGGGTTTTGTTCACCCCTATATAATTCCATATATACTTAACCATACTAAGTATCATAGGAGGATGATTCCATTGATTTTCATTATTTTTCATATCAAATCAACTCTACATTATTGTTGAAGTGTAAAAGCTTGATTGTTGTTAGTCTTGACCATTCTCTGTAATTCAATATTACAAGACACATAATTAGTGTTCACTTCATCCGATCATTTCCTTACCAGCTACCACTTGATCACGTCAATTTTATTTACTTACAAGTTAAAAAAAAAAAAAAAAAAACTCTAGGTCTGCAATATATGAGCTATGTATTACAAAAGAAAAAGGGGCTTGTATGAACTAACTTTGTAATTAATGTACACATGAAAAATCCAAAACTCGGAGTAAACAAAAGGGGTGAAGAATAAAACACATTTCACCACCTAGGACCAAAATTAATTAACCAATTTGTCTTGCACATGCAACTAGCCAACTATGAAGGAGAATACCTAAACTGAACTTAGCCAGAGAAATCAATCCCTAGGCATATTTATCTACTTATTTTCACAGGACCCCACACCCCAAGGTCAAAGTCAACTCCAGCTCCAATTCTTGATCATCATGAGCTGGAGGAGCTACCTCCACACTCTCAACGGAACTGCTATCACTCACTCCAGACTCATGATGACTCACCGAACCTTCCAACTTGCTTCCACAACAAGCCACCACCACTTCTTGCTTCTGTTTCAACCCTCGCCGCTTGAACTGCCTCGTCCCAGACTTAACCCTATGGAGCCTCACCCTATCAGAGCCGCACGATTGCCCCACACTCTTCGCCACGTGGCGAATATCGCATGCCTGGAGCTGCAGGCTGACACCACCGTCAAAAGATGGAGCCTGCTGAATTGGCGCGCCGCTTAGAACGGCTTTAACGGCCGCTTCGCACAAGTGCCAGCTCCCGGTCGAGAGCAATCCGGTCGAACCGAAAACCGGGTTCACGATCCGGCCACAAGCTTCGTAGAGCAAGGATTTGAAAACCGCTGAAATAAAAGGAAATTACCAAAAATCAAATTAAAATTAGGAAATTAGGAGACAATTAATAATTAAGGAGTTTAAGTTTGTATTTGATTTCCAACAAAATTACTGAGTAACTCTTAATTCCATTAAGAATAGCGTAGAGCCGATGAAATATATATCAAACACACTCTAATTCTTTTTTCTCGGCACATATAGTGTATGTTGGTTAAACTCAAATTTAAATACTTCAATATAAATATTTGTAATATTAGGAACGTTAAATCAAACATGATCGTGTACCTTGCTGGAGTTGTTGAGGTGCGGCGGTGAGGAGGTTGAGGAGGCCAGCACGGCCGTAGAATTTGGCGAGGAAGAGGGTGGCGTTGGCCTGAGAGTCAGGGGAATGGATCCAATGGAGGCAGGGTCTAATTGGACATTCAGGATTGCACCCTCTGCGGAGAACACGGCATCCATTGCAGCTTAATCGCATTTTTTTTAGTATTAATTTAGTTGATGTGGTTTTGGGAAGCAAGGAGAAAATGGGAGAGTTGAAATGAGAATGAAGAAAAATGAGGAGTGTTTATATAGTGATGGTGATGAAGAGTGAAGAGGTGTGTTGTGTGAGACGTGGGTTTGGAATAGAGCGCAGTTGGTTTTTGGTTCCAAGAAAATGGCAGTTTTGGTTTTGTTGTGTTGAAATGAGGATGTTGGAGGGACCCACCTTGTGGACGCTGAATGCATTGCACTCGATCAGTTCAATTGTTTTTCCCGGTTTTGTGGGAGTTCCGTACCCTGGTTTTCGGATTTTAAGTCGTAACATGCTTCTTGGTTACACTTCCCAACCCCTTGCGTGTATGTGACTCAGATACATTTTTCAATTATTTACGCTTAATCATTTGCCAATTACATATTTACAAATTATGATTTTCATATTCAAAATTTTAAGTTGTATTTTTTTGGTGAATAAATTTTAAGTTGTATGTGTGTATATAACTTTATATAAAAGAGATATAAATAATGATGATGATAATAATATAATTTTTTAAAAAATATATTTAATTATTATGCTTGAAAAATATTTAACTTTTAATTTTAAACATGATTTTAAAGTAAATAAAATTCAAGTTCAAATTTCATAAGTCAAGAATATTTTTTAAATTTTATTTTTTTAAAATAAATGAGTGAAACTTGACTTCATTTATGTACATTCTTGCTAACTTTACAAATATATAGAAATTTTTATAGTATAGATTATTATGATTAGATGATGATGAAAATTATAAAAAAAATATAAAGTGATATATATAAGGGCTAAGGGAAACTTTTGAAGCATTAATTAGGGTCGATTTGATTTGCATTTTCATTTTTTATTTTCATTCTGTTTATTGTTTTCTGAATTTTTACAAAGGAAAGATTGAAAATGCTGGAAATATAATTTTTGTGTTGGCTAATCAAATCAATGTTTAAAACGTGATTTTACAACAAATCAAACACACACTAAATTGTCGATTGGGGTGGTTGCGAATTTTCAGTTTTTAGTTTTCAAAGGATTTCAACTAAGTTTTTACAACTTAAAACTGAAAACTAAAAAATACTTTTTATGGTTTTCATAATGTCCGTTTTGAAAACCACAAAAAGTGAATTTTAATTTTCAGTTTTGAATTATAAAAACTTGGTTGAAATATTTTAAAAATAAAAAACTGAAAACTCGCAACCACTTGAGCAAATCAAGTTCAAATATCATAGGTCAAGAATATTTTTAAAATTTATTTTTTAAAAATAAATGAGTGAACCTTCAATCTTCAATCTTAGCTTTATTACTTGACTTCATTTATTTTACATTGCTAACTTTACAAATATATAGAAATTTTTATAATATAGATTATTATGATTAGATGATGATGAAAATTATAGAAAATATAGTGATATATATAAGGGCTAAGGGCAACTTTTGAAGCATTAATTTCCCCGTGAATTAAGTATGCGGTTCAAAGATGTGTGACCTGCAATTGGAACGTGTAGGTAGTATACTATATAGATAGTATTATTGATTGGAAAATTAAGAAAAGGGTAAGGAAAGGCCTGTGGGCGCTCATGGTGAGGGGGAGCCAATGGTTTTGAATGGGAATGGCCCCCACTGCTCTGTGATTGGGACTTGGAATTGGAATTGGAATGCAAGCATGTCCCCACCCTTTCCCTTCCTTGTTATATCCGTGTCTGCCTACCCAACTTCTGTTCACACACATGTCATTATTTATCCACATCATCTCATCTCTTTATATATATAACATATTTATCTCTTTTTCTTTTCTCACATCATCTTTCAAATCTTAATATAAAAAACAAAATTTGGTGTAAAACATGATTGTTCCGTCTGTTTCTATTTGCTATATAGGATGTCTGGTTGAACTAAAAATACATACTATATATTGGGAAGGAATCGGATTTGCTGTCAAATGAAGCTCATATAGATACATGCATTGAGATAGAGAGGGCCTAGGTGTTTCATCCACTGCCTCCACTTGCTCTTGTGTTATAGGTGTGACTTTTAATAGACAACAAGTGGTTTTTAGTTTTCTAGGGTTGTGGCACTGGCCCCTTAATTTTTCCGCTAAAATAAGCATTAAGAACTACATATTTGAATCGTATTCCCAACCATTGGAAAAAATAATTAGCTATATATATGATCACTGAGTTGTATTGAGCAAATTTTCAATATTCCCGTAATATTTAAAATCATTTTATTAAATTTGTCAAATTTTAATTTGTATTATTTTTTTATAAAAAAAATAAGACAACTATGGTTGAGGATAAATTTATTTGAGAAATAGCTCTTAACTAATTTTACTATTAAATAATATAATATTTATATGATGATTAGATATACTAAATTTTAGATCAATTATTGGACATTCAAAAATATATAATCTTATAATCGATATTTACTTATATTTAAAAAATATACTATATATTAAATTGAAGTTATTTGATATAGAGTATTAAATATAGGATTTAATTAATATATAGTTTTTAAGTTTTATGAATTTTTATACATTTTATTTTTTATACAAGACCATAAGTATACTCCATGTCCCTGGGAGAATACTTATAGTCTTGTATAAAAAATAAAATGTACAAAAATTCATAAAACTTAAAAACCCCTAGTAATAGGGGATACCTTGTTAACACCAAAAAAATAAGTATACTCCATGTATGGGAGGTAAGCATGAGTTAAATGTGAAATAAGACTTTTTTAAGTGGAAAAACTTTTACTCTGAATATTTAACGTAGTTACATACTCAAGCTCAAATTGAAAAATAACAACTTCATACTGGCTCATTTCACGTATTTGGTGGTGAAATTTTATAGATTTGATTTAAATAAATATAACTCTCAATTTAAAGGTTGGATATTGATGAAATAAGAGTTATTGAGAGGAATAATTTTTACAAGGATTATTCCCAGGGTAAGTTCAGGTCAATGTCACATATATCATAATTTTGTGGGGGAGAAGGGACTAGGGTGAGCGTTGAAAATTGTTTTGGTGCAATCATAAATCTCTATATTTAATGATAAATAAAGAAATATAAAAAATACGTTAAATGATAATTGTAATACACTTTATATTTATATATCTATCTATTTAATTAATTAAGAAAAATAGTACAATAATTCAGCTAAAAAGAATAGCACCACAACAGAGAATTGATCTCCATAATTGGTTTTAGTATCTTTTCTAATGTTTAATTACAATATTATACAAGATAATAAATTTTAAAATGGAAAGATTTTATTGAAAAATACAATTATCACAACATTTAATAAATTGATAATATTAAATGTTACATTTTTTGATAAAATCTTTTCGTTTTTAATGTATTATCTTATGCAATGTTGCACATGTTAGAAAAATCGATCTTTAAAAATAAATTAAAAATATATTATATAATGAAAATATATTTTATAATATAGAATATGTTATATATTAGTGAAACATTAATTTTAATATATGTCTTTATTGACAACTAGATGTAGAAGCGACATGGTTGTATATATGACTTTTTTTTTTCTTCGGCTCGGTGGAATTGGATGAAACTCATGGGCGTAGGGGCTGGCTTTCAATCTTTTTAATTATACAAAACTCATATAAAATATTTCACTACTTGTATTGAGTCCTCATTTCCTTTTTTATATATTTTTTATATTAATTGTTTTTCCTTATTTAAAGATCATAAAGTCTTACACAAAATTAAAGAAGATTATGTTTTTTTAATGTGAGTTTTAGATCTGCATGATAAAAATAAAAATCTTACAAGAATAAAAAAGAATTTTTTTTATTTGATTTAATTTTTACTTTTAGGATTAGATAATAAAATTAAAAAAGTTGTTTTATTATTTTAGTTTTTTAAAAAATCATGCAACTTTCAAATTTACTCTTATTGTAAGTTTTTTTTTCAATATTTTTTTTAAGTCAAACTCTATTGTATTCCCTACATTAATTAACCTAAAAATTATAAATGTTCAATAATAATGAGGGGTAAAGATGAAAAAAAAAGATAATAAATGTATCTAAAAATTTGTAAAAAAAACTAAGAAAAATGATTAAATAAAATCATCAAAAGAACATAGTAAAAAGGACCCATTATAATATTTTATTCCGTCCCCTCCATAAAAAAATTCTGGCTACGCCCCGGATCAATCTTGAAAGTAATTAACCTGGATGGGTCTTAGTGTGTATTTGAATCCATTTTTGAGAATGGAAAATTAACTACCTCTAAAGAAAAAATGAGTGTGCATCCATAAATCTAGAATTAATTTCTTTTTTTTTTGTCATAAATCATTTTGAGTTTTTTTTATAATTAGGATAAACCAATTATAAAATTTTTGGCCATTTTTACCTTTGGGCCCTTCTCACATGAGCCTCCTACAACACACGTATATATAACATGCAAGTGTATGAATAGAAGTACAACTAAACCCTACATTTTATAGTCTTTTATAGTCTATAAATAAAACAGAAGAAAATTTTATCATACAAAAAATTATTAGCTAATTAATATCAAAACCACAATGACCCGAGCCCCTCGTGAGTAATAATTTAATCAATTCCTCATTTTATTTTTTTATTTTAATAAATAAAAAAATTATTAAAACATTTACATATTTAAAATATTAATATATATATTAAAAAAGCTCATTATGCATATAGATATAATACACATAAAGAACAATACATAAACAAATCATTTTGGTAATTAGACATCTTAAAAGCAATTTTGATAAAAGAGCATTTAAATAAAGCAATATCACTTTTCTAATACAGATTATTCAAACAAAAATTATGTTACTTCAAAATTAATTTTACATAATCAATTTAATCTAAAATAAATTCTAATAATAAATCAATGCATGCCTGCTGCATTTTATTAGAGATGCATTTTGTCCGATGGGCTCGCTCGATGGATCTTGGCTAGGGAATTTCACCAACACATGGTTGATGGTTCAAGATTCGAACAATTAACATATATAGTAATATTTTAAGTAGCCAATAAGAATAAAAAGTGCTAGCAACACACTCTTTAACACATTCTTTTCAATACATTTCATTTGATTGGTTAAAAATCACATGGGTCCCACTACATTGAGAGTGAGACCCACATAAATATATAATTTGGTGGGACCCATGTAAATTTTCACCAATCACATGAAATGTATTAGGAAAAGTGTGTTTAGTAACACTCATCAACTTGATATATATACTACATGCACTTCTGGTCAAGTGCATGTACCCAAAAGTCAAACTACATAAAAATCCATATAAAACTTATATTTTTAAATACAATATAGACGTAAATTCTATTCATTTAATGAACAACTTTGTTTGCATCTCTTTATTAATGGAATGTGTACAATGCTTTTTAATGATTATCTATATGGTTTGGGTTTATAGGATACATGATTGGTCAAAAACTCTGGCTTCTAACTATATAGTTTTGGTCTTAAGGTATACAATTGGTCAAACCTAAAACTTGTAATCTAATTAGTTATCTTTTACAATTCACCTAAGTATGTCACTGAGTGCTATATTCTTCTTATAATACATTTCTTATAATTTTTTGTGGTTCTTTTTATAAGGCACTTTACAATTTCAAAGCCACATTAATTTATTACCATTTTACTAATTTACCCTTATTACTTTAATGTCTTTGGGAAATGCTAATGAGTGCCCTAAGGGCACTTGTTAAAGAACCAAAAATAGAAAACTTTTATTGAAGTACGTGATTTTTAATGTCACAAATGCAATCAATACTGTGATTTCTGATAAAAACCTTCTCTTTATGGATCGTTAACCAAGGACCTCAGGGCACTTGTTAGCATGACCCAATGTCTTTCTAACTTTCAAATGACAGTGTAGTTAGTTAATGATATTAAATTAGAGTAAAACTAGAAAATTAAAGTATTTTTTAAAACTCCAATAAAATTAATAAATTTTATTCACTTTATTAGTATGTGTAATTTGGTTAAGTATGACTTATAAAAAGGAACGGAGGGAGTTCTAGTAGTATAGTACAATACATTAATTACTATGTAAGGAACAAAAGAAGAAATTTTCACCTTAAAACTCAATTCCAAGAAATAGCGCCAATTTGTTTGGAGAACGGTCTCTTCCCAAATTTTTTTTTGCTAAGGAAAAGAATTAATTAATTGAGAGTACAAGGGGTACTCTAACCCATAATACAAAAGATACAAACCACCTAAAAAACAAACACTAATTCCAGTCAAGCCACCAAATTATAAATGACAAAAAGATAACCAAAACACACCAACCCTTCCTATAACTCGTGGAATAAGAAATAACCTGACCACAAAATCCAGATCAAAAAAATTGCAACAAACAAAAGTTGTATACCAAGACAACTCCACCATGCACTAAATCACAACACATAATTATTTCAACCCTTTAATTTCAAAAGCTTGGTGAAACAAGCAGCAACATCCAAATCAAGATTTGAATTCCAAGCATACAGAAGGTTGCTCGGACCAATATAAAAATGGATATGAAAATGTATGATCTTTAGCTGTAAGCCACTTCCAAGACCTTAGTTTTACCAGCTCAAACACATCATATAGGGTTAGCAAATTATTTGAGAAGATAGCTTCATTCCTTGCCAACCAAAGACTTCACATAATAAACAGCCAAACTAAGGCCCACCTATATTACATCTTTGTGTTACAGCTTGGGAGACTCAAGAATTACTCAAAATGAGCAAAAAAGGAGTGATGAAGTACCGAGTGCAAGTCGCACCATTGCAAGTTGATCAAGCATCCAAATCTTATAAGCAAAAGTGCACTCGAAAAAAATATGAGATGAGGACTCCGCACCTTGTTGACACCACACGCAATCCGCCTCAGACAGCTGTAGAATTCTCCTTTTAACAAGATTAGCTTTTGAAGGGATTCTGTCTAGCATCACCCTCCATGCAAAACAAGACACCTTTGACGGAGCCAACGAACACCATAAGAACTTATGAAGAGGTATTTTGGCATGAATGGTGTCATTGACAATTGCTTGGTAAGCTGATTTTACTGAATAACAACCAGTTGAGTCAGTTGTCCACCTCCAAGAATCTTCATCCCTCTCACAAACATGTATCATACTTAGTTCCCGAAGGAGAGCTAACAATTGGGATAATTCCTACTCAAATAATAACCTTCTCCAACATCAATTCCACCTAATTTCTTCCGCATCTCTAACAATCATCTCCTCAATAGACGCCTCTTTATTAGTAGCAATGGTAGATAATTTACTATAACACTCACAAAAAGGAATTGAACTACACCAAGGATCCCTCCAAAATGATGTATTTCTTCCATTACCAACCACTCTAACACACGAATTATAAAATCAGTCACAAGATATATGCTCACTTGAACCAACCTTCGTTGGTATAATAGGGGAGAAATTCCTTTTTTTTGGTAGATATAGGGAAGAAGTTCTGAGAGTAAGTAATATTTAGGGATGGAGATTGAGCCTAGACCTTATGGATACCCACAAAAATTACCCGCAATGGGGAGGGTAAAAACCCGTAAAACGGGTATGGGCGCGGGTACAGGCAATAGCCCATATTTTTAAATGGGTACGGGCGCGGGTACAGGCACTATGATGCCGAGCCCGCCCCATACCCGCACTTATATATATATAATAAATATTATCATATATAATTATATATATAGTAATTTTATTAAAATATCTAATATATTTATATATATATTTAAAATTGATATATATATATATAATATTACATATTAAACATATATTTTTAAAACTACCTATTTGTGTTTTTTTACTTTATAATATATGACTAAATAGTGTTAATAATAATTTTTTTGCACATCATGGATAATGCTAACACATGATATCCAAGTTTATAAAATAGTGTAAGTATATTGAAATATTTAATAAAAAATTTGAACATTAATCATGTGTTGTGTTTAGAATGTTAACGTATTGTGTTTCGATTTAATTAAATTGTTATGTCATTGATATTTAATAAATATGTTTAGATGATTTTGGAGTAATTTTTCAATTGGGTTATAATTTTCTTTAATTAATATTTTTTAATGAGTTGTTAATTTTTCACTTAACTAAATTGCGGGGTAACGAGTGTGGGTATGAGCATATAAGTGCCCAACGGGTACGGGGACGGATATTAAAGTTGTTGCCCACGCGGGTACGAGCTATTTTTAAAAGTGCGGGTACGGGGACGGGCACTATGGTACCCTACCCAGCGGGTACCCATCGCCATCTCTAGTACTAATATTTCACTACATATTGGGCCTGTTCTTCATGCACATCCAATCCAAGATTCTTTGGGCCTCAATGAGGAGAATATGGGCTTCGGAAACACTAAGGTTGGTTGGTGCAGCTCAGTGACCACATATGACTCACTGATAGATACGTGGCAAACACCCACGAATCCAAATTTTGGCGGGGGGAATTCATCGATTGATTGTTGTTGTTGTTCCTTCCGATCGTGACGCAGAGAGTGTTGCACTCCTATCTTCTCGGACCCCCTCTCTCTCTCAAATCCCAACCGAAAATTCCCACTATCATCATTTAATAATTAATTTTAAACATAACTATATTTACGTAGAAATATCCATGTTATCTGAGTTTACTCAACAACAACATTTGAGATTCAATTCGATTTTAAGACCCCTCAAGGTTTGATTCTATATCCTTCAAGTGACAAGGAGCTTTAAATTGGGAATGTTAGTTATAATTAATTTCAGCTAATTATTTCACCTTCAATGATTCTTTTTAGTAACTCATGTTTGGATTTGAAGTGTTTCTGCTATTGTATTTGCTATATGTGACCTTGAAACACCAAACATGTCACATGACTATGAAGCTGCTTTCTTTAATTAACTCCAAGCTTCTGACCTTTTCTGGGTTCGTTTCATATATTATGCATCATGACTTTTTTTCTGAACCTGGGATTTTTCTCTGTTGCTCAAAGTTTTCTGCTTTATGATATATACATTACAAGTGCAAAAAGATAGCTCCTTTCATTTGGAAGCATTGTATAATTTAATTCGTAGTGTTATGTCAATTACATAATTCTTACTTGTACTTTTGTTGGGGTGGATTGAATGTTTATTTCAGCTTTCAAAGGTTTGTTTTCTTGGGTGATATGATGATGCAATGGAGATTTCTATGAAACATATCCCCATGAACGAATGAAGCCGTGTGTCTCTTCAGGAATTACCTAGTGATGAATCCACCATCTAACAACCACACTACAGAAAGAGATCTGGGCAGTTCAAGTGTCAATTCCAATGGAATTAACTCTTCCCAGAGAAAGGTTTTGTCTGAGTCAAAGTTTCAACGTGTTTTGCATAGCCCAGCTATGGCAGGTATGAAGAATTTTAACTCAGCCGCTCCCTTCTTTTACCAACATGTATTGGTCCCAGTGGAAGGGCTCCGTTAACCATGTGATCCTGGATTCGATTCATGGATGTGTATGGAAAAAATACTGTTGGGAGGGTTCCCCACTTTGCACCTGATAGTACTTAGAGATTAGTCTCCCACCTGGTGGGGAGGATATTCTGAGAAACAAAAAAAAAAAAAAAAGAAAGCCTCTCCTTTCTCTTGATGTATGTGGAGATAATGAGATATGTATGAACTTGGCATAATTACATTACCAAGAAAATTTATTGATATCCATATCTACAAATTTATAAACATTTGTGATTCACTTGACCAATTAGATGGTGTTTTTGTACTCATTCATTTTGCATCTTATGCAGAGCCATCAGGTGCATTAATAAACCAAGTAGGTCATAATAAGTTACATGAAGTGTTTCAACTGAAACATGGAGGCTATGCTGATCTTCCTGCTGCAAGAATTTCAGAACTAATGAAATCAACCAGTTTGGATGTAAACTCTCATAGTATTTCCATCACATCCAATTTTACGTAATTTTTACACATATTTTTCTAGTTCGATGCATCACTGATTTGTTTCAGCATTTATTGATGCAGAATGCTCCCACACAATCGCTTTTGAGTGTTGTGAATGGTATCTTGGAAGAAAGTGTTGAAAGAAGAAATGGCGAAATACCACATGTATGATGATATCATAGATATAGCCTTGGAGGCTTTGGCACTGTTACATGATATGTTCATAAATCATAAATGAATTCATGAAAGCACATGTATAAGTGCATGCACATATCTTTTGCATTGTACAAGGTTTTGAGTGTTTTGTCTAACAATATCTTTTGCTTCTCAGCGTGTGGCTTGCTTGTTGAGAAAAGTTGTCCAAGAAATTGAGCGGCGAATATCAACTCAAGCAGGACATTTAAGAACTGTATGTCAGTTACATTATTATTCTCAAAAGCTAGTTAGTTACCTTAGTTTTTCTCAGTTGGTTTGGTCACATTATTTCATTTTCTTACCCTTTACCTTCAGCAAAACAATCTTTTTAAGGCCCGGGAAGAAAAATATCAATCAAGAATCAAAGTACTTGAAGCTCTTGCTTCTGAATCCAGGGAAGAGAATGAGGTATCACTAGTTAGCCATCATGTTAGAAGTGAATTAATGGGTCCATTTTAAATTCCCTCAAACTATGGTTGTTGGTACAAATTTTTTTATTTATCATATGGAACCTTTTGTAACAGATTGTTGCCACAAGTCAGATTCAGAAGTTAAAGGTAATGTTTTCTTACCTTGCAAGTAACATATCTATGCACTTCTAAAGGTAGAAAAGGAAGAACTTTTTCTAAAATAAAATTGTGGGCTCTTTGGGCCTTCAATGCAGACTGAGAAGACTAAAAAAGAAGAAAAAAAGGTAGATGATTCAAAACAGATTGAGAAGGCCATAAAGGAAGAAAAGAAGGCAGATAATTCAATACATAGTGAGAAGATTAAGAATGAGGAAAAGAAGATAGAGGACTCAATACAAAATGAGAAGACTAAAATGGAAGAGAAGAAGACAGATGACTTAATACAGACTGAGAAGACTAAAATGGAAGAGAAGACAGATGACTCAATACAGACTGAGAAGACTAAAATGGAAGAAAAGAAGAAAGATGTCTCAATACAGACTGAGAAAACTAAAGAGGAGGAAAAGATGGTAGATGATAAAGAAATTATTAGATTGAATAAAGAGCTGGATGACAAAAATATGGAAATTTCAACATTGAAGCAAGAACTAGAAAAAATGAGAAAAACATATGAAGTACAATGCTCACAGTTGGAAGCACATGCTGAGGATGCTAAAGGAGAACTGAAACAGAAATCACAAGAATATGAGAATCAGTTGGAAAGATTAAGAAATAAGGTTAAAGAGAATGAGGCCTTTACTGAGTCTAAATATCAGAAGTGGATCATGAAAGAGAAACAAATACAGAAAGCTGTCACTTTTCAGTTTAGTTCCATACAGGTAAACTTGTATATAGATTAATGTCAATCTTATTATTATGATGTTATAGACATTACAATTTTCTTCTGAATTTCCAAACATCCAGAAATTGAAATTGTCTTGGGAATCCATTAAGCAAGATGTTATGAAAGGACAAATGGTTTATGCAGAGGAATGTAATCGATTAGGTAGGCCTTGTTAATGTTATTACATGTCACTTTTGTTTTGTGCCCCCCTCCCTTTTTTTTCTAGGGGTAAGCTCTGATAATTGTATTGTAACTTTTTCAGGTGTAAATCTTAAATCACTAGTAGATGCAGCTGAGAATTATCAATCAGTTCTTTCAGAAAATCGAAAACTGTTTAATGAAGTTCAAGAATTAAAAGGTAAGATTATCTGTGCTTGTCTAATATTAGAGGTATTTGATGTAGGTGTTTTGTGAATTCACATAAAACTTTTCTCTGATACAGGAAACATCAGAGTATATTGTAGACTCAGACCATTTCTACCTGGACAGAAGGAAAAGCAGTCTATTGTGGAACACATTGGTGAAACTGATTTGGTTGTGGCAAATCCCTCCAAACAAGGGAAAGAAGCCCTTAAAACATTTAAGTTTAACAAGGTCTTTGATCCAGCCTCAACTCAAGGTTTATTTCTATATACTCACCATTTTATCAGGCTTTGAAAGCAGACCCCAATTTCATGTTAGTTGGATTTGTAGATTCTGATACTTTACTGATTGCTATGCAGCTGAGGTATATGCTGACATACAAGGCTTTATACGATCAGTACTTGATGGGTATAATGTATGTATATTTGCTTATGGTCAAACTGGTTCAGGGAAAACCTACACAATGGTAATATAATTATAACCCCTTATGCATACTCATTTTCATCTCATACTTCATCCTAGTTAAAGTAACTCAACTCCTCACTATGTACAATGCCATTTTTTCTCAGAGTGGTCCAAATGGTGCAACAAGTGAGACTGTTGGTGTTAACTATAGAGCTCTGAATGACCTCTTCAACATATCCTCAAGTAGAAAAAGCTCCATAGTCTATGAAATTGGGGTTCAAATAATTGAGATATATAATGAACAAGTTCGAGATTTGTTATCAGCTGAAGCTTCTCCAAAAAAATATCCTTTTTCAATAGCTATGGACACTTGTTCATTCTTTGCATGGAAATCCTTCTTCTAGTTTTTTGTTTCTTCTTTTCTGGAAATTTATTTACATGGCCTTTGATTTCCTTGATTTGCACACACTTGGGATATTGAATCACTCTCAACCAAATGGTTTAGCAGTACCTGATGCTAGCATGCAACCTGTGAAATCAACTGCAGATGTCATAAAACTAATGGACATTGGTCTTAAAAATAGAGCCAAGGGTGCCACTGCTATGAATGAAAGAAGTAGCCGTTCTCACAGGTCTGTGTCTTTCCTCTTTCCTATACATTCCTTCCACATTGAAAGAATGAGAGTTTTCTTGTATGATGATGTTCAATAAACTTGTGTACACAGTGTGGTTTCAATTCATGTTCGTGGGGTGGATAAGAAATCTGGTTCTTCTCTTCAAGGTAATCTTCATTTGGTAGATTTGGCAGGAAGTGAAAGGGTAGATCGCTCTGAAGTAACTGGGGATAGACTTAAGGAAGCACAGCATATTAACAAATCACTATCTGCACTTGGAGATGTCATTTTTTCCCTTTCTCAAAAGAGTGCCCATATACCATACAGAAACAGCAAGCTTACTCAACTTTTGCAAACATCACTTGGTAAAATCATTGTTTTTCACTAAACAAAGAAAAATACTTGACTTGCTTCATTGATTTTGGATTTGTCTTCCATCTCCTTAGTTTTTTTGCTTATTAGATTTTCATTTGAAGCTTTTTTTTATTTTACTGCACAGGTGGTCAAGCAAAGACACTCATGTTAGTCCAAATTACTTCAGACATAAAGTCTTATTCTGAATCTTTAAGTACTTTGAAGTTTGCTGAGAGGGTCTCTGGAGTTGAGTTAGGAGCTGCAAGAAGTACCAAAGAGGGCAGAGATGTCAGAGAATTGATGGAGCAGGTGCTTAACTTGTTAAATTGGTTATGTAACATGCCTTTCATCATTCTATGAATTCATCAAATGCTTTGAAATTAGAAGCTTATAAAACACTTATTAGATTGCTAATAACATCTCTGATTATAGATTGTTTGGAATCTGACAAGAAAAATTAGATAACAAAATTCCAATTTAATATCATATTTTTACTTTAAGATAACTGGATGAGTGGTCAGGATTATTAACTACTTGCCTGGTGAGTTGTTTCCAAATTAGACAATTTTTTGTCAGGAATTCATAAGTTCTAATTCTCTCAAATTTCCTTAGAAAGGAGAAAAGCAGATTAATTTGTTGAAATTTTGTGCTTAACCTTGCAGGTGGCTTCTCTGAAGGATACTATTTTGACAAAAGATGAGGAGATTGAGCGGCTACAGTTACTTAAGGAACTGAAAAATGTTCAGCCCAATGTCAATTCTGAGAAGCTTGAAACTGCCACCGATTGAGGTATGGATCTTCTTTTTCCAATCAAATATTCATACGGAAAGTTTACTCTTAAGAGAAACCAAAAGCCATAAAATGGAACTTATAAGAACTTTGAAGGTGAGATAATGGACCAGTTTAGATAAAATTTCTGTAGAAGTACTTCTAGGAGAAAAAATAGAAAGAATGAAGAAGGTAAAATGAATTCAACTCCTTCCATAAGTTGAATTCATGGAGAAGTTAAATAAGAGAACTTCTGAAAAAGTTGAGTCGTAGAGACTAATCTCAACTCAGGGAAGAAATTGAATTCATTATACTTTCTTCATTCATTGCATTTTCTTCTCCTAGAACTTTTTCGGGAGAAGTGTATCCAAACTGGCAATGCTCTTTCTCCAGAACAGATACCAATGGTTCTTCTAAAATTCTATTCTCAATGAAGGCACAAAATCAAAGAAAAACATTTTCATTCAATATAACTACATTGTTTTTTCCCTTGTAGTTGTTCTTATTTCTTTTAAATAATAGTGAAACTACTTGGAATAATAAACTTAAGCTTCTCCAATGATTCATAGGCTTATGAATCCACAATGGTTACAATAAAAGATTCCCTGAACATCTGCATATAACATCATAGGTGTCAACCATTAATCCTTTGTTTGTTGGAAACTATGCTCATAAATGTTTCAACTTATTTCACAAATTTTCGTTTCAGGTGTTTAAAGCAGCTCCAGATTATGGCTACGTACAAAATGGTAGCAGTAAAGTAGTAGCTAGGCAGAAGATACATTTTCACTCATGAACTGTTTATAGTTTTACACGTATATAAAATACACATTCATTTATGTAAATATTATCTTTTGATTGTTAATTCTAGCACTTAATTTTAGTCATGTAACAATTTTGTGGATATGGTAACCAATTTTGACTTTGTAATGTTCATTGATTCTTTTTGTTTTCAATAGAAACATTGGAAGTTTGGATATTTATACAATTCAAACAAACTACTCAAGATTGTCACCATACTAATCCAATCCTTGTAGTTTAATATTCAATGTTTGAGTTGGAATTTTTGTATAAAATATAAAAGCTCTGAAGCATCGATACTCGATGGGTACACCTGGGTACTCACTATATATGTATCCAAATATTTTTCAAAAATCTATTTGTTGGTTGAAGTTCTTTGTACAGTGATACAAACTTTTCTCTCACTCTCTCCCCCTCACCTTCTCTTTGTTTTTAAATGATATAAAATAACTAAGCAAATAAATGGAAAATAAATGATGAAAATTTAAAATTTCCGGATAAAATTGGGTGTTTATAGGTGTCTTTATTCCCCTCATTCGTATTTCACGTGTTTATACATAAATTTATTGGTCTTGTTTACATTGAATTAATGATAGTATTTTATTTTCATATACATATATATATATATTAAAAAATATTTATTAATGTACCCTAGTTTTTCAAAAACCCCATACTTGTATTTGGTACCGTACCCGTATCCATGCAACATAGTATAAAAGTGACTCATATTTGAGTTTCGCACAATTTTTTTTCTTTTGTAAGCTTGGTTGTGGAAAAAAAATCGATACCTTAATGTGCACATTTTAAATCACCAATTCCGTCACCAACTTTAAATTCGTCCCTAATGTTATATTAATTCATTAAATAGTCCCTAAATTATGTAAAAAATCATCAATTTAGTCCTTGTACATGGACTAAATTATTTGATTAATGTAAAGTATAGGGACTAAATTGATGTTTTTTTACATAGTTTAGAGACTATTAATGAATTATTGTAACGTTAGAGATGAATTTGAAGTAAGTGAAATACGTTGGGGATGAAATTGGTGGTTTACTCAATACATAATAGGTAAATAAATTTTCAAAATCATTTTAAATTAGAATAAATTTTTTTGTTACAAAATTAGAATCGTTTATAACCTTTATATTTAAACAATAAAGGGGAATGATGACGTGAAATACCCAATTGAGTAAAATTTCCATTTGTTATTTTTCTTACTATATAAGTAATTTGAAAGATTTATTTCCTTTTCACCAAAAAAAAGTAATTTGAAAGATTATTAAAAAAAGTATATTTCAAGAGAATATAGCAAAACTCATACTAACAACACCATCAATAAGAAGAAGTCTTCTCCCGTCCATGGCTATGACTAAATTGTCTATACAGTGTACTACATTGAAAATTAATCAAGTCAAATTGCTTTACATTTATTAATGTGAGACGTGTTGAATTTAGCAACATGATTAATTGACTTTGGCCTTCAATTGAGAAATTATAGGGATAATTAAGAAGCACCGTGTTGGCCGCAAACAAGATCTTATGACCTTATCCTTGATTATTTTGGAAAATGATATTTGGAAATTATTTTTATTATACTATTTTTAAGTAAAATAAGAAAAATAAATATTCTAAATTTTAAACACATTCTCCTTTTTTTTCCTTTTTTTTAGACAAGATGGTGGGAAAAAGGTATAAAAAATTAAGTTCAAATATCATTCCCCTTGTAACTTTTTTAGTGCAATATGTTTGATGTCATGGTTTTAATTTAACAAGCAAAAAGACTGCAAAAGTTGCCGATGCTTATTTAACCTTTTAAAAAATTAAATATCAAGGTAAATAATCATTCAAACAAAACAAGTTTTAACAAAAGAAAAAATGTGTTGATATAATTCCTTCTAATGCCCCTTTTTATTGCTACTAATTTGTGGGACAACTCTTCGATTAAGTACTAGAAAAAAAATAGGTTTAATTATTAAGTAAGAGGTGCAAAATTAATAAGTTTATGACACAAACATTATTGTCAACTTATTTTAGTGCATGACAAGTTGAGTTAATTTTGCACATGTTACAAAACTAAATTTTGTGAGACTGAGAAGAACCAATTTGTTACTTCTTATGAACAACTTATTTAATTTAGTTTTATTTTTAAGCTTTTTAAAACAACAGTTAAAAACTGTTTTTTATAAATAAAAAAATTTATTTATAGTATTTCCAACACAAATAAAAAGAAATTAAAAATAGTATTTTAAAATATCTCAAAATAGTTTCAGAATTTTAGTTTTTAAAACTAAAAAATAGACACTTTTTAAAATTATTTTTAAAAATTATATGTTAAACAAATTTTTTAATTTTCTATTTTTAACAACGGTAAACAAACATACACATATATCTCTTCTCATTATACTTTCCTTTATAATGAGTATGCATATAATCTTGCTTGCCCGTTTTAAAGATAAATTAGTATTTTATCTAGTGTACATACATAAAATATATCTATTTTTAATAATAAATAAATATATTATAATATGAAATATGTGTTAAATTAAAAATGAATAATTTATTATTTGGGATGGTTGTGAATTTTCAATTATTGAATTTTAAAAAATTTAAATAAATTTTTTACAATTACATTTTTTTTTTGTGATTTTCAAAATTAACGTTTTGAAAATCATAAAAAGTGATTTTTAATTTTTATTTTTTAATTATAAAAACTTGATTAAAATTTTTTAAAAATAAAAAATTAAAAACTCATAACTAGATCCTCCAATAAGCCCTTACATGTTTCATAATCCTCCTCAATCTTTAGTTCAGTTTGTTCATGAGAATGTCCGGGGAGCCTTTTCTCCCTAAGTTTGTAATATGTTTTTCTTTGGGCTTTTTGCCCACTCTATTATTAAAAAAATTAATAACTGACAATTTCTTATTATATATGTTTATCACAATTCGACTTTATCTTTTAAAATATAACTCTTAAAAAGCAACAAGGCAGCATTACATACAGTGAGAGAAAAATACACGTTTATATATATAAATTGACCTATCAATGTCATTATCTGCATAAGAATTCAGCAATCTGGCCTTTCACACACACACACACACAACTATAAGAAGACAATGTCATGTTCCTATGAAAGTAGATTATTGAAATCAACTACTTTAATGCAAATTTTTCCTTTTGTCTAGTCCTTTTCCTCAAATTTTCTTCCCCTGCCCGTATGTGCAAGCAAATGCTAGCTCCTTAGTCCTTACAACTTGCAAATTGTTTTAGCCAGTCAGTGGTAGCACCAGCCAACGTGCTTTGCTTTGTTACTACTGAAGCAGAAAGCCCCACGCAACTTCTTAAGTCAGCTGAGCTGGACCCTATTTATAATGTTTTATCATATCAACCATCAACCACCAAACAAACACCACCCTGCATCCCCCACCGTCTTAACCACTTTCCATCACAACAAAGTAACAAAACCCATAAAACACATGTGATGGGATCGGTTCAAGTCACAAATAATTAATTTCCTTTAAATAAGATTTTATACTCAAACTCAAACTACGCTCCTTCAGAAGATTTATTTTTCCATGGTAGGGTTTATTACTCATTCTAGGCAAGTTATTCTCCACTCCTCTTTTTCAGCCACCACTTCCATAACCTCTGAGCCATCCTCCTCTATGAGATTCTATTAGAGTCGTCGTTTTACAACATTGAGCTCGATTTTGCAATGTGGTTGATGCCGTGGAATTTTTACTTAGAGTTATTGTTGGACATATGTTGATCCAAAAGTAATAAAAAAAGAAAAATGTCTTAGGCTCTTTTAGAATTTATTTTTGTAACAAAAGACTTTGATTTTATTTTTGTTATTATTAGAATTACTAAATTGTTTACATTAGCTAAATATGCGTGCTTGATTTATTATTTTAATATATAATGCATTGTTGTGATATTTTTTATTTAACATCCTATAAACTTTATAAATGTTGCATTACTTATTTCAATGAATAATCTCTTGATAAAAAAATTCTATATTCAATATATATATATATATATAAAAGGATTTAATTGATATACACTGTCAGTATAAAGAAGTATTATACATACATCCAATGGTATGTCACCACATTATTTAATGAATATGACACCTAATGTGCTATTAAATTTAATAAATGATATAGCATTGTATAAAAAGTCTTTAAACTGATAGTGTATATAAATTAAACTAAAATACCATACTATGAAAATTAATCACCCTAAGACGTGAATATTCCTAATTCTAGAAAGATTCCCTCCATGTCCGGAGGATAATTGTGGTTCAAAAGAAAATAAAAGTAACAAACACACGTTTCTGCAATTTGTGAAGTTGTGCTGGTCACACCCCACTTCCCCACTCTCGTTCTCTAACTTCTTCCCTGTCCACATCCCACATAGGCATAGCTATCTTCCAGTCACCCTTTCATACCATTCCACAGACACCCTTTCACTTCAACGAATAGTGAGAGGAGAAAAGTATTAATCCCTATCTAGTATCTATCCAATTAATCAAAGAGACAATGATTAAAATATTACTAGACCAAGCCCCCCAAATCTGACCATAACATGTACTATGAAGCTTCCTAAGATTCTCATAAAACAGTAGCATTATTTATTTATTATTTCTTTAGTCATAAAGCTATACATTATTGAGTGAAAAAAATAATATTCAGCCTTGTCTTTTGACTGTGAAAGAATAAAGTATAAACAATATTTCATTGATATTATCAAATAGGCGACACCTACAAAATAGGGCACCCACAAAAAATATATTTTACAAGATTCCAAAGATTAATCCTCAATTTCCTCCAAATTACAATTACAAAAGGAGGGTACCTGAGTTTCAAATACATGACAGTTACAGCATGAAACTCACATGAAAGTTTTCAATCTAAAGACCCCATATTATGAACCTAACAAGAGAGAAGAAGAAGACTTTCTGCATGCCTTTATCTTCCCCTAATGTGTCCTCTTTTTATTCTTCAAAAAGGAAAACCAAAAAAAATTTCTCACCATCTCAATTATACATGACACCTTAACTCATGAACAACAACTTCCACAGACAATTTATATACATATAATACAATAAACATTGAATTAAGATTAGCTCCTCTGTCCCAAAAATCTCCTTTGCTCTTAGAACTTTGGTGATTTTTAATACTCTCTGATTTCTGTTCTCTGCTTCCTGGTATCAGAATTTTTTCTTTTTTGTTCTTTATTCTTTGTTTTAAAATGTATTATGCAACAGCAGAAATACTGCAGTTGCGCCTATCCCTGCTCAGGCAATCAAAACCTTCGATCCTCACTGCAGCTGGTGTGTGGCTAAACTTCATTCTAACACAACCTCTAGCTGATGAAGATGGCGAAGAGGGTGCCATGGAAAATGGACTAAAACTCCCATTACCATTACCATTACCATTACAAAATTCCTTATCTTGGATCACAGGGTTTGAAGCCCTGCTAGGTGGAGATCCACAAAAAAAAGGTGGTGATGAAGCCTCTTGGCCCCATGATCTTTCAGGATAGCAATTTCCCTGCAAAATCAAATTGAATCAAACTTTTGTTAGATGTCACATTTCTTTCTATCAAGTATCAAATCCAAGCCTTTAAGATAAAGATGTAACATGTTTAGATTACACTAAAATCACATTACAAACGTGAAACACCAAACATGTTTAATTTAGCTTTAAAACGTGGTAAATTCAAGTTTTCAACACTAGAAATAGTTGTGTTAAGAAATTCAAACTTAAATTTGAATGACCGGTTTCAATACCAAACCAAACACACACGGAGAGTAAAGTTGGACCAGATCCACGTTTGAAACACAAACATGAAACACAAACATGTTGTTCTCTATTCTAACAATCATGCATCCATCATCACCAAAACTTGATATTTGTTACATCGTTGTGAAATCACTTCATACTCAAGGAAAATACTAAGAAAGAAAAAATATACATATTGAATATAATTACAAAAAAAAATATTATAGAAAACATGAAGATTGAGATAGAAAATAACCTTGGGGAGAATGATATCCAGAAGCTCTGCCCTAATTCCTGAATCTTCGATCTCTGATTGGCAGCTGAATTTTTTGTGGGAACAAAGAGAAAGTCAGAATTTTTACAAAATAAATTGATTGAATGAAACAAAAAGAAAAGTTGGGAAATATACTTGATAATGGGTGGTGGCCTCAAGGGTCTAATGTGGTTGTCAATGGATGAATGGTTCAAAAGACCCAATCGACGAGGTTTAGGGCAAACCACTGACTCCATCCTCATCTCCTCGCAGCTTGTCAAGGCGTTCTTCTGCTGGTACCCACAGTGATTCATCTTTTCTCTTTCTTATACACACCTGAAAACCAGAGATCTTGACAAAGGAACACCTGCACCAACAAATAGAAAAGAAAAAGAGAAAATTATTCCTTTTTTCCGTACAATTCTCTTGTTTGCTGAGAAACCAGAACAAAATAGAACCAAATCTAATGAAATCATGAACCAACACAAAGAAAAAAAAAACACCCATTTGCTAAAGTTTCCCTTTTTCCCCTCCCAAAAAACATAAAAGCTTATAATTTGAGATGTAAAACCAAAAATACAACCCGTGTTCTAAAAGCTTGCTCAGCACATGGAGAAGCCCAAAAAAGGCTTAAATTTTGAGACTTTACACACAGAGGAATTAACACAAACACCTTAAGCTAAGTTTCAAAATCTCTGCAGAAACAGAACCTTTCAAAAGCTGCTATTTTTCCCAGAGAGAGAGATAGAGGGAGTACCTGAGCTGCCTCAGAGGCTCCTCTGAGAGGAGGAGAGGAACAAAATGGAACACAGGAAATTTTTGGGTGTCTCAGAGGAACAAAGGGATAGAGAGAGGAAGACAGAGAGTTCCCTGGGTATTCATAGAGAGAAAGTGATGACCAAAGAAAAGAAAAAGAAAGAGAAAAAAGGAGAGAATATTGTTATACAATAAGGTACATAGATTATAATGTGAGGGCGCAGTTGTGGACCGTAGGATTGATGATTGGGACATTGGATTCTGTGAAATGGAGGAGTGATGGGATGGTGAGAGAGTTGAAGTTTTAATTGGGAGACGCAGACAAAGAGAAGCGATCTGATTTGATTTGATCTAATCTAATCCACATGGATAGGGACAGGGTGGGTTGTGTTTTCTCTTTTTGGCCCTCTACCATTCATGCACCTCTGTATTGTCCTCTTGTTGTACGGTTGATAACATGCACCGCAATTTAAATAAGCATTTGCTCTTTCCTAAACCTAGTAAACTTTGGTTTTTTAAGTTTTTTCAAATGTTAATTTCGTTTTCAATTAGGATGTGTGTTTATCACTTAATTTGATCAAATAATGTATTTTTTGAGCAATCTATAAATGAGATACAATTTTTTTATTGGGTTCTTTTAAGTATATATTCGAAATTAAGTAAAAAGCATGAGTACATTATAATCATAAACGTAAAATTGTAAATTGCTGAAACATAAAGCGTACATAAATGAAAATAGAGATAAGCAGTTTATACTTGCTCTTGTAATTAGTTGCCTTGGTCTCAGGATGGACGTTGCAGTTTTTGTGTGCTTGACTGTTAAGTTTACCAACCGAGTAACCTTCGTCCTCATTCTATTTATAGGCTTCTCCTGAAACAGCTTGTGGTAACTATCCCAACTGCTCGTGGGTCCTACTTCCACATCTCCACATCATCAAATGTTGAAATAAACTCTTGACTGACGTGGACAAATGAGGCTCTGAAAACCATCCTCGATCAAAGCTTTGAATTGGCATCTCTAAACCTTGGCACTTCGATCTGTGCTGCCACCTTGTACCTTGAAAGTACTCTTGGTGCTTCGAGCTAACAATATTTAATGTCCAAACTCGATACTTATTAGTCTCGAACCTGACCATTCCACATTAATAAAGGGGACTTTAAAGTCTCATTTGATTGGACATGTCTCACATCAAGACTTAATGAAATTAATAATTTTTATCCCAACAGTGTGTTTGATAGAGTAGAAAGACATACGGTTGAAAGAAATATGGGAGAGAGAAATAAAGTGAAGAGAAATAAGTGAGAAATAATGAAGAAATTTGAGTTATTTGGTAGAAGAGAAATGAGAGTGAAATAGAGTGAAAATAGTAGGGTTGGGCAGTGGTCAAGTTTGGTCGAATTCAGGCCCAAAAAACCCAATCTGACCAAAATCAATTGCTTTATTATGTTGCCCAATTTCGTCCGTTGTAGACCTTGGGTAAATCGAGTCTCAGGTTTTATGAATTTCAGGTTTATCAAGTGGGTTCAAGCGGATTTGGGCCGACCTTGAGCTAGTTCACTTTTTCACAAACACAATTTTGAGCTTTCTTTTCTTTTTGACAAATTTTTAAAGCTAAAAATATACAATGTGACTATATCTCTTATTGGCCAGAAGCCCAGATCACTATTTTTTATTTACTCAAAGTTGAGCCTTAAAACATCCTTAACACAATAAAACAAAATATACAATCCAAATTTTTTAGGGAAAAAACATTTCTAATAACTTAGAAACAAAAAATTTGGAACAAGAAGGATCTAGAACACATGTTAATAAAAAATACATATTGAATAAAAAATACAAGGTTTTGGCAAAAAAAATTAAAACACGGGGATGTTGATATTGGCCGCCAAGGGCAGCGCAACAGTGGTCTTCTACAGTTGCATGTGGCATACAGTGACGAGAACCTCTTCCTACACTTCAGATTCTTGCCTCATTCTCCTAACACAACTGCCTTACTGGATGAAAGTTGCAGTAGTGGCGACGAGTGTGCAACCAAGAAGTTGTTGAGATGCCAAAGACGACACACAGTGGCGATGGGTGTGGGTGTGGAAGTTGCAGAGACACAAAAGAGACGACGCAGCGACAAAAATACAACCTGAACGCGCGATGCAATAACGCATGGCAGAGCTGTGGAGGTTAGGTTCCTTGACGCCCATAGAACCGAGAGAGAATGGAGAGAGAGTGAGGAGCGGCAATGAAAGAAGTTGTTAAATGACTGAAAGAGATAAAGAGTGAGGTGCATGAAGTGGAGGAAGGCAGAAAGACGACAAACTATAGAGGTAGCGAGATTGAGCATGAGAGAGTCAAACAGGAGAGACATATAGTGATTTTGAAATGGTAAATTATAGATACTCAGATTGTGAGACATTAAAAGCATTAAAGAGAGACATTAAAGAGAAGAGAGAGAAGGTAAATCGTGTTAACTGTCTACCATTAGATCATGTTGGAAGATTAATCTCAGCCGTTCAATAAAACCATAATTTGTGTGCTCTTTAAAAGACCAATAGTGTTACACCACGTGTCAATCGGTTCGGTTACCGACAAATTTTTAAAAAGCAATTTGAACCGTCCGTTATTAACCAGGATTATCCAATTTCCATAATTTGCTCTTTCCTAAACCTAGTAAACTTTGGTTTTTTTTTAAGTTTTTTCAAATGTTAATTTCGTTTCCAATTAGGATGTGTGTTTATCATTTAATTTGGTCAAATAATGTATTTTTTTTTTACCAATCTATAGATGAGATACAAATTTTTTTATTGGGTTCTTTTAAGCATTGTTGTTAATTGGAGTTAATGTGAGAGTATGATCGAAATTAAAGTAAAAAAGCATGAGTACATTACAATCATAAACGCATAATTGTAAATTACTGAAACATAAAGCGTACATAAATGGAAATGGAGATATGCAGTTCATACTTGCTCTTGTAACTAGTTGCCTTGGTCTTAGGATGGACGTTGCAACTTTTGTGTGCTTGACTGTTAAGTTTATTGACCTGGTAACTTTCGTCCTCATCCTATTTATAGGCTTCTCCTAAAACTACTTGTGGTAACTGCCCCCAACTGCTCGTGGGTCCTGCTTCCACGTCTCCACATCATCAAATTTTGAAATAAACTCTTGACTGACGTGGACAGATGAGGCTCTGAAAATCATCCTCGATCAAAGCTTTGAATTGGCATCTCTAAACCTTGGCACTTCGATCTGTGCTGCCACCTTGTTCCTTGAAAGTACTCTTGGTGCTTCGACCTAACAATCTTTAATGTCCAAACTCGATGCTCATTAGTCTCGAACTTGAGACCATTCCACATTAATAAAGGGGATTTCAAGGTCTCACTAGCTTTATTGGACATGTCTCACATCAAGACTTAATGAAATTAATGATTTCATCCCAATAGTGTGTTTAGTAAAGTAGAAAGAAATACAGTTGAGAGAAATAAAGTGAAGAGAAATAGGTGAGAAATAATGAAGAAATTTGGGTTGTTTGATAGAAGAGAAATGAGAGTGAAATAAAGTGAAAATAGTAGGGTTGGGCAGCGGTCGGGTTTGGTCGGAATCAGGTCCAAAAAGCCCAATCCGACCAAAATCAATTGCTTTATTATGTGGCCCAATTTCGTTCATTGTAAACCTCGAGTAAATCGAGTCTCAAGTTTTATGGATTCCAAGTTTATCGGGTGGGTTCAAGCGGATTTGGGCCAACCTTAGGCCAGGTCACTTTTTTCATGAACACAATTTTGAGCTTTCTTTTTTTTTTTTTTTGTCAAATTTTTAAAGCTAAAAATATACAATGTGACTATATCTCTTATTGGCTAGAAGCCCCATATCACTATTTTTTTTTATTTACTCAAAGTTGGGCCTTAAAACATCCTTAACACAATAAAACAAAAAATACAAACAAGATTTTTTAGGGAAAAAACATTTCTAATAACTTAGAAACATAAAAAAAATTGGAACAAGAAGGATCTAGAACACATGTTAATAAATACATATTGAATAAAAAAAATACAAGGATTTGACCAAAAATTTAAAACATATTGAAGTCACTCAACACTCAAACCTTATCAAATATTGGACAGAAAGTAAGCGCCAGAAATTTGAACAAATGGAGACAAAATATATACAATGTGCAAGACTTGCAAAATACACAGTGCACAGGAGATCTCTATAAATAGAGATTTTGGAAACTGTAAGCAACCCAAGCAAAGAAGAAAAGTGAGAGTAAATCTGAAAAAGTGTGTGTAGGAAGAATACACGGGTATATTTTTGGATATCAACTTTAGTACTCCTTGGTACTAGAAGTTGTTATATTTGAATAGGATTGGGTCTCACTATAGGAAACACTATATTTCTATATATTGTATAGGAGAGTTTGGAAAGGATATTGTAACTAACCTTAAATATAGTCAAATATTTTTTGGAGTTTGTCTCTGAAGTAAATATTGTAGTCACAAGAAGAGGGGTTGAATTGTGACATGTTAAAACTGTTGATAATTTCTGCAGAGGCTTCTAAAATTGTATCTGCTTAAGAATATCTTCTTGGCTAATGTTTAGAAATCTATGATTTAAGTTAAGCTATATGATGAAAATAGAGTCCTTTCTTTTGAAAGGTTTATTTGAAAATTATAAGTAATGATTTTAGGAAATCACATACATAGGTATTGGGTAGTAGATAGATTTGAAAATACTTGATATGCAAATGAATTTATTTTATGGGATTAACTTGTCCTTTAAAGGAAGATTAATATAGTGAGTTTATGCAAATAAGATGCTTCAAATATAGAAAGTTAAAGGAAGAGGAGTATGCTCACAATATTTTATACTAATTCACCCTTTAAACTTTAGGGCTGCGTTCTGTCCCTACTCACAGTAGGATTTTCACGATGTCAAGCTTGATGTACAGGTATTCTTTCTTCTTCGCAGCTTCCACAGGCTCCTTGGTGCAGCACACTACCTAATATTCTTCTACAACCTTTACAGGCTCACTATTATAATACAAGATTGAGATTCAGCAGTTTTGTCTCACACAACACAAGCACAAATCCCAACAAAATGTACACAAACCTCTCAAGAAGAACTAGCACTACCTTGTTAGTCTTGAGAGTTACAATAAATGATTTTGAATAATAATTACAAACAAATGTTCAATATTTAACAATGAAATGATCACAACTTAATGATTATGAGCCCAAGAACACCCTTTCTGAATTTCCTAACAATTACAGCACAAGAGTAATGATATAGTAGAAAGAGGCATTTTCTCAAGAAGGTACACAATGTAATTTTGATGCACTTGTATGCTTCTAGTTCTTTGTGTTTTGGTATTGAGAGGATGCTCTTATTTATAGCCAAGGATTGATCAAAATAGCCGTTGGAGAGCCTTGGGGATTGGTCAAGCTCTTAACTAGTCGTGGAGGAGCTGTCACTATCATGTGGCAGCTTTTCTCTTTCATCTGGTTTGACCAAGCTTCCTTCTACAAGGCTATTCTTCTGCAATCATACTTTTAATTCGGTTTGAGCTTGTTTCTTCTGAAGCAGTATGTGGGGAGTAAAGAAATTTTGGGCATTCTCTTGTTTTTAGATTTAAATGTAATCTTCTTCTATAATTTAAATTTGTCACTTATTCATCATTTTTATTCTTCTGGAAGGTTCTGGGAGTATGCCTTTCTTTTGAAGTTGTTCTGTTAAACTAGTTGCAGTTTCTTTTGGATCTTCTCACGACATTTTCTGCTTTGATACATCTTCTGAGAAGGAATATTTCTTCTTCTATTAAATATAAAAGCTTCTTTTTAATAAGAACATTCTTCTTATCAGACATACATTTTTATTCTTGAACTATTTCTTTTGGACAAGTGTGATTTTGTTGCAGAACTATTTCTTCTAAATTCTGCTATTGAGTTGTTCCTTTTTAATAGACTCTTCTGAGGATTCATTTGAGCTTTTCTATTCTTTTCAAGATAATCTCAATTGCAACAATTAGTACATATTGATTCAGAATTACATTAAGCTTATTTTGAGAGTTTGTCATTATGAAAACATCTCAAGAGGATTCTTAGACCTTATAGTCTCGTGGTTTTCCCCTCAGTATTGGAGGGCTTTCCACGTAAAATATTTGGTGTTTCTTTTTCTAACTTTTACATCTCTTTTGATTAGTGTGATACTCTAGTGGTACACCTGGCTCTAATAGATCTACTTTGATGCATCTTGCTATATTTGATTTACACTATGAATCATTCCTCGAGCCCAACAAATGCTATCATAGCTCCAAGTTGAGCTTTGGGTTTGTTCTTTGTAAATTAAATTAAGGAGAACATGGTACTATGATCAAGCTTACTTCCAAAAACTGCTCCATTTGGAAGCCAAAAATGGAGGATGTTCCTTTCTACAAGGATGTGCATGATCCTGTGGAAAAATGGAATGCAAATCCAGACAATGTGACAGCTGAAGATTGGAAAAAGTCTCATCGGAAGGCCAATAGTTTAATCCGACATTGGGTGGATCCCAGTGTATTCAACCATGCGGCCACAGAGATGAATGCCCAGACTCTATGAAATAATATTGAAAATATGTGCCAAAGAAAAATTATACAAAACGAACTTTTGTTATTAGAAAATTGGTGAATTTAAAATACAGGGAGGAAAGATTAGTTGCATAACACTTGAGTGACTTCCAAGACTTGGTCAACCAATTGGTTTCCATGAAGCAGGTATTAGAAGACAAATTGTAAGCTTTGTTACTTTGAGTTCTTTGTCGAAAAGCTGGGAAACTTTGGTGATGTCATTAAGCAACTTTGCTCCAAACGGAGAACTGACTTTCTCTCAAGTCAAATAGTATGGTCAATGAAGAAACAAGGAGGAGAGATTTAGGAGCAAGCAGTTCCCAAGCCCTTGTCTTGGAGAACAGGGGGAGAAGCAAGAGCAGAGGACGATACAATAAATCCAAAGACAGATCATAATCTTAGCCTAGAAGAAAATATAAGTGTTATCATTGCAATGAAGAAGCACATATCAAAAGGAATTGTAAATCCTGGAAGAATTGGAGGAACCAAAGACTAGATGAAGATGAAAATACCACACCCCTTGTAATGGATGGGGAAGTGGTGTTGCTCTCTGTTGAAGAAGAAAAATGTCATGTTGTAGATTCATGTGTTGAATGGGTCGTTGAATCAGCAGTATCTTACCATGCAACTTCTAACAAAGAACTCTTTATTACATACAAAGTGGGAGACTTTGGTAAAGTAAAGATGGGAAATAGCATCAATGCAAACATTGTGGGAGTTGACAATATGTGCATTCAAACCGATACCGGTTACACACTAACATTGAAGGACGTACAACATCTTTGGTGATGGCAAATGAAATCTTACCAAAGGATCGTTGTTGGTTGCTAGAGACACTGTATTCAACGTTATATAAAACACATATCAGCGCAGTCGAGGATGATGCTTCGCCAAATTTATGGCATAAAAGACTAGCTCATATAAGTGAAAAAGGATTATAAATTTTGGCAAAGAAGTCCCCCATTCCATCTGCTAAAGGTACAAAATTGAATCATTGTGATTATTTTCTGTTTGGCAAGAATCATAGAGTATCTTTCAGTAAAACTTCAAAATTGAAAGAGAATATTTTGGATATGGTTTACTTTGATGTATGTTGTCCAATGGAGGTGGAGACTCTGTTGAGTCTCAATATAAATTAAGTATTCAATTTAATTCAAGACTCTTTACCCTTGGTTTTAATGTTTAACAAATTTGATTATATAAACAGATTCTACTGAGAAAGGTAGTTTGTCTTTGTTATTGCAGCAACTCTGAAATGAGCAAATCTTCAAGTCAAAGCAATCTACTGAAGAGAGAACTTGCTGAAAGCGTCTTCTTGCTGAAAAAGATCAAGACCTGCTGAAGTATGAAGACTTGCTGAAGGATGTCAACCTTTTGAGGGGTTTGGAAATATCAGAATCTGCTAAAGTGAAAATAACCCTTTGAAGTCTGAGACGTCATGCTGCTTTCTGAAGACTTAGTCAACCTGATGAAAGTATTGAAAGTCTCAAGTCTCTGAAAAGCAAACAACTGTATTAGCCAAACTTGTTGCAAGACGAATTAAAAGCTTTCTGGAACAGTTTCATTTCCTAATAGAAAAGAGGAAACCTACTGTAGAAAAGCAAACAGAGGTCGGAGATAGAGTTAGCGCTGATACTACCTACTCTGCTGCTACAAGCTACATCTACTTTGTCTCACAACGGAATTAAAGCTATTAGACAATAGGACTCTGAAGATTTCTAACCGATGTACAGATTTCGTCTCTTTATACATATGAGACATATGCAAAGATGAAAGAGAAAGAAAAGAACATCAACTTGCTGAAGTGCTAGAAAATCTCTCAAGCAAGATCAAGAGCCATACTGTTGTGTGTCAGAACTAATTCATTACTACACACCTACACTGCTCAAGTCGGAAGCTATCAGAAGATTGTCTCACAATGACTATAATGATATTTTTTCAACGGTAATCAAGCAATCTTCAACGATCATATTTCAAGACCTTATAAATAGCTTCATGAAAGACTTTGAAGATTGGTAGAGCTGTGGCTAAGCCCTGAAAAAGCTCAAATGAGAGTCGACCATATTCTTAAAAGATATACTCTGAAGCTGCTGATAAAAAATTACTAGAGAGGAACACTCTCAAGAAAAAGAAAAGATCAAGATCAAGAAAGCGTGGAAAGCAAAAGAAGCTCATCAGAAAAGAAAAGAGAAGAAGGGTGAATCGGACAAATCAAAAGAATATCTATTCCAAGCCAACCACTCTGTTATATTTCATTTCCTTGTACTTAGAATTTATCCTCGGTATCATGAGTTGTACTTAGTCATTCCTTTGTACAAGAGAACCCGTGTTTAAGTTTCTCAGAAACTTAAACTAACCTTTATTGTAAACACTGATAAGTGTCTGAGAGCCTGGAGAGGCTTGGAGGAACAAAGAATACTTGTTTAGCCTGGAGAGGCCGTGTCCAAAGAATACTTGTTGAGCCTGGAGAGGCTATGTGTGCAAAGAATACTTGTTGAGTCTGGAGAGGCTAGGTGTGCAAATAATACTTGTAATCTTGCGGGATTAGTGGAAATCCAGTGGTGGTTTGCCCTGAGATTGGACGTAGCTCACTGTGTTAGTGGGTGAACCAGGATAAATTTCTGTGGTCAAGTTCTCTCTACCCTTAACTCTTTATATTCTGTTTTAACTAACCAAGGAGGGTTAAGAAAAGTGATTTTATTAATCTTCGCTGCGAAATGAAATTTTTTTTTCACGCTAAAAGTATTTCAGAATCAAGTTTACACAACCTTCTGAGTTGTATCAGGAAGTTGCTAAACTTCCCAGTTTTGGAAGGTTGCTCAAATATTTTCAAATCAGTTTGCTTGTTTTAAAGGTTTCCAGAAAAAATCTGTAAAGATTATAAAACACTATTCAACCCCCCTTCTAGTGTTTCCTGTGGTCCTAACAGACTCTTGGTGGTAGCAGATATTTTGTGACATTAATTGATGATCCTTCACGAAAGGTGTCGATGTATTTCCTAAGAACGAATGACCAAGTTTTCAATACTTCAAAGAGTTTCATGCCATGGTGGATAGGGAAACGAGAAAACTTCTGAAATGTCTCCGCAGTGACAATGGGGGTGAGTACATTTCTCATGAATTCAAGAATTATTGTTCTGAACATGGCATCAAACATGAGAAAATGGTTCCTGGCACCCCATAACATAATGGTGTGGCCAAAAGAATTAACAGAACCATTATGGAGAAAGTTATATATATGTTGAGAACGACTAAACTGCCTAAGCCAATACTGAGTGAAGTTGTTCAAATGACATGCTACCTAATTAATAGATCTCTGTTTGTTCCTTTGGGCTTTGACATCCCTGAGAGAGTATGGTTTGACCATGATATTGCTTACTCTCATTTGAAAGTGTTTGGATGCAGAGCTTTTTCTCACGTAAGTATAGAAGAGATAAAAATTTGATGATAGAGTTATTCCTTGTATTTTGTGGGATGTGGAGATGAGGAATTTTACTACAATATATGGGATCCGGAAAAGAAGGGGATTGTTAGAAGTAGAGACGTAGTGTTCCATGAGCAAGAGAATATGGTGGACTTTACGATTCTAGAGAAAACTAAAGAATCTGGTGGATGTGTTGATCTTACACCAGTGCCTCCTCCTATAGAAAAATCCACTAAAGGGTGAGAGTATACTTACAATAGGGTAGATGAAGAGCCAACCATAGATGATGTTGAAGATGGAAAAGGTGTTAAGTAGAGGGAGCAGAACCTGCCACAACTCAGATGTTCAGAAAGAGAGCGTCGTCCATCCAGTATGTACCCTAGTTTAGAGTACACTCTCCTTACTGATGAGGGGGAATTGGGAACTTTTGAAGAAGTTCAAACTCATAAGATACAATCCCAATGGATGAAAGCCATACGAGAAGAAATTGATTCCTTGGGGGGAAGAATGACACTTATGAGCTTCTAGAACTTCCTAGAGGCAGGAGAGCCTTGAAGAATATGTGGGTGTTCAAGCTTAAGAATGATGGTAGTAAGATAGTCAGGTATAAATCTCGCTTAGTCATAAAATGCTTTGGACAAAAGGGAGAAATAGATTTTGATGAAATTTTCTCTCCGGTTGTGAAAATGAGTTCTATTCGAGTTATACTCAGACTGGTGGCTAGCTTGGATCTAGAGCTTGAATAACTAGATGTAAAGACTGGATTTCTCCATGGAGATCTAGAGGAAGAAATCTACATGGTACAACCAGAAGCATTTAAAGAAGCTGGAAAGAATCACATAGTTTGCAGGTTAAAGAAAAGTCTATATGGATTGAAATAGGCTCAAAGACAATGGTACAAGAAATTTGACTCATTTATGTGAAGTCATGGATATACCAAGAATGATTCAGATCATAGCGTATATGTCAAAACATTTTCAGGTAACAAATTCATCATCTTTTTACTATATGTTGATGATATGCTGATGGTGGGAGAAGATATGAAGATGATTGATAATTTGAAAAAGGAGTTGTCAAAATCCTTTGATATGAAAAAATCTAAGTCATGCAATTTTTTTGAGATCGAAAAGCTAGGCTGTTGTGGTTGTCACAAGAACGGTATATGAATCAGATTATAGAAAGATTCAACATAAAGGATGTTAAGCCAGTTAGCACACTGTTGGCCAATCACTTCAAACTCAAGAGGAGGACTTGTCCTACTAGTCAGGAAGAAAAGGAAGCCACGACCACTATACCATCCTCAGCATTCGGGAATTTGATGTATACAATAGTTTGCACTAGACCAGATATTGCTCATGCGGTTAGAGTTGTTAGAAAGTTTCTTTCCAATCTTGGAAAAGATCATTGAGAAGCAGTGAAGTGGATCTTGAGATACTTGAAAGGTAGATGTAGAATGTACTTGCACTTTGGAGGACCAGAAACTATTCTGGGAGGATATGCAGATGCAAATATGGCATGTGATCTAGATGACAGGAAATCTACCTCTGGATGCGATTTTACTTTTGCAGGGGGGATCTCATGGAAATCTAAACTACATAAGTGGGTTTCTCTGTTGATTGTTGAAGCAGAATATGTTCCTATGACCGAAGCAGGATAGAAAATGCTTTGGTTGCTGAGATTCCTTGAGCAACTAGGAATAAAGCACGAATGGTGCACTAATTTGAACAGTTGTAGACGAAATATATAGTGTGCCGGAGTTGCAAAATAAACAGCACATGAGATCTCTATAAATAGAGATCTTGGAAACCATAAGCAACCAACACAAAGAAGCAAAAATGAGGGAAAAAAATAGAGAGCGAGAGTAAATCCCAAAAAGTGAGTGTGTAGGAAAAATACATCGGGTATATTTTTAGGTTAATCTCTAATACTCCTTGGTATTATAAGTTGTAGTATTTGAATAGGAGTGAGTCTCACTGGGAAAAACTATATTTGCATCTCTTGTATAACAGAGTGTGGAAAGGATATTGTAATTATCCTTAAATATAGTGAAATTTTTTTCGGAGTTTGTCCCATGGTTTTTCCCTTAGTACTGGATGGATTTTCTCGTAAAATATTTGGTGTTTCTTTTTCTACCCTTTACATCTCTTCTAATTGTTGTACTACTATGGTGGTAGATCTAGTTTTAATAGATCTACTTTAGTGTCTGTTGCTATATTTAATTTACATTGTGAATCAATCCCCGAGCCCAACCGAGCCCAACAAACAGTGAATTCCTTTCCATGAAACTTCTAAAAATGGAAATCACTTTTACATTTTAAATTATTAATATTATTAATAATCATTAGTAATTATTATTATAGTAATTATATTAATAGAAATATCACTATAATAATAATTTTATTATAGTTATTACGTTAATGAGAATGTCACTATAATAATAAAATATTCTCTACTTTACCAGAAACCTACAACTTTTACTAATGTTTATCTTATAAAAAATAAATACCTTAATTTGTTTAACAAATTACAAATATTAATATCTAAAAGATTTATAGTAGTTATTTAATTATATTTATTATATTATATCAATATTAATGCCATTTTTATATTTTAAATATTGAATTTATCCCGGAAATAAAGAACACATACAACCTTACTAATATTTATCTTATAAAAATAATAATTTAATTTATTTAAGAAATTACAAATATTAATACGTAAAAAATTAAAAATATTCTGACTTAAAAGTTAAATAATAAAATATTTTAAAACATTTACTAAAAAGCCTTTTAGCATATTTTATAAATTTTGTAAGATGAATAAAAATATAAAATGAAATTTAAAGCATGTTAAAGCACTAAAAAACACTTTCCAGTTATATTAATAGTAATAATTATTTCATTATTGTTAGAGTAGACTACACTCATCTCCCCTAATAGAAGCTTAAATTACACTCACCTCCACTCTTATTATAAAACCTACTCTTACTTCATATGAGAGATCAATATGTATTACTTTTTTTGTCAATTTTAATGTAAATAAACCTTTTAGTGATGATTCATAATTATGAATGAGTCTCTTAATGAAAATTTTATTTTCTCTACAACTTTTCATGTCACTGATAATTCATTTTAAATATTTTATTATTTATTTTAGGACTTTAGAAGTTGAAAAGAACTTTTAAGTTCCAATTTTATCGACTTTAAAATTTTACCAAAAATCTTTATTTTACCTTTTAACATATTATAGTTAATAGTAGATGTTAAAAAATACATACTAATGATGTTGAAAATCAGAAATCAAGAAAAGAAAAACATAAGGAGTTTGTTTACATTAAAATGGACATAATTACAACACATATTCATCTTTTAGAGGAGGAATATGTAGGTTTTAATATAAGAGGGGAGGACATTGTAATTTAAGTTTCTTTTAAGGGAGGGGAGTGTAATTTACCCTTAGTGTTATTATATTGATGTTAAAGCCCACTTTTTACTTTTCCAATATTGAATTTATCCAAAAAAAAAAGACTACAAATTTTGCTATATTATTATTATTATTATTATTATTATTATTATTATAATAGTGAAAATGGTGGTGTCCTTGCTTTCCCCTTATTTACATTTTCATTTTAAAATTTGACCTATAGAAAAAGAAAGCTACAACTATTGCTAATTAAATTATAGCAATTATAGTAATAATTTAATAATAGTAATTATATAGAAAAAGAAAGCTACAACTATTGCTAATTAAATTATAGCAATTATAGTAATAATTTAATAATAGTAATTATATAAAATATCAATTTAGTTTTCCCCTTATTTTGATTTTAAATTTAAGTAAATGTCATTAATTATAGTCTAGAATTTATGGATTACAAAATCATTTTTTCTTTATTAATATTTATAAATGAGTAATAATACGAAAAAACATTATAGTATGTAAAGTTGAAATTTTGCACAATGTTTGGTCCACTAAAAAAACATGGGCAAGAATATGAAAAGTTCCAATATTGCATTCAAATAAAAAAAAAATTCAATTATCAACGTGGCTAATTTGGACATCCCATGTGAACTAAGAATTGTGCCGCTTGAATGTTCACAACCTATAGGGTCTCATAGAAAACAATCATTTAATAATTTTTATGGACAATTATAATTTCAGTGGTTATAGTATTAAAACAATGATTTCCATAACGTGAAAAAAATTAATTAATAGTCATTAATGTCATTAATGATTTCCTAAACCCTAGCTAATTGAGTCACAACCAATTCATAGTTACTTTATGTCTCTAATGGATATTTGCTAATAATTTCTTTTCCCATCAAAATGGTAATTTTTTAAATTCTCCGCAGATTATATGTATTTTTAAAATACTTTTTTTGTTGTGTATTGCCCAAGCATGCACTATTTGTTTTGTTTAACCACAAGTATCTTTTACGAGAGGCAATCTTGTTCGAGTCGAGAACATCCACGTCATGGTGAAGCTAGTTTTCCCAGCGGAGATTTTTTCCATCCATAAGACTCGTACCTGAGACCTTACTTAAGGGGAATCAAACATCTACCACTTGAACCAACCCTCGTTGGTCCAGACCATGCACTCTAGTTTTAAAAAAATAAAGAACATTAATAAATTATCTTTGACTAAAATATGTTTTTGGTCTTCCAAAATATTGCGATTTTCCCATTTGGTCCCTCAATTTTTTTCCAAACTAGTCCCTCAAAAATTATAACGCATTCCCATTTGGTCCCTCCATTAGTGCACCATTAAAAATCTTTGTTAAATGCTTATGTGGCAGCTTAAGTGGACAAAATAATCCTAAATGGCATTCCTATGTGTCATATGAGGCATCCTACATGGATTTTTTAGTAAATGTTTGTCATATTCTTGGGTGACTTGTGTTAGGCACAATACCTTGTGGTAGAAGGAGTTGCATGAACGTTGCTCAATGATTGACCTTGTGTGAGTGGTTGATAGTGTGTAAAGAAATATGTGTTGTTGCTTAAGTGAAGAAATCGTCGCACGAGATTTTTGCAGTAAAAAGGTTCAAAAGGTAACACGTTGCCTCCTTTAGCGTAGTTGCATCAGGAAGAGGAACCATAAGGGGTTGAGGAAGAGTGCCAACTCCTCAACATTAATGCACTACATCTGACCAAGTGCAAGACAATGTAAACGTGAGAATTTAAAATTGTGTGGATTTGATTTAATAGTTGTAACTTAATCAATACTTATAACACATGAAGTTTTGATTTCCAAGGTGCTGGCTGATCAACCTTTGTTAGAGGAAAGGGAGCAGTATTTGGTAGAGAAAGGGGAACAACACCAGTGGGTAATTTAGACGCAATGTTAGGGTTTTGGAAGAATGTTTTGAGATTTCTAAGATAATTAGGGATTTCTTAAATTTAAAAGGATATGAGCTTTTATGACACATAAGATGACATATGGGTATACCATTTGGGATTATTTTGTCCACCTAAACTGCCACATAAGCATTTAGCAGATTTTTTAACGGTGCACTAAATGAGGGACCAAAGGGAATGCATTATAATTTTTGGGGGATTAGTTTGAAAAAAAAATTGAGGACTAAATGGGAAAATTGTGATATTTTGGGGGATCAAAAATATATTTTAACCATTATCTTTTAGTGTTTAATTTGTGTGTATGGGGGCAGAGAGATTAAATTACACCAAGATATTGAGTAACTTGTTAATTGTCAAATTATATTCCAAAGTCTACCTTTAGAATATAGGAACTAATATAGATCTTTTTACTTAGCGTGCCCTGATGAAATCTGAACCAACCCATAAGAATATATATAAGAATTCAGTTCAATTAAGAGTTTGTTCATGACAAAATCAGTTGAAAAGATAGATAAAGAGTGTATTTAGTAAAATATTTCAGCAAGATGAAAGATAAAATTTGTAGCTAAAATTATTTTTTAGTGTTTGGTAAGGTAGTTATTTAGATAACTTTTAGTTTTTCTAGAAGCTACTTGAGATAGCTTGTTAAAAAGCTCATTTTTTCATATATTAGTTGATTTTTTTTTACAATTTTATCTCTCAGTAACCTTTACTCACCATTATTTGACATTTTAATGATGTATTTATTTGTACAATTTTCAGTTAATTTTACATTTTCAATAAAACCAGCTAATTTATCAACTTTCACCTGACTTTTCAGCCTTTATTTAACTTTTCAACTTTCTACCAGTTTTACCAAACACACTCGAAAGCTGAAAAGTTATCTGAAAACTGAAAGTTGAAAAATTGGCTAATTTGATTGAAAGTGTTTGGTAAAACTAGTTGTTGAACTGATTGAAAATTGTAAGATGACAAATAAGTGCATCATTAATCATTGAATGATAATGAGTGAGAGTTGTTAAAGAATAAAATTATAATAAAGATTTAGTTAGTGGCTGAAAAAAGAAGTTATTTTTTTAAAAAAAAACCTCAAGTAACTTCTAAAAATAGATTTCAACTATCAATTTTAATTTTTTATCTAGTTGAAATGTATTACCAAACACATTATTCATAAAACATTTGTTCAATAATAACTATACAAAAGGTAAATAGGTTTGATTTGTCTAAATTAAGCAATATTAATTTTTTTCTTCTTAGATGTAAAGGAACTATTGAATAAGCGAATTAAAGAATCACAATCTAGAATATAAATTAATTGGGACACTGATCTCCACCTAATTTTGAAATTGTGTACGTGGAGAGGACACAGTCCACTTATATACAATAAACAAAAGAAACCAGACAAGTACCAAATAACAGGAAGGGTATATAAAACACACTTTATATAGAATAGTCATCTCCATGTCTCTGAATATACCAGTCATAAGTCATTACTCATTGGTAAACCTTTCAACCACAGAGACAGAGACAGTAACATCAATACACAAATCTAACACGTAACGTAACGTAATCTTCCCAATATATAAACAACCTCTTAATTAATGGATGGAGTAGCATGGGCACACACTAATATAAGTAATTGCTCGAACATCCAATAAAGTCACTAATTGGAAGATATAACTAGCTAGTCCCTTAACATATACAATGGTTTTTTTTTTTTTTTTTTGGTCAAACATATACAATGGTTTGATCCTTGGTCATATATAAATAGAATTTTTTTATTGATCATAGTCATCATACTATATCCATTTCAATTAATGATTTCTCCATCTAATTAAAAATGGACTAATCTAAACAATAAAAGCAATTGCTCCAACATAAAAAAATGCATCCGAATCTCTTATTTGCAAAAACAAGAGGAAACTCAAGAAACTAAAGAAAGTAGGATCCGTAGTGTTAAGTTTAGTTAGATCAAACGACATGCATATTTTTAGTGTTTCATTAGGGTTTGTCACAACAATGACAAATTAAACGACATCAATTAAGACAAGATGGACCAGCAAAATATTAATTCCATAAAAAAAAAATTACTTGCAATGAAGCAGAGTTTGTCAATGAGTCCATAACCTAGTTTTATTTCACGCAGTTAATTTCCATAACCTAGTTATATTTAAACCATATTTGATTTTGACAATTGAGCAGGATTGACCCAACATATATGTAATCTTAAAGCAAATTATAATATTGATGCCTAATTTTAAGAGATAAAAAACATAAAATGACATTTTTTTAAAAAAATCTATTTTTAAGAAAAGAAACTTATATTAAATTAAAATTTTTCTTTTTATAAAAAAAATTATTTTAAATTATTATCTACTGACTAATAATTAGTAATATTTTTATATTTGATATAATGATTTTATTAAATTTTGGGTAAAATATATTTTTAATTATTAATTATAAATTTAAGCATATTTAGGTTTGGTTCTCATAATTTAAAATCAATGTGTTGAGTTTTTATTTTCTTGAAATCACCTCAAATTAATCCTTAGAACCCCTCTCGATAGGGACTAAAAATACATCTGATAAAAAATAATGAAGACAAAAACACACCTGATAAAAAACTAATTTGGGATTATTTAAAAAGAGAGACTCAACACACAAATTTTAAGTTATGAGAACCAAAATCAAATTTATTTAATTTTATGAAAAATCAGAAATTACAAGCATATTTTATCTCTATTTTTAATATATATATATATATATATATATAAATTTGAGGCATTATTACAGGGGAAATCTAAATCAATTGTTTTACCAACCTCCTCTTCAAGACAGCCTTGCCAATGAGATTGGTTCGATAAAAAAATTTTATTGGAAGAGCTAACTTCATCATAGATGTTTCTTACTCGAGCATGATTGACTGCATGGGCTAGATATCTATTGAAATTTTTATTTTTTTTTCTTTTTCCATTTTATCGTTTTTTCAAAGGACAAACTAGAGTGAGTCAGTGAACCACGGAAAAGGAGTATGTCTAGCACACTCATTATTTGGCTTCACATGGCAACAAAGTTAAAATTAAATTGTCTAATATAGAACAGCTGTGATAGTACACAACTACATCTACACATACCTAACTTGCATTCACCGAGAAACGAGAGTACTGGTCATTGTTTGGTGCGTGGTTTAAGGCCATGTTTCTACTTCTACGTGCAGGCAGGGTCAATTTAATAGTAACCAGAGCCAGATATATATGGAGTATAAGGGGTCAATATTATAATTTTTTTTTAAGTTTAATTATGTTTTTGGTTTTTACAATATTGCGTTTTTCTTATTTTGTTTTCTATTTTTATTTTTTTTCAAAGTAATTTTTTAAAAATGATTTTTTCTCAAATGGTCCCTCTGATTTTTTTTCTATAATTAAAGTGTTGATGATTGAAAACGAGTAAACCCCCAAATCAGTCCCTGACTTTTTTTACGTCGTGCAAATTAGTCTCTGACTTCTAACTCCGTCAAGCAATTTAGTCTGAGAGACTAACTTCCGTTAAATGGGTGATGATCTGACACGTTAAGTGTAATGTAACACCCAAAACGACCGTGTTTTGATGCTGAGATTTTCCAGAATCCCCAATCTGCCCCTCATTCCTTTTTTTTCTCCCTTCTAATTCCTTCTTCTCTTCTCAACACTTCGCCATTCGTGAACTGCTCCCACCTGGGTTTCCTTTTTTTTTTCTGCTTCTATAAAGGCTTCTTTTCATCTTCATCTCTTGCTGTTTCCGTATCACATTCCGGTGACAATGGGTAGCTGCGGTGACAGGAAAAGAACAACTGTGAGTGCTGGATCTAGTCCATCACATTGGTCCTTAAACATCCAAAATGCTAGAACATAACAACAAAAAACAAAACAGAAACAAGTCCAAAAGACCATCACAGTGGTCCTTAAAGCATCAAATTTTGTTTCTGTAATGCAGAGGTTACTTCATTATGCCAAATACGATGCAATAAACTAACACAACAAGGGAAGCAAAATAAAAAAAAAATTCCCTAAGAGGGCCAAATCCGGAACATGATTCCAAAGGGTCTATGTTATATAAACAAACTCACTTCCTTTACAGATGTAAAGGATGCTAAATATAAATAAATAAATACTAAATCTTCAAACTTATATTTTTAATAAAGCATAACATTCAACAAATATCAATGAGCTTTTACAAAACATCCTACTCATTTATCTCAGACATCCTAGGGAAATTTCGTAATTAATATGAAAAACATCTCTCAAATATGAATACCCCCAAACTTAGAGTCAATATTAGCTAATAGATATTACAACAGTTAGAAGGAGAAAAGGTGTAATTTAGCCCTGTATAAACAACAATAATGTTAGCCTAGTGTGATTATGCATTGAGGTTGGAGCTTATGATTGAATTGCCTATATGGCTATATAGATCAAATGTATCAAATTCTTAATAAATCCACTTAGAGCAGGGCATAATCCAGTTCTTGATGCTTGCCAAAACTAGCCATGTCCTAATTTATGAACTTCTTTACCCACATTCCTCATTGAAAATATGAAAAGTGAGAATCCTTGCAATTTTGCACTACACTTGGGCTGAAATAAAGATAGAAATAAAACAATATTTAAAAAGAAAAAAAAAGATATCATGCTCTGAAACTATAAACCAATCATATTTATGAATATATGGAAAGTTACCTTAAGAGGTGAAGAACATTGGCATGGTTTGCAAACAACCTGAAACGGACAGGGAAGCAGCTAGCTAAACTGTGTAATGGGTCCTGTAGTGCAACATCTGAGATTTGTTGTGGCACGATTTAATAAAGACCCACGCGGAAAACAGCCGTTACAGACATTGTTGGAAATTACTGGTCAACTCATACGAAAACAACAAGAGATGAAGATGAAAAGAAGCCTTTACAGAAGCAGAAAAAAAAAGGAAACCCAGGTGGGAGCAGTTCACGAATGGCGAAGCGTTGAGAAGAAAAGAGGGAATTAGAATGGAGAATAAAGGAATGAGGGGCAGATTGGGGATTCTGGAAAACCTCAGCATCAAAACGCGGTCGTTTTGGGTGTTACATGGCACTTAACGTGCCAGATCATCACCCATTTAACGGAAGTTAGTCTCCCGGACTAAATTGCTTGACGGAGTTAGAAGTTAGGGACTAACGTGTCTATTTAAGTAAGTCAGGGACTAATTTGCACGACGTAAAAAAAGTCAGGGACTGATTTGGGGGGTTTACTCGACTGAAAACAGATAGATCATTTGGGAAAATCATGATATTTGGGGGATTAATTTGGAAATCGTGATATTTTTAGGGACTATTTAATTTGGGGAAAAATAATTGTAAAAAAAAAGTAGGGGCTAGTTAGGAAAAAATCATTTTTGAAGGACTACTTTAGAAAAAAAAATTAAAATGGAGGACCAAATGAAAAATCGCGATATTTTGGAAAACTAAAGACATAAATAAACCTTTTTCTTAATCAATTAGCCCATCCCAAATGTAATTTTTTTATTTATTATATAAACCAAATAAAAAATAAAAAATTAAGATAAACACTCATAGTTTATATATACATACACATGCATAAACAGTGTAAGTAATTTAAAAATTTTATGAATTATTTTAATTATTATTTTCTTTTTATTGTTTATTTTATATTGTTTATTTTATATTTATTTTAATTTTAATATGATATTTTATCACTAAAAAATTAATAAGAATTCAAAAATTAAATAAAATATGACACTATAATTACCAAATATTATAGTTTTTTAGAGAAAATAAAAATAGAATTTATATAAAAAAATCTATGTAAACATGTCTTTTATGTTATTTCACATAAATAAACTATTTAAAGCAAACACTTTTAATTGAATAAAATACTTTATCAGTTACCAATTAACTTATCAATTAGCTAATTTTATTAAACATAACATACTAACTCTTTAGCTTGTAACTGGACTTCCATTGCATATATATATATATATATACATGCATATATATGATATAAATTTTAAAAAAACAAGGGGGGCTATGGCCCCCTTTAGCCCTTAAATAGCTTCGACCCTGATAGTAACCATTGAAGCGGTAAATTAACCGAGTCCAGCCGAGTTGAGCATCCTAAGCTCAAGGCTTGTGAAAAAATGGGTGGTGTTATGGACTAATCCCTTTAGGCCCATTAACCATGACAACCCAAAACAAATATAATGGTACATTATGACATTGCCAAATATCCATAAATATATATACTTGCCTATTTACTATATTTATGATTATACCTGCTTACCATATTTATACAGGCCCAAGACCCTTATAAACAAAAGGTGTTAACAATTCACAAGGTATGCAATCTTTACTTAGTCAACTACTTTGACTGTTATACATATCTAACATGGGCGTCAGAGTGCCTTTGCAGGTACACCCATCTGTGGATAACCCGGATCCGCTTCCCAACAATACTCAGATCCAGATCTGAGTTCGACATAGCAGACCCAAGTTCGAGTTCTACACCAGAACATTTGGCGCTAGAAGGAGGGCCTCCCCCTTCTCCAGCATGACTGTCAGTACCCGTCTCCAGACAATGAGGGCCCGCCCTCAACCAACACTTGAAGGATGGGTAAAGGACCTAGGCTACCAAGAAGACGTGATTAAACACGAGGGCACTTTGCAGCCCCAACCTCAAATCGGACCAGTTGAAACTCATCAATCTGATCCCCAAGATGAGGTTATACGCCGACTTGAAGCCCAGCCAAAGGAATTCCAAGAGCAGAACCGAAGACCTCCTGAACCCCAGCCAAAACCAGTAGGCGATCCCGGTATTAGCCACTTGGAAGAGCGTATCCGTCATTTCGAGCGCAGTGTCGGCCCCCAACCCCAACCGACAATGCATTCCCGGTCTCACTCTAACCGGGACCGTGGTACCCAATAGGATGTTTACACCATCGATCAGACATATATTCAACACAAAGTCGGTCGACCCTCCAATCCAGTCATCATCTTCTCTAATGACGACTTCCTTGATGCTATTGAAGACCACGATGACCCCTTTGTGATTCGCTCCTTCATAGGGGACAGGGATGTAGGCCGTGTTTTTGTTGATCAAGGAAGCTCAACCGACATACTCTTCTACAGGACTTACACCCAGTTGCTACTACCTATAGAATCCCTTTTTACCCTATTCAGGTGATTTGGTGGGTTTCTCTGGAGGAAGAATCCAGCCCAAAGGATACCTTCAAACAACACTCACAGTCGGCTCTGAGACTAATAACAAAGCAATCTCAGCCAAGTTTTTGATAGTTGACTGTCCTAGCCTGTATAATGCCATTCTCGGACGTCCGCCTTTAAATGCACTTGGGGCAGTTATCTCCACTCAACATCTGATGATGAAGTTTCTAGGCCGGGACGGGACGGTCATCACAGTTCAAGGGGATCGCAAAGTAGCGAGAAAATGCTATAACGCAGCTCTTAACCCTACTGCAATTCCACAACAAGTAAAAAGAACACCATAAGGTCAGGTCCTCATGATTGATCTCGAACTAAGAGCCGACTTGAATCCCAAGGGTAGAGACCGGATTGAACCAGCTGGCAAGACCAAACCTTTCCAAATTGGCACCACAACAGATCAGACCACCAAGATAGGCTGCGACATGGATCCTGATATGGAGAACAAATTGAAGGCTCTGCTCACCAGAAACTCTAACTTATTCGCTTGGACTTCAGCCGACATGCCAGGAATTGACCCAAGTTTCTGCTCCCATAAACTGTCAGTTGATCCCGAAGCTAAACCTATTGCTCAGAAAAAGAGGAAGATCGGCCTTGAGCAGCAGCAAGCAGCGAACCAACAAGTCGAAGAGCTTCTAAAAGCTGGCTTTATCAGAGAATGCAAGTATGTCACCTGGCTTTCGAATGTCGTCCTCGTGAAAAAGTCTAATGGAAAATGGAGAATGTGTGTGGATTACATAGACCTGAACAAAGCTTTCCCAAAGGACCCCTTTCCACTACCCAACATCGACCAATTGGTCGACAATTCATCAGGATACTGTTGGCTATCCTTCATGGATGCTTTCTCAGGCTAGAACCAGATATCTATGGACCGAGATAACGAAGAGAAAATCACCTTCATCACTGACAAAGGGATTTACTGTTACACCATGATGCCCTTTGGCCTGAAGAATGCCGGTGCAACTTACCAGCGGATGATCACACAAGTTTTTGGAGATCTCATGGGTAAAGTTGTCGAAGTGTACATTGATGATATAATTGCCACGATCCCTGCTGGAGGAGATCATGTGGCCGACTTGGAGTTAGTCTTCAACCGCGTTCGCAAGCACAACATGTGTCTAAATCCACTGAAATGTTCTTTTGGTGTTCCTTCAGGACACTTCCTTGGTTTCCTTCTTACCAGCAGAAGTGTTGAGGCTAACCCGGATAAGTGTAAAGCCATGTTAGAAATGCAAAGTCCAAAATCCATCAAAGACATCCAGCAGCTCAATGGCTGGATCACAGCACTAAGTCGATTCATCCCAAAGGCGGCCACCACATCTCTCCCCTTCTTTCAGCTACTCTACAAAGGGAAATCTTTCACATGGAACAGCGAATGCGAAGCTGCCTTTCAAAACCTCGAGGACACATTGGCAAATCCCCCCATCCAGGTGAAGTCGGTCCCAGAGGATCCTCTCTACCTTTATATCTCCATCACAAACCAAGCAGTCAGCTCTGTCTTGATAAGGGAAGAAGGACGCAACCAATACCCCATTTACTTTATAAGTAAGGCCCTCCAGGGCCCTGAGTTGTGTTACCAAAGATTAGAAAAGGCCGCCTTAGCCATCCTACTCACTGCCCGAAGATTGAGCCACTATTTCCAGGGGCACAAAGTTATAGTCCGAACCGACTTACCCATCAGAACTGTACTACACAAGCCAGGCCTCTCCGGACGGATGACAACATGGGCTGTTGAATTTTCTGAATTTGACATACACTTTGAAAGTCAGACCGCTCTCAAAAGCCAAGTGTTGGCTGACTTTGTCGCAGAAATGACTCCCATTGAAGACACCTCCAACTTCGAGTGGACCGTCTTTGTTGACGACTCATCCAACAAAAAGAGCGCATGAGTCGGGATAGTACTAGAAGGACCGGGGGAATCTACATTGAAAAATCATTGAAGTTTGAATTCTCCACTTCAAACAACCAAGCAGAATATGAAGCATACATCGCCGGCTTAATCATGGCAAAGGAAGTGGGAGCAAAGAAAGTCCTAGTGTGCAGTGACTCTCAACTGATGGTATCTCAGATCAAAGGGGAATACCAAGCCAAGGAACCTCAATTACAAAGTTACTTGGAAAAAGTGAAAATTGCAAATGATGGCTTTGAAGAAATCATCTTCCAACATGTCCCAAGGAGCGAGAATACACGAGCCGACATTCTCTTCAGATTAGCCAGTACCAAGAAGCTAGGAAACAACAACTCAGTCCTTCAAGAAGTCATCTCGGCCCCTAGGATCTCTGACACAACAATCCTATCCATCGACAAACCGGACTCCTGGAAAACCCCAATCAAGACTTACATCTTGACAGGAGAGCTTCCAGAAGAAGAAAAAGAGGCAAAGAAGGTAAGACGACCTGCATCCTGGCTCACAATTGTTAATAATAGACTTTACAGGAAGGGACCCCCTTGCTTAAGTGTATATAGCCAATGATGAAGCTGAATACGTTCTAGCCGAGTTGCATGAAGGAAGTTGTGGCGGACACCAAGGTGGGAGGTCTTTATCAAAGAGAGCTCTCAAAGCCGGTTACTACTGGTCGACTATGGTCCAACAATCCATGGACTATGTCAAAAGGTGTGAAGCATGTCAGAAGAACGACTCACTCCATCATCAACCCTCTTCTGAGATGTCAACTATGTAGGTCCCATGGCCTTTCCACCAATGGGGGATTGATATTCTCGGCCCTTTCCCACCAGCTCCGGGCCAAGTCAAGTTCCTGGTAGTAGCAGTAGACTGCTTCACCAAATGGATAGAAGCAGAACCTGTTGCCACAATCACATCCTCTAAGGTCCAAAAGTTCTTCTACAAGAACATCATATCTCGGTTCGGCATCCCCCATTCTGTAATCACAGACAATGACACCCAATTCACTAACAAAGGGTTCAGGGAACTCTTAGCCGGACTCAAGATCAAGCATCATTTCACCTCAGTGGAGCACCTACAAACCAATGGTCAAGCAGAAGCTGCAAATAAGTTATCCTCAAAGCCCTCAAGCGAAGGTTGGATAATGCCAAGGGCAATTGGGTTGAACAACTCGACCATGTGCTCTGGGCATACCAGACCACTCCACAATCTTCCACTAATGAAACTCCTTTTCGCCTCACTTATGGAACTAAATCCCTTATCCTAATCGAGATAGGAGAGTCGTATTGGAGGGTAGAAAGCTTCAATGAAGAAACTAATGGGAAGAATATCCTTGAAGAGTTAGACTTCCTGGATGAAAGACACGTTATGGCACACATCCGAGATTCCATGTTGAAGGAACACTTGGCGCTACAACACCATACCAAGGTACTCATCAGGAAATTCAAACCCGGTGATCTCGTCCTGCGAAGGGCCGACATTGGAAACAAGAATACTTCTTAAGGAAAGTTGGCTGCAAACTGGGAAAGCCCCTACACAGTAACTGAGTCAACCGAGAACGATGCTTATAAGATAGAAACCCTTGTAGGAAAGGCCATTCCGAGATTCTAGAACTCAAACAAGCTAAGGGCATACTATTCTTAATCAAGTCGGTTTTAGTCTATTCTGATTTTGTATCTTAGGACCCTTAGGATTTTTTTTTTGTTTTAACCCCAGATGTGAAGAACATCCCGGTTAGACACTCAAGCTTATTTGGTTCAATAAAATTTCGGATGTGAAGAGCATCCTGGTTACATTATTTAACTATATTTACAACCCGAGTGTCAAGAGCATCTCGACTACATATTCAACTATCTAAACCCTGGATGGGAAGAGCATCACGACCTCTCATCCCTTTATGATCGTTTAAAGTTCCTAAAAGCAACAACGTTAAAAGCATGCAAACACTTCACGTTACAAGCGCATAAAACCCCAAGATCGACATTCACGAATCAAGAGTGTTACAAGCATACAAACACGTTAAAAGCGCGAAACAACTGACATACAAGCATAAGATAACAAAGACGTTGAAAGTAAAGCAACAAACGTGTGTAATACAAAGTCGTCCAATCGAGTTACACTAAGAAAGAAGAAAATACAAAAGTGTACAAGTTATTACAAACTAAAACAACAAAAAAGATGCCTACTCCTCATATGGGCCGACTTCCTCCCCAGAGGCAACTGCAACATAAACTTTTTTCTCCATATCCACTTTGCAGATTTGCTTTTTGTAAACCCCATAGGCAGTCGACACCCCATCTACCACAAGTTCGGGATTAAGGAGCTTCAATTGGGCCACAACATTATTAAAAGACTTCGTGCCAATCTTTTCAGATAGCTGCATGAGGCTAGCTTTCTCTTCTTTAAACTTAGCCTGGGCCCTGAGGGGATTCTTCTTCACTATTTCTGCCACAGTCGCCTCGTTCATCCCGGACGCAGGAGGAGCCATTTTCAACTTCTCCAAATCTTCCTTCACTTTAGACAACTCGGCCTCCAGGGTCTTATTCTTATCCTTAACCGATTTGTAATAACCCCTGTACTTTAACTTCTCTTTTTTCTCAGACTTAATAGCCTCAATGGCTTCCTTTAAATCCTCCAAGGATTTATCTCTTTCGGTGGTCCGAGTTTCAAGCTCTTAATTCATTTGATCATATGTCGGCATCACATCCAGCCGCATATATCTAAGGAAAGAAGCATGTTGGATACATTGACGCTCCATACCCCAGAGGTTCTCACTCACAGGCACCTTGTCATGAACCGCCTTCAAAACGGGGTTGTACAGAATATGATCCATCCCGGGTGTGTCCAGATCACACTCCAAGTTGTACAGATTAATCCCGGACTCCCCCGAAGATTCTTCAACTCTCTGCCTTTTTCTTGGGCTTTCCAGGTTGTTTTTTCTTCTTGGGACGATTTTCATCTGCACCACTTCCATACACCAAACCATCCCCACTGGCGCCAGCGTCGTCCTTAACACGGGTTGACTCCCCGACACACCCTCACCTGCATCTCGGGTGAAGTCCAAATCCACCTGGACTTCATCCTCTTGATTTGCATATGCATTCTGCAAAGCCCTCAGTTGTTTCAAGGCAGCGTGGCCATCGATGCTGCAAATAAAGTTAGAAAAATGTTAGTCAAGATCTGAGAAACGTTAACAACTCGAAGAAAATTACAAGTCTCACCTATTCTCGAACCGACACTACGCATCGACCTATCTAATATCTTTTTACTAGAAAAGACCCTACACTCTTTGACAGGATCACATAATAGACCTTTCACGGTCAAGTCTCGTGGGAGCAAACTCGACTCGGTCACTTCATAATTCGAAGAGTTCTTGTCATAGTGCCTCTCACTCTAGAAAATGTAGAATTTTGGCTGAGAGGATGATTGTTCCTCCCAAAACGGCTTCACCCCCTCCACTGCTTGCACTTGAAAGAATTCTTGCTTAAAAGGGATCTTCCCCCTCTTGGCTGACTCTGTATACGGTATGATTAACTTCCGCCCATTGAACCCCCTTAACGAAATCCAACTCTTCAAAGTCTCATCCTTTTTCCCCTTGGGATGCTTCCTCAATACTTGGAAAAAATGAAAGAATAATTTGACTGAAGGGGTGAAGCTGAACTCGGCCATTATCAGTTGGAAACACTTGATGGACGCCCATGAATTGGGATGCAGTTGTGAGGGAGCACAATTCAGATACATAAACACCCTTTCTTTGAAAAGGGTAAATATGAGCCTCATTTTAAGCTTTGAATGGAAAAAATCATATGTATGCAGAAAAGCCATGTTGCTCTCTGAAATGTGGCAAACCCGGCTTCCTTGAGGCGGGATCACGACATTATAGCCTCTCTTCATCTCTGCTGAGCCAAAAACCTCCAAGTAGAAAAGACGGTCTTGGTTATGCTCCGGACATCCCGGACTATAGATACTCGACGTTTCAAGAACCTCTGGATCCACCCAATCATACCTATCCGCCTACACGGGCATAAAATAATCTACATCATGAGTCTCATCCATTTCAACATCTGCAGAGGCCGTATAACTGATAAGTGCTTAGAATTAGTAATTTTTGGTATAATTTTAGCACTTTGAGATGATAATTATTCTTAATTTAGCCCCTAATTTCCCTTTTATTGCTTGAATTTAGTTTTATGTAGTTTCTAAATTAAATTCTGAGTTTGATGTTATTTTTTATGAGAAATGTACATATTTTGTAGGAATTAAGACTTGGAGGGAAAGCTAAGACGCAAATAAAGTCAAAAGAGGAGAAAAGATAGCTTTGGAAGCAAGTTTGGGCGTTCAAACCTCGATTCTGGAGGTTTAAACGCGCATTTCCTTTCTGAAAACAAGGCCCCATGTCACCCTTTATGAATTTGGGCGTGCAAACCTCCATCCGGAGGTTTGAACGCGCGCCCTTTTTGAGAAAAAGTACTTTTCTATTGAGTGACAATTATTGCGCGTTCAAACTTCCATTTGGAGGTTTGAACGTGCGTCCTTTTTGTAAGAAAAGTGAATCACGCGCGCGTTCTAACTCTTGAAGTGTAATGATTATTGGGCGTTCAAACCTCCATTCTAGAGGTTTAAACGCCCAAATTCAGACAGCTTGCAACAGGGGCATAAAAATAGCGAAATGAGAAAGAAAAAGGAGCTTGTCGACGTGGGACTTTCTCCTCTTCTCCAAGTTTCCTCTTGGGAGCTCCGTTAGGGTTCCTCCTCCATTTCTTCTTTTTCATCTCTTGGGTTGTAAGTGCTACTATGAGTAGCTAAACTTTTATTTTGGGATTGAATGTAATCGATTCAAACTCGGATGTATTTTGGATTCATTTATCTATAGAAATTTCGTTTCTTTACAATATTGGCATTTTCGTTCTTCTCTTAATGCTTGATTCTATTAACTCAGTAGTAATCTTGATTTTGATATCTTGAAGTAGCGGGAACGTATTTCGGAAATCCGATTTGGACAAAAATTGCTCGATAGGTTGAAACGCTAGGAATGGCTTTCGATTTATCGATAGCTTTAAAATATCTTTTCTTAATGCTAGGCAACTTGTTAAACATTGGAGGAATCAGTGTTTAGGGGGTTGTTCTAAGGATTTCACATTGGAGGAATCAGTGTGAATGATTTTAGCTTGTGCTTCAATATTGTTTAGTTCGATTTTGTACATATACTTCGTAAGCTAAACTTTGAATTTCGATTGAAACCGTTCCTCGTGAGTTCGACACTCTTACTTAAAAACTATTATACTATTGTGACATTGGCACGCTTGCCAAGCTCCAACAATAACACCTACCCGAAACAGAATCCTTGTCACTGGAACCCGACTCGGACCAGTCAAAAATGTTGTCACAGGAACTCGACTCCGACACCGTCCCCACGAGACGACCGACTCTTAGACACCCACGACTCAGGTTTCCCAAGAAGGATCTCCATTGACTCACTATTACTCATTCGTGCAAACGATAAAAGAGAGTAGATAGAAAGTACCTGGTAGTCGGGAGAAAATCTAAGTTGCGAGTCGGTACTTGGCTCGTTTCCCGGGATCAAATTCACAGGATATTATCCGCTCTATGAAGATTCGAAAAACTTGTGAGAAAATCATTGAAGTTCTCCTCCTATTTATAGGACCGAAACATGCCCATAATTAGCAAGGCCCAGGAAGTAGAATTGACGCGACCATACGAAACGTCACAAGCACAACGATACAAGGAAAACCAAACGTCGCAACAAAATAACAAGCTATTATCGAGCAACCTGTCTCGAAACGTGCAACCCGTCTCGGATCAATTTAAATCCGAATCGACTTTGATGATGCAACATTTCAAAGAATCCAATATCGAAAAGATATGTTAACAAAACATCCCTGAGTAACTCGACTCGAACATGTCTAAGTTCAAAGCTGACTCAGTCAAGTCGACTAGAGTTGGGGGGCATCTGTTATGGACTAATCCCTTTAGGCCCATTAACCATGACAACCCAAAACAAATATAACGACACATTATGACATTGTCAAATATCCATAAATATATATACTTGCCTATTTACTATATTTATGATTGTACCTGCTTACCATATTTATACAGGACCAAGACCCTTACAAATAGAAGGTGTTAACAATTCACAAGCTATGCAATCTTTACTCAGTCAACTACTTTGACTGTTATACATATCTGACTTGGGTGTCGGAGTGCCTTTGCAGGTACACCCCCCATCTGTGGACAATAGGACCGGAACAGGCCCATAATTATCAATTCCCAGGAAGTCGAATCGACGCGACCATGCGATACGTCATTTAGAAGTTGAAACATCACATCCACGACGATACAAGGAAAACCAAACATCGCAACAAAATAACAAGCTATTGTCGAGCAAACTGTGTCGAAACGTGCAACCCGTCTCGGATCAATTTGAATCCGAATCGACTTTGATGATGCAACATTCACTATAACAGAAAAAGGCTTTTACCGCGGTTCAAAAAGCCCTTTTACTGCGGTTGTGACCGCGGTCTACCGCGTTGGGATAAAAGGCAATTATCGCAGTTAATTTTCGGAACCGCGGTAAATGATTTAGGCCTTTTACCGCGGTTCCGAAAAGTAACCGCGGTAATGGCCCGGAAGCGTGAAATTTTTGCACACTTTTTTACCGCGGTTGGCTTTGTGAACCGGGGTAAAAAATCCCTTTTTCGTAGCTATTTCTTAGTTAATGCCTATCTGTTATAGCAGAAGAGACCAAACAACTTTTCTGCCCACCTGCATTCTTTGTCAATCTGAAGGCATGCTTCATGCATATTTGTATTCAAGCGATCCATCAAACTTTCCTCAGTTACACGGTAGTCAAAACTTCCTGCAACAGTATTGTCCTGATCATATAACAATAAAAATAATAAATAGTATAATAACTGAGTACCTATGTGAGATAGAGACAGAAACAAAGAATGCTGTGACATGTACCTTTCATTATCCACAATGGCCACCATACCTGTTGGAATCTATTTCAAGTTCTAAACTCAAAGTCAATTTGCAAGTATTAAACAAGATCGTTAATGATTACTGTCTAGATATTTCTTTTTCTATCCTTTTTCATCTTTAGGGGTTTGCTTTGTTATCACTTACAATGTATGTAAAAGAATGAACTGTGGCAAACTTTGTGCTTGTATATAGTAATACTCAATTCCAAATTTTAGTGTAAGTTGATGGGAAAGCAAAACAAGCCATGGTGCTGGACTTAAACAAGTACATTTTACCAAGGGCGGTTATGACATAGCTAACATTATAGTTGCCACAAAGTTTAAGACTCCATACCTAAACATAGCTAACCAAGCACATGTGATCCAATCATTCACATTGCAGAAGAAAACAATGAAAGGAGTTGAAAGAATCACAGTTTCACACAAACTCCCAAATCCCAGGAATGAAAAAAAAAAAACACCAAACACCAAATAAGCAAAATGTCCCACAGATATTATGAACATGACAACTACATGTTATAGGGCACAAACAAATTGATTAATTTTCCAACACAGCCCTTATGTGGACTCAACTAGAGACAGAGTAATTGATACCCTTATCAGTGAAAAGGTAAAAAAAAATGATTACAATTTCAATGACATGAAAGGCAGTGTTGGACAGCTCAACTATGAGACAAGAAAACTCAAAATGCTAAAGAGAAGAAAGGAGGTGCTATTAGTTTTCTGTGTTTAGCCCAGGTTTCACCCTCCAAGGTTGAGACACCCAATTGCAGAAGATCAATTAAAGGGTTAAGTACTGGTGGCTTTAAATAATGACCATTCTAATCTGTTAATATCATCTTTATTAGTTGTGCATCTGCTACTATTAGCCTAGTTACCCTTCCAAACCAACTCAAAGACACTTTTCCTAAGCAATTCATAATGTCACAGCATTAGCACAATGATATCTACACTAGGATCTTTGGGGCAATAACAGAAACATTCTAAAAATCAGAGGAATTCAGTTTAGGCACTTTTGCAATATCATTATTGATTATTACTTGCATACCATTTTTCTCCACCATCTCATGAGAAAGGCATGACCCGAGGCACAATGTGGTGGTTCTAAACATATATGGTAACATCATCCTTGAAGCTTTGGCAAAGCTGCATATACGTAACATCATCCTTTGAAGCTTGGTACCTAAACAGATCAGGTAAAAGGACAATGCATAAGAATCAACAAATTAAATTGAAAAAAAATGAAACAAAAGGAGCACAAAAGCCACACAGTGACTTACCCGGTGATATAACTCTGGGAGAGAAGGTACTCATCAAGCTTTTTCAACCCAAAATCAGAGCTAAGGTCATAGAATGTGACTTCCATGTTCGCTAATTATATGTTATTCGTTCTGCAGAATATACAGAACATGGATTACAATAGCATCACCAAGAAATCTCAAGAAACAATTGGATTTTTATTGAAATCCATGACCGGTAAGTTGAAACTGTGTTCCTTCTAGAATATGCTAGAATATGTTCAAGGACCAACTAGTTAGTAATCAAGAACCAAACAACCAAGCAGTGCTCAAAATAAAGCCTGGAGACATGAATTTCTAGGCACTATGACACACATGTTAGCTGAGAGCATATGTTAAATCTCATAATGATCATTGGCGCAATAACCTTCCAAACAATGCATCACCTGTATATTTGGGAATAGGGACTGTAGCTAGCTATCACCAACTTAAACATCTTATTCTATTCAATAGTTCAACTATCTTCTTGAATAAAGAATAAGACAAACGCAAAAATAGAGCGAGCTCATATAACTAACCTTTGCTTCTCTGCCATAGTTTCTTCAAGTAGATTGGAATACTGATTTCAGTAATTTAAAAGAAGACTTGGGCATTAGAATCACTACAGTATACTGGTTTTTGCAAGGAAAAGGCAATATTCTTTGTAGCACCAACTGTGCAGTTGATGGTGTAAGGGATGACCTAACTTTTGATCACCCTTCAACTTGAATCTACAGTAGGGATGATTGCAAAATCAATCAATTTTCATTTATATGAAAAGGAGTAAATATGATTCCATAACCTGTAACCAAATGACACAATAATTTCACCCCTACATGATTCTTATAAAAAATTAGTCATTGTTTTCAGTCAAAGGAAAATTTGAATTACCTTGAAAGTATTCAGTTTGTGGAATTGCTATTGCTTCCATTAAACCCAATTCAAAAACATGTGAGATCAATGGTGTCATACCATGGTAGCGCAAGCCCCCTACAAATAAGCAAAAATGTCAATACAAAAGTTACACTATTAAGGCCCAAGCAGTTGGATCGTTCCTCCAAAACTTGCAAATTCCAATTTAAATATAGCTGCTAAAGGTAAAAGTGATGGCCTAATCCATAACTTGATGGGACAAGGTTCCTAAAGAAGCAGTCTCACTAAATTAAAATGAATCAATACAGTAAGTGACAAAAGAATGTATAGACACACATACATACCTCAAAGATACCATGGAGTTGGTGGGTGGAATAGTGGTACAGAAAAGGGGGCTTATTGATCGAACTGAATCTCTGTATCGTGGTGACAGACCTGCAAAACAAACATTTACCAATAAAACCAATTCAGTAAACAAGTTACACAGGCATTACAATTTTATATGAAGAAGGGTTTAGGGGAAAAAATATAGAGAATGAGAAATTAGATTTATTTCAGTAATTATAAAGATCTCATAAATGGGGAAAATGATAGAGAGAACATACCAAAGAGCTGTCTTTTTAGATTCTCTGCCATGGTATCATTGTTACAGTAAAGCACATCAAAGTATAGTGCCTGCCAAAAGCACATCAAAGTCTCCCAAATCCCTAACCGAATTATCAGGCACTGAGCAAGTGCAAACAAGATCATGGTTTTTTATGTACTTGGAGAAGACATTGGATGGTGGGTTTTCCGTGGGCTCCCAAGAGAAGGGAAAACAGAGTAAGGATATTGCAGGGAGACAGATGGAGCAAGCCAACAATATAGCTCTCATGTTGTCCCACCTTAAGCATGCAAATGAGTGGTTGGACAAACTGAGAAGCAATAAAACAAATTCTTATTGCCAACAATATAGATCTCACGTTGTCTTCACATGTATGAACCTGTAAAACAAACTGCCATGCCAAATAGCTACTAGCTGATATGAAACATATTCTGATTGCTTACACAGTATACAGGTATACTTAACAAATGCCAAAACACTATATAAACAATTTCAATCAAGTAGTATCACAGAAAATAAAATTAATCAAGCTATACATTAACAACTACAGAATACATAGACTGAACCAGATTATCGACTGCGCACATGAGAAAGTTAAATGGGATAAAAACATATGAACAGGTGAAGAACAGCAGAAAAACCAATCAAATTAACAGGGAGCAGGGTAACTTTGATTTGTTTGAGTTACAACTATAATCACCTTTAAAACATGGTACGGAAATTAAGTGGATAGGACAAAATCGAAAGGTATAGCAATTATTTACATACATAGATGTTGACACAATTGACTATATTAACTTTTACAACAAAGGCTTGAATTCAACCCCCCTCCCCAAACAACCCACTTTGTCTTTTCACTATCACAGTTGAAGAAGTGTCTCTAAAGAAGTCAAACTGTTCTTATAAGCTCACTGATTCAGTTTAGAAACCAAATTAAATTTCAAGCTAAAGAACAATTGGTGTTTCATATAATATCATCTTTCCTTCCTCAAGGCCAAAAAGTAAAAAGTTAAATCTCAGTGTTTCACTCAGAGAAAGGAACAAAATATTTACCAAGAGGCTTCCAAGGAATTCAGTTTGAACCAGATTCAACAAAAGAACATTCAACCATAATTGACAAAACAAGACATGAGTAGACATTGAAACATAAAATCCAGCAAATATGCCAAAAGAAATCAAGTTAATTTTTCATTGACAGAATATAGTTTTATTTGATTGATATGCAGAGACAATCTCAATCAGAAACAAACAAGAAAAGGTTGAAATTCCAAATGGATAACCTACCCTAAACCAATTCGCAATCAGAGCAATCAGAACCTCAATACTTATGGGCAAATACATAAAATCAATTCGCAAATGAACTCAATATTTACCTGCGATGAAGCTGAACCTCTGTCACCAGATGAACTCGAATACGAAGACACAACTCCTCCACGCAGCTCAGGCAGATGTATTCGAAGTCGAACACAAAGATGATCTCGAAGACACAGCTCTGTCACGCGGACTCTGTCACGCTCAGCTTCTCCACGAAGCCGAACCTCTGCCACACAACTCACGCAAACTCGAAGACAAAATTGCCGGAGTGCAGATAGAAGATATAAGATAGAAGACAAAGCCGAACCTACAAGGACGAGACGCAGCAGCAACGACGAGCGGAGGTACAAGGACGCAACGACGACGACGACGGAGAGAAGAGGGAAGAAGTTGGAGACCTGCGCGGCTGCTGGAAGAATAGAAGAAGAAAAAGACGCACAGGGAGGAAAAGGTTTAGGGTTCCCACTTTTTAAAACCAATTACCGCGGTTGCTAAAGGCACCCGGGTTAAAGCTAAACACCTAATTTTTTACCACGGTTCCTTTCTGGAACCGCAGTAATTAAGTCTTATTTATTTATTTATTTATTTTAAAATAATGACCTACACTCCTATTACCACGTTTGTTTTACGGAACCGCGGTAATTGCCATCCTTTCTGCATTTTAACCCGGTTGTTTAGTGTAACCGTGTTAATTGGAGCGCGATAAAACTAAATTTTGGCATAGTGATTTCAAAGAATCCCATATCGAACTGATACGTTAACAGAACATCCCTAAGTAATTCGACTCGAACATGTCTAAGTTCAAAGCCGACTTAGTCAAGTCGACTAGAGCCGGGGAGCATCTGTTATGGACTAATCCCTTTAGGCCCATTAACATTGACAGCCTAAAACAAATATAACGACACATTATGACATTGCCGAATATCCATAAATATATATACTTTGCTATTTACTATATTTATAATTATTGTAACATCCTAAATTTTATTAGAATAAATATTAATTAAATTAAATAGATTAATTAAGAAAATAATTAATTTAATGGGAAATAAATAGTAGGAGTATTTCTATTATTAGTTTTATTTCGTAAAGATAATTTTATTTGAAAATAGAATAATGGGGGGTGAGAATGGGCCCAAGCCCAATTAGTTATTTCAGTAAGGAGGGGTTAACAGAGCACCCTAATCCTTATTCGTATCATTCGTTAGTAAGCGAAACGCTAAGGAGGGGAGAAACGAAGTCTCAAGAGAGAGCTCCTATGGAGTGAACGCCAAGAATCCAAGAAAGGACTTCCTTGCTGTGATCAAGCTTCGCTTAAGGTACGGTGGGGGAGAGGGTATTGCCTGTATATGCATGTAGGGGATGTTTGGGTAGTAATCTAAGATGTATAATTCGAATTTATGACTGAATAACTGAGAATGATGATATAATCTGGTGATTGATGATTTATTGTTTGTGTATTGAAGAATTATTGAATGAGAGTAAAGATGATATTGAAGATAATTGAAAAAGGGGTGATTAGGGATTGAGAAATTGGGATTTTGATGAATTGATGGTATAATCTGTAATAGACTGATGAATTATTGAGTATTTGATGTTATTAATGAGTATGAATGATGTTTAGACGAAAAGGACTGATTAGGGATTGAATGGATGGGTTTATAGAGGTGAGAAATCGTGAAATCTGCGATCTACGTCGCGGGTGGTAATCGATTACCAGAGTGTTCTGGGCAACCCAGAAGCACTGTTTGCTTGTTGGTAATCGATTACAGGGGTGTTGTAATCGATTACCAGGGAGTTTGTCTGTGGGTAATCGATTACAGGGGTGTTGTAATCGATTACCAGAGAGTTTGCTTGTGGGTAATCGATTACAAGGGGGTTGTAATTGATTATCAGAGACCTTGTTTGCGGTTAATCGATTACTAGAGGTTGGTAATCGATTACCAGAGTGGATTTTGACATCCTAACTGTTTGATGATAATTGTTATTGTTTGAGAGTTCTTTATAATGAGTATTGTGTTGATGATTAATGATGTTTGATGAGGATTGCGATGCTTATGATGATGAATAATGATGATATTTGGATGATGAGTGTGATGATGTATTATGATGATAATTGATGATGAGTGTGATGATGATAATGATGTCGGTGTATATCACCTTATTATGATGATGTTTAATGATGAGCATATTGATGTATGATGATGATGATGATAAGTGTATATCACTTTATAATGATGATGTTTGATGATGAGCATGTTAATGCATGATAATGATGATTTATGATGATGGTGTATATCACCTTTTGATGATGATGTTATCTAAGTTGTGCGGGCCCATAAAGGGGGTACAACTTAGGAGAGATGCCTTGAGCATATGTGATGAGACCTGAATTGTGCGGGCCCATAGAGGGGGTACAATTCGGGAGGTGAACTGAGTTGTGCGGGCCCATAGAGGGGGTACAACTCAGGGGATCAAGATGGGGCGTTCGATGCACGGGCCCATAGAGGGGGTGCAACCTAGGAGTGATTGTACGGGCCCATAGAGGGGGTACAACCTAGGGTCGAATGTCGTTGTGCGGGCCCATAGAGGGGGTACAACCTATCGGATAGTGTGTGGCAACACCGGTAGACCACCTTGGTACTAACTAGAGTGATTGACGAGGTGCGCCCATTGTGCGGAGTTCCAAGTCATGATCTTTGGGTAGACGATGAGAGGAGTATTGGTGTGTGATATATGATGAAGAAATTGTGTTATTAAATGATGATTGATGATGATGAGTATTATGTGTGAGAATAGAATATATGATTACTTGGGTGAATGAATGTATGAGAACTATATGATGATATATGAATGATGTTACGATGATGATGAGCCTGGTGAATGTATAATGGATGTATCTATGCGTTAAAAATAGAAATGATAGTATGGAATGTATATGTTGATATAGATGGTTAAATATATGTTTAGTTTAGATGAATGTTATTAATTGGTGATTTAATGTATTGATGGCATGATGTAATGATGTTGTGTGTATGTATAGGTAGTATTCCTTTTTCCTTACCGTATTATGTGGATATATTTTACAGGTGTTAAGGAGGACACGACTGGTGTCGACTTTGATTAAAAGGTTATGCTCTGATAGATGTGACATCAGGGTGTATTCGGGATGTTTTAATATGTTTCTAGATTAGGAGTATTTTGTGAACTTTTGGATGCCTTGTATGGCAGTAGACTAATAGTAGTTCTTTTTATGAATTGGAGATTTCGCTGCTTATTAGTTAAATTATATTTGAAAGTTTAATTTCTTTTAATAAAGTCGTTTTTGAACTATGAGATATTATAAGAGTAATTGTGAACCCTTTTTACCTAACGTGGGACTTTCCCTTTTCTAAACTACAATTTCTTAAATATATAAGAGTATGGGGTAGAAGGGTGTCACATTAGTTGGTATCAGAGTAGGTCGGTTCACCGGCCTTGAGTTATGAGTTTACTATGCTTTTGATGTGCTAATCTGATTGATTGGTTGATTAATTGATTGGTTGCTTGAGTGAATTGTCTGCTTGGTTATTGTTGTTTGTTTGATTTCCTTGCTTTTCTGCTTTACTTAGTAAGTGTGCTTACCCTTTCTTAAATAAGAAAGAGTAATGGCTGGGGGTTGAAACGATCGAGCAATGGTCGATGCCTTGATGGCCATGGCACAGGCTGTTGGCAACCTTAACCAACACCACGAGACGGACTGGCTTGCACGGTTCCAGAGGAAGCATCCACCTACTTCCGAGGAGGTTATGACCCGGATGGAGCGGCTGACTGGATTTACGAGATTGAGAAGATCTTCAAGAGCAATGGACTGGTTATCGTCCAACCATGTCCTTCTAAACTGTGTTGATAAGTCTGTTGTTTTTGGTCACCCTGTCGAGTGTAAGAGTAAAGATTTTATGACTGCCAATCAGGTAAAGGCGTCTTTAAGGGAAGATGCCCAGGTTTACATGCTTTTAGCTTCTTTGAAATCTGATAGTGGCGTTGTGGTGAGTGAGATACCTGTAGTATGTGAGTACCTTGAAGTATTTGCGGATAATGTGTCTAGTTTACCACATGAGAGAGAGATAGAGTTTGCTATAGACTTAGTGTCAGGTACAGGACCGATTTCAGCTACACCTTATAGGATGTCACCCATAGAGCTAGCAGAACTTAAGAAGCAACTAGAAGATCTGTTAGAGAAGAAGTTCATTAGGCCTAGTGTGTCACCCTGGGGAACGCCTGTATTGTTTGTTAAGAAGAAGGATGGTAGTATGGGGTTGTGTACTGATTACCGCCAGTTAAATAAGGTAACCATTAAGAATAGGTATCCTTTGTCTAAGATAGATGACTTGATGGATCAGTTAGTGGGGGCATGTGTGTTTAGTTAGATAGATCTTAGATCAGGCTATCATCAGATTAGAGTCAAGGAGGAGGATATACCTAAGACCGCTTTTAGGACTAGGTATGGACATTACGAGTATCTGGTAATGCCTTTCGGTATGACGAATGCTCCTGCCATTTTTATGGATTATATGAACAGGATTTTTCACACTTATTTGGATAAATTCGTAGTTGTCTTTATAGATGATATACTAATTTATTCTAAAACTAAGGAGGAGCATGAGGAACATCTAAAGGTAGTGCTTCAGGTTCTTAAGGATAAACAGTTGTATGCTAAGATGTCCAAGTGTGAGTTCTAGTTAGAGCAAGTGAGTTTCTTGGGTCATGTAATTTCTAAGGGAGGTATAGGGGTAGATCCTTCTAAGGTAGACGTCGTGCTTAAGTGGGAGTCCCATAAGTCAGTGAGTGAGATTAGAAGTTTCCTTGGGTTGGCTGGGTACTATAGGAGGTTCATAGAAGGGTTCTCTAAGTTAGCTTTGCCTTTGACCGAGTTGACTAGGAAAGGAGTTGCCTAGGTGTGGAATAGTAAGTGTGAGACTAGATTCCAAACCCTTAAGGAGAAGTTGACTAGTGCACCAGTGTTAGTGTTGCCCGACCTTAGTAAACCTTTCGTAGTACATTGTGACGCTTCTAAGATGGGTTTAGGTGGGGTGTTGATGCAAGAGGGTAAAGTAGTAGCCTATGCTTCTAGGCAATTGAAAATCCATGAGAGAAACTACCCTACCGAGGACCTAGAGTTAGCAGCCGTAGTGTTTGTGTTGAAGATTTGGAGACATTACCTGTATGGTTCCCGATTTGAGGTTTTTAGTGACCATAAGAGCCTTAGGTATCTGTTTGACCAGAAAGAGCTGAACATGAGGCAGAGGAGGTGGTTAGAGTTTCTTAAGGATTATGATTTCGAGTTAAGTTACCATGCCGGTAAGGCCAATGTAGTGGTTGATGCCTTGAGTAGGAAGTCTATCCATGTTAGTTCCCTGATGATTAGAGAGATGGATTTTTTAACCCAGTTTAGAGATCTAAGTTTGGCTTGTGAAGTAACATCTTCCAGTGTGAGGTTAGGAATAACTAGAGTAAGTAATGAATTGCTGAACGATATTAGTAAGGCCCAGTTAGAGGATCCATTTTTGGTTAGCAGGCGAGAGGCTATAGAAGGATGTAGTGGTGGGGAGTTTGTAATTGGTACCAATGGGGTAGTGAGATTTGGAGATCGAGTGTGTGTGCCTAGTGAACCTAGCATTAAGAGATTAGTACTAGAAGAAGGGCATAGAAGTAAACTTAGTTTCCACCCAGGATCCACTAAGATGTATCAGGATTTGAAGAAAGTATTTTGGTGGCCTAGGATGAAGAGGGACATAGAGGAGTTCGTGAGTACTTGTTTAGTGTGCCAGAAGGCTAAGGTAGAGCATAAAAAACCTTCAGGATTGCTTCAACCCTTAAGTATACCTGAGTGGAAGTGGGATAGTATATCCATGGACTTTGTAGTTGCCTTCACTAAGACTGTGAAGGGACATGACTCAATTTGGGTTATTGTTGATAGGTTAACTAAGAGTGCCCATTTCCTTCCCATCAATGTTAAGCATTCTTTAGAGAAGTTGGCTCAGTTGTACATTAGTGAGATTGTTAGGTTGCATGGCATACCATCTAGTATCGTCTCAGATAGGGATCCCAGGTTTACCTCTAGATTTTGGGAGAGTTTACAGCAAGCCTTGGGGACCCAGCTTAGGTTTAGCTTAGCTTATCACCCTCAGACTGATGGTCAGACCGAGAGAACCATCCAATCCTTAGAGGATTTGCTTAGAGCCTGTGTGCTAGACCAATGGGGTAGTTGGGATTGCTTTTTACCTTTGATAGAGTTCACCTATAACAATAGCTTTCACTCTAGCATAGGTATGGCGCCTTATGAAGCATTATATGGTAGGAGATGTAGAACCCCTTTATGTTGGTGTGAGCCGGGTGAGAGTCTTGCATTAGGACCTGAGATAGTGCAGCAGACCACTGATAAAGTTAGGATAATCCAGGAGAGGATGAGGGCAGCCTAGAGTAGGCAGAAGAGCTATGCGGATAAGGGAAGAAGGGAGTTAGAGTTCAAAGAAGGGGATCATGTATTCCTGAAAGTCACTCCGTGGACTGGGGTTGGTAGGGCATTAAAGTCTAGAAAGCTTACACCTCGATTAATTGGTCCTTACCAAATCCTTAAAAGAGTCGGCAATGTTGCCTACCAAATCGCTTTGCCTCCACACTCGTCTAATTTTCATAACGTTTTCCACGTTTCTCAACTCCGGAAATATGTTCACGATCCTTCGCATGTGATTGAGTCGGATCATCTTGAGGTTAAGGAAAACCTAACAGTGGAAACCATGCCGGTGAGAGTTGAGGATCGGAGGGTGAAACAACTTCGAGGTAAAGAGATTCCTTTAGTTAAGGTGATCTGGGGAGGACCTACACCCGAGAGTGCCACTTGGGAACTCGAAGAGAAGATGAAGGAGTCTTATCCAGAATTGTTCGCTTCAGGTAAAATTCGAGGACGAATTTTCTTTTTAGGAGGGGAGAGTTGTAACATCCTAAATTTTATTAGAATAAATGTTAATTAAATTAAATAGATTAATTAAGAAAATAATTAATTTAATGGGAAATAAATAATAGGAGTATTGCTATTATTAGTTTTATTTCGTAAAGATAATTTTAATTGAAAATAGAATAATGGGGGGTGAGAGTGGGCCCAAGCCTAATTAGTTATTTCAGTAAGGAAGGGGTTAACAGAGCACCCTAATCCTTATTCGTATCATTCGTCAGTAAGCGAAACGCTAAGGAGGGGAGAAACGGAGTCTCAAGAGAGAGCTGCTGTGGAGTGAACGCCAAGAATCCAAGAAAGGACTTCCTTGCTGTGATCAAGCTTCGCTTAAGGTACGGTGGGGGAGAGGGTATTGCCTGTATATGCATGTAGGGGATGTTTGGGTAGTTATCTAAGATGTATAATTCAAATTTATGAATGAATAACTGAGAATGATGATATAATCTGGTGATTGATGATTTATTGTTTGTGTAGACGAATTATTGAATGAGAGTAAAGATGATATTGAAGATAATTGAAAAAGGGGTGATTAGGGATTGAGAAATTGGGATTTTGATGAACTGATGGTATAATCTGTAATAGATTGATGAATTATTGAGTATTTAATGTTATTAATGAGTATGAATGATGTTTAGACGGAAAAGACTGATTAGGGATTGATTGGATGGGTTTAGAGAGGTGAGACATCGTGAAATCTGCGATCTGCGTCGCGGGTAATCGATTACCAGAGTGTTCTGGGCAACCCAGAAGCACTGTTTGCTTGCTGGTAATCGATTACAGGGGTTTTGTAATCGATTACCAGAGAGTTTGTCTGTGGGTAATCGATTACAAGGGTGCTGTAATCGATTACTAGAGAGTTTGCTTGCGGGTAATCGATTACAAGGGGGTTATAATCAATTACCAGAGACCTTGTTTGCGGGTAATCGATTACTAGAGGTTGGTAATCGATTACCAGAGTGGATTTTGAGATCCTAACTGTTTGATGATGATTGGTGTTGTTTGAGAGTACTTTATAATGAGTATTGTGTTGATGATTAATGATGTTTGATGAGGATTGCGATGCTTATGATGATGATAATGATGATATTGGATGATGAGTGTGATGATATATTATGATGATAATTGATGATGAGTGTGATGATGATAATGATGTTGGTGTATATCACCTTATTATGATGATGTTTAATGATGAGCATATTGATGTATGATGATAATGATGTCGGTGTATATCACCTTATTATGATGATGTTTAATGATGAGCTTATTGATGTATGATGATAATGATGTCGGTGTATATCAACTTATTATGGTGATGTTTAATGATGAGCATATTGATGTATGATGATGATGATAAGTGTATATCACTTTATAATGATGATGTTTGATGATGAGCATGTTAATGCATTATAATGATGATTTATGATGATGGTGTATATCACCTTTTGATGATGATGTTATCTAAGTTGTGCGGGCCCATAATGGGGGTACAACTTAGGAGAGATGCCTTGAGCATATGTGATGAGACCTGAATTGTGCGGGCCCATAGAGGGGGTACAATTCGGGAGGTGAACTGAGTTGTGCGGGCCCATAGAGGGGGTACAACTCAGGGGATCAAGATAGGGCGTTCGATGCACGAGCCCATAGAGGGGGTGCAACCTAGGAGTGATTGTACGGGCCCATAGAGGGGGTACAACCTAGGGTCGAATGTCGTTGTACGGGCCCATAGAGGGGGTACAACCTATCAGATAGTGTGTGGTAACACCGGTAGACCACCTTGGTACTAACTAGAGTGATTGACGAGGTGCGCCCATTGTGCGGAGTTCCAAGTCATGATCTTTGGGTAGACGATGAGAGGAGTATTGATGTGTGATATATGATGACGAAATTGTGTTATTAAATGATGATTGATGATGATGAGTATTATGTGTGAGAATAGAATATATGATTACTTGGGTGAATGATGGTATGAGAACTATATGATAATATATGAATGATGTTACGATGATGATGAGTCTAGTGAATGTATAATGGATGTATCTATGCGTTAAAAATAGAAATGATAGTATGGAATGTATATGCTGATATAGATGGTTAAACATATGTTTAGTTTAGATGAATGTTATTAATTGGTGATTTAATGTATTGATGGCATGATGTAATGATGTTGTGTGTATGTATAGGTAGTATTCCTTTTCCTCACCGTATTCTGTGGATATATTTTACAGGTGTTGAGGAGGACACGACCGATGTCGACTTTGATTAAAAGGGTATGCTCTGATAGATGTGACATCGGGGTGTATTCGGGATGTTTTAATATGTTTCTAGATTAGGAGTATTTTGTGAACTTTTGGACGCCTTGTATGGCAGTAGACTAATAGTAGTTCTTTTTATGAATTGGAGATTCCGCTGCTTATTAGTTAAATTATATTTGAAAGTTTAATTTCTTTTAATAAAGTCGTTTTCGAACTATGAGATATTATAAGAGTAATTGTAAACCCTTTTTACCTAACGTGGGACTTTCCCTTTTCTAAACTACAATTTCTTAAATATATTAGAGTATGGGGTAGAAGAGTGTCACAATTATACCCACTTACCATATTTATAGAGGCCCAAGACCCTTATAAATAGAAGGTGTTAACAATCCACAAGGTATGCAATCTTTACTCAATCAACTACTTTAACTGTTATACATATCTGACTTGGGCGTCAGAGTGCATTTGCAGGTACACCCCCATCTGTGGACAACCTGAATCCGCTTCCCAGCAGTACCCAGATCCAGATCCGAGTTCGACATAGCAGACCCAAGTTCGAGTTCTACACCAGAACAAGTGGCTTAAACTTGAGTCATTTATTTAAATGAGGCAAATTTAAAACTTGAGTTTGGCTTATTAAACGAGCCCAATCCCCCAGATAAATTACTTAAAACAAGTGTAATTTTATTTACTTAAAAAATTGACCAAAAAAAAGTAATGTAATTAATTTATATTTATTTTTTTGTCTAGAATTAAAAATAAGTTTATAGTAAAATTTAATATAATATTTTATTTTAATATAAAATTTACAATTTATCATATCAATTCATACATATGTTTAGAGTAGAGGTTAATTAAATTAATTTCCATTCAAAACAATTAAATATATTAGCATAATAAAAAACACGTACACTGGCTGTGTAAACATATTTTCATATTTAAAACACACATGCGATATATATATATATATATATATATATATATATATATATATATATATATATATATATATCAAACTTTCGCTATTAACCTCCTAATTATAATACGACTTTTTTACAAGACCACATGTATTATCCATGGAAATTATGCTATTTGAGTCGGGTAGAATCTATATGGGCGACAAAGCTCTTCCTCCAAGCTTGGATTTGTTAAACTGAAATAGCGTCTTACCAGTTGATCCACGTGTTCGGTGGTAATTATAATGTGTTTTGATAAAATGAAAATATAAAACAAAGAAAAGGAACTCTTTGCATATATTATTGACCAATTTGGATATTTGTTGAAAAGAACTTATTGAAAAAAATTGGTAAAAAATAGAATGAATCAATAAGGTAAAATGAATTTAACTTTTTCCATAAATTGAAATTAATTATTTATGGAGAAGTTAAATGAGAGAATTTATAAAAAAAATTAAATTTTAAAAATTAGTTTCAATTTATAAGAGAAATTAAATTTATTTTATCTTATTAATTCTTTCTATTTTCTTCTCTTATAAATGAGATAGACAAATTTATCCAAATTATCGAATATCCAAAGTCTAAAATGTTCCTCATATATTCCATTCCAAAGTGGAAAATGACAAATAGCAATTTGAATGTTGACAATAGCATGTGATTCGCGAATGAGGATGCGTAGAAGTGGGGATCGCACACATTTGGCTTTCCAATTTTTTTTTTTTTTTAAATCTATCCTGTTGCTTGTATTCCTACGGACTCAACTGGTAGGGATGAGTTCATTTGTAGCTTTCAAATAACAATACACACCAATTTTCTAGGTGCATTATTATTGGTTTTCAGTATTTATTATTTATTACATGCAACATGTCTATACGCACATTTCTACGTACCTTCTTTCCTCTTTATTTATGGCCTGAGTAATACAACCATGACTAAAATAACGACTCTTTTAAGTTATTTTCCAATAATTGACGATTATATAGTATATTGAATTAGCGAGGCACATATGTTTCGTGACAATCAAAGTAGTGCTTGAATTGATAATTTAATTGAAGCTATTTGCGCTTTGACTAATTCGTAGTTATTAAATTTCAACAAGCTATAGACAAACCGATCATTTTCAAATTTTGAAGGGAAAACCTATTTCAACAAGCTAGACAACTTCTTTTATAAGCAAAATTCATTGAAAAGAGTACTAGGGGTGCTCTAACCCAACACAAATCAGTAAGTCAAATAAAACAATACAAATTAAACTCAGTCATAAGAAACGAAAATCATAAGCATGTGAGTCTAACCTTGCCACCAAAAGAAACATTGGGTAATCAACAGGAACCAGAATTTAAACAGGCAGAAGGTGCTATTAACCAGGAGGAAAACTGGTAGTGGAAACTGTAGTCTTTTGCTTTAAGCCACTTCTAAGAACGTATTTGTATTAGCTGTAACAAATCTGAAGGAGACAACACTTTATTTGAGAAAACAACCTCATTTCTGGCCAGCTATAGACTCCAAAGAACAGTTAGCCAAATAACCGACCACCTATACCGCACTTTAGAACTCACATTGAGAAGACCCAAAAACTATTCAAAATGGGAAATGAAAGAGTTATGTAGAGCAGAATTAAAATCACATAATTCCAAACAGAGCATCCACATCGCATAGACATAGGAGCACTCAAAAAAGATATGCCGTGAGGTTTCCACTCCTTGTCAACACCACATACACCCAGCGTTAGAAAGTTGGATAATATTCAGCTTCACTAAATTATCTCTGGTAGGTAACCTATCTAACAAAACCCTCCAAGCAAAGCAAGAGACCTTTGAAGGAACTAAAGTACACCAGATAAACTTATGCAACGATATTTTTGCATAAATAGAAGCATTGACAATGACTTGGTACGCTGAATTAACTGTGTAGTTAAGAATCGTCTGAGTCCGCTTTCCAACGCCAAGAATCTTTATTTTCCTCATGAACCTAAATCACAGATAAGTCTAACAAAAGCAAAGACAGTTGTGATAGCTCCCATTGGAATAATTGCCTTCTCCAACCCCACTTCCACACAATGTCCCCCTCTCTTCTCTCGAACATATAAGCAACCGAGATCTCTATATCTAAAGTAATAGAAAACAACCTACTAAAACGCTCACAAAAAGGAATTAAAGTACACCAGGGGTCTCTCCAAAAAGACGTACTCCTCCCATTCCCCACAACTCTAGTACAAGAATTAGAGAACCACTCAGAAGAAATGTTCTCACCCTCCTCAATACTCCACAAATCAGACCACCACCTAGAACCCAAAACCCGCCCACCCTCCCTGATGGCTAAAATCACATCGCAAATAGAAGTTAACACCTTATTCTAGAGACTTTCCCTCTCAACAAGCTAGACAACTAAATGCATGATTATACATAAAAATTACCCATTATGGGTTTACTCATTTAAATAGATTTGAGCTTAGATCAGAGTAATTACTTACAAAAATTTGTGGGTATAAGTATCACACCACCAAATCTGCTCCACACATGAACACTATATATATTGTCTTATATTTGTAACACGCCCTTTCATGCAAGAGCTGGTTCATGACATGGTATCAGAGTTAGACCAAATGGTCAATTTTTTTATCCTCCTTTGATCTCCGTTATTCCAATAAAAAAGTTTAAATTCAGCACAACGTATGCGGGCTTGTGTATTGTCTACGTTTCAAACTCATTAGGCTTTTGCGTGAGGGAACGTGTTAGAAATATATTCATTCATGTGTCTTCCAACCCATAGCTTAAGCTTTTGGGATGCTGGTTCATGACATTAGATACCATTTCAGCTAGATAAAATAAAATTATTGGTTTTGATAAGGGCTGAAGATAACACTCCAAAAAAATGGAATGTTTTTATTAAAATAGAAAGTATATATTTATTATTCATTTATAGAGGTGTCAAAATGGGATACCCAGCCGGCTCGAAGCGGGTAGCCGACTTTTACGGATCGGGCTAAAATACCCGACTAAAATTCGGTCCTGTAAAATAAGAGCCTGAGCCAAGCCCAGATCGGGTAGCGGGCCGGCCGGCCCGGTTAATGTCTAATTTATTAAAAAATATAGCTCATTAAAAGTTATAAAGAATTATACTTTACAAAACTAAAAAAATTACAATATAGTTATAAAAAACATTAAAAAAAAGTTCATATACCCAAATAAAACTCATTCAAATAAATTTAGTATTCATTTTAAATTCTCAAATGCATTCATCCATCAATCCTATTAATCTAAAATATATTTAACGCATTCAAATCAATTTAAAATACATTTCCTAAGTTCTCAATCCATTCCAAAACACATTAAAAGATTTTTCTCAACTTTTTATTCTTACTTTTCTAAAATTATCCTTTACTGATAGAAAATAGACAATTTATATCACAAAAAATATTCAACTACGAGTATTCGATATATTATAAAATGTAATTTATATAAGTATTTCATTTATTTATATTTTACGAACGTTGTTAGTATTTTTTTATGATTATGAAAAAAAATCAATATTTTCAATTGAAAGTTCCTCAGGTGGTACTTATATATTATAATTTATACTTTGAAAATAAATGTTATACTATGCTTTGAAAATAAGTTCCTTTGGCTTGATTAAAACATAGAAAAAAACGTGAAGTGAACATGACTTTGTGACCATGCACAAAAACATGTGTTTACTAATTGTAAAAACTTATACTTTGTTGGAAAAAAAATATATACCCTGCAACATTTTTTATTATATATATATATGTGGGTAGCCCGAAAGCTCGTCGGGCTGCCCGGCCCGAACCCGGATTGTTGCGGGCTTTATTTATTTCGGGCTAAAAAGCCCGAAAAAATCAGGCCCCAAATTTAAATGCCCATGCCCTGTAAAAAAACGGGTCGGCCCAGTCAAGCTAACCCATTTTGCCAGCTTTATTCATTTACTAGACGGATACCCATGCGTTCGCATGGGTCAATACTGATAAGTGCTTAGAATTAGTAATTTCTGGGTATAATTTTAGCACTTTGAGATGATAATTGTTATTAATTTGGCCCCTAATTTTCATTTTATTGCTTGATTTTAGTTTTATGTAGTTTTTAAATTAAATTTTGAGTTTGATGCTATTTTTAATGAGAAATGTACATATTTTGTAGGAATTAAGACTTGGAGGAAAAGTTAAGAAGCAAATAAAGTCAAAAGAGGAGAAAAGATAACTTTGGCAGCAAGTTTGGGCGCTCAATCCTCCATCTGGAGGTTTAAACGCGCGTCCCATGTCTGAAAGTGAGGTCGAACGCCTCTCTCTGAATCTGGGCGTTCAAACCTCCATTCTAGAGGTTTGAACGCGCTACTTTTTGAGAAAAAGTGAACTCGAAACACGCGCGCGCCTTTTTGTGAAAAGTAATCATTGCACGTTCAAACCTCCATTCCATTCTGGAGGTTTGAACACGCGTCCTTTTGGAAGAAAATGAATCTTCATGCGCGAGCCCTTCTCTTGGAATATCATTATTACTGGGCGTTTAAACCTCCATTTTGGAAGTTTAAACGCCCAAATTCAGACAACTTGAATAAGGGGACTCTTTTACACAATATAAAAGGAATTTGGAGAGCCTTTTTTGAAAAATCTTCTTCTCCTCTTCTCCAAGTTTCCTCCAGGAGCTCTTCTAGGGTTTGCGCCTTCACTCCATCTTTTGGGTTGTAAGTGCTACCATGAGTAGCTAAACTTTTATTTTGGGATTGAATGTAATCTATTCAAACTTGGATGAATTTTGGATTCATTTATCTATAGTAATTTCGTTTCTTTTCAATATTGGTTTTTTCGTTCTACTCTTAATGCTTGATTCTTTTAACTCAGTAGTAATCTTGATTTAGATTTCTTGAAGTAGCGGGAACGTATTTCAGAAATTCGATTTGGACGAAAAATGCTCGATAGGTCGAAACGCTAGGAATGACTTTCGATTTATCGATAGCTTTAAAACATCTTTTCTTAAAGCTAGGCAACTTGTTAAACATTGGATGAATCGGTGTTTAGGGGGTTGTTCTAAGGATTTCACATTGGAGGGATCGGTGTGAATGACTTTAGTTTGTGCTTCAATTTTGTCTAGTTCGAATACTATAGGTTTTTTATTTCCAAAATACGGAAGAGTGCGATAGATGGAATTCAATCCCAGCTTTTTCCACTTGAACTTTCCTAAACTTTTACTTTGCATTTTATTCCTTTTATGCATTTTTACTTTAGTTGTTGCAAAAATCAAATATGAATCAAATATTCTCCTTCTTGTACATATACTTAGTAAGTTAAACTTTGAATTTCGATTGAAACCGTTCCTCCTGGGTTCGACATCCTTACTTAAAAACTATTATGTGAAGTCTATTAATCAGTTTGAGCATTCAAACTTGACTCAAAGACTTAATATCCTTTAGTTTTAATGATTAACAAATGAGATTATATAAGAACATAATATTAACAAATAAGATTATATAAACAGATTCTACTGAGAAAGGTATTGGTTTGTTGATTGTGTTTCAGGATGAAATATTTATCAGAAGAAGAAGAAGATTTGATGAACAAAATCAGAATCAGAAGATCAGGATCAGAAGAACAAATGCATGATTTAATATAAAGAAGCTGTCTGAAGTAAGCAACTCGTCTGAAGCATAGAAGCTGTCTGAAGAACGCAACTCGTCTGAAGTGCTGAAGCTGTCTGAGGTGCGCAAGCCGTCTGAGGTGCTGAAGCTGTCTGAGGTGCGCAAGCCGTCTGAAGACGTGAAGACTGTCTGAAGACGTGAAGACCGTCTGAAGACGTGAAGACTGTCTGAAGACGTGAAGACCATCTGAAGACGTGAAGACCATCGGAAGACATGAAGACCGTCTGAAGACGTGAAGATTATCTGAAGAAGTCTACAAACAGAATCAAGAATTGATCTCTTGAAGATGTTGCTAAAGTGTAAAGCACACTTTACCAAAATGGAGTACACTTATTTCAGTATAAAAGCTAAACATGCTTTTATGCCTCGATCAAAGTCTTGCACAAATAAGGAAACTCTGCAAAGACTTTCTGCAACGCCTGGTGCACCTGCAACAAAAGGCATTTTTGTGTGCGCAGACCTACTGCACCTGCACCTGTACCTGCTGGTTGTCCAGAACTGATTAGAAGACTGAGTAAAAGCAACCAGAAAGATGTTTGAATAAAACATATTAAAATTCAACATCTTTATTCATCTATATCTCAGAAGAAGAAAATGCAAAGAAGAACAGAGCAGCAATCGTCTGAAGAAAAGAAGAAATATATTATCTGAAGAAAAGAACTTATTGAAATCATCTCAAGCTGGAGAATTAACATAAGCTTGAAACAATTATATAAGATGAGCACATGTTGAAGCTGATAAAATTACGATGAGATAAAAGCAAGCATTTGAGTATATGTGAAGAAATTAATTGTCTGAACATATAAGCTCTCTAAGTGCATGGAACAGATTTCAACTTTGAAGAAATCAATACAGAAGCTAAGACTATATGATACAACGACTATAATATCATATATCTTTATTCAAATAAGAAACTGCAACAACAGCTATCTGACAAGACACCTCACTCAAAGAAGAAAGAAGAAATGGTGTCAGGAAGCAAACAGAAAAGGA